>JANAVB010028794.1:0-86683 GCA_029216955.1 Iris pallida
TATGTCTGTGGATTATGATGTAACCATAGGGTATGGAAAAGATTAGATCAACCCAATGAGCTTAGTTTAGTCGAGTTGACCGACAAGTTGACCATTGACAAAAGTCAACTTTGGGTCAAACTTGGTCCAATCACACTCAAACGAACTCCGAATGACTTGAAACTTGTGTGTGACCTAAAAATTAGTAAACGGACTAGTTGACCTTCAGTTGACCAGGTTTGACCAGAGTTGACGAGGTTTGACCAGATTGACCATGGTTGACTTTGACCTAGAAGGACCTAGAATTATATAGAATTGCTTTGTAGGCATTCCTTATGATATGTTAGACCTTGTTGTGACTTGTGGTTGTTTTAAATGGTTTATATCACTCCAGTTCAGTTACCATCCTCACCACATCTCAGATTGTCAGGCGAGTACATTCTCTGACTGTTTTATTCTTGTTTGGACATATTTACTTGTTGTAGACTAGTTTACTTGTTGCTGTCACAATATTATCACGGATTAGTACTATATGGATCTCTTCATGCGATGTTATCCCCTCGGATACATCGAGTATATTGTGCTCATGTACTTTATTATGTACATCGTCTGCTCATTGTATTCGTACTTATTCATGTATACTCATGTGACATTCATGTACACTCATGATCATGTGAGCCTTCATGTATAACCCAGTATACATATGGACTAGCTATCCATGTTACGTACTACTTTTATATGCAATAACATAACCTGGACAGATCCTTGTGTACTGATTGGGGCAGGAGAAGTATTTATTTGGTTATGTAATCTACACCATTTCATGTATAACTCCAAACTAGATTTAAATCATGTATAACCTAAGCCTGTTTATATAACCAAATATGTACTCTGAATCACGTAGTTAGCTCAGTTTTCTTATCTATATCATGTATATCTATTTTTGCTATATCATATTTTTTTTACAGTCTCTCTACTATGTCTTTATAACAGTTCATGTATATTATTCTATAGTTTGTTTTATATTTTCTTTCATGTTATGAACTGTGTGAGAGATATGTATTTGTTCCCGTCCTGACTGGATCCGTTAAAAATATTATAGAAGATGAGGATTGCTGCAACACTTACTATGGAGCAGGCCTAGTTGACACAGGTGACCTGGACCCTCAGTAGGATCCAGTAGTCGTTAAGCACTTTCCATGAGTTAGATTAGACTGTTATTATTATCTAGTTATGAGATTTTGTGATTGTATTAAGGTTTATTATGGTGTGGTTTACACCGGGATTATTATTCATTTTGTGACTCTCTCTGTTGAGATTATCTTTCTTCTATTCCATCTTAGTTATTGTGATTGAGTTGTACCATATATATATATATCATTCTCCAATTGGAGCATATTCTAGATTGTGTTAGATGTTGGACCTAGGACAACTCTCTACCGTCGACACTATGGCGTAGGTTGGACGTACCCACGTCTCGTGCACTTACACCGGGTGCGGGTCGTGACACGTTTTTAGTGGTAGCCCATGCAGGTCTAGAATTGTAGTGGTATTCGAACTAGAGTATCACTACAACCTGCAGTAGGATATAGGATATAGTTTTGAGGTACTCAATCACATTAGGAAAACTCTGATCCAATACTTGCCATCTAAATTCTTATTGATTAAATGCTTTCCTTTGAATAAATAAACTGTCCTCATTTGATTTTTTGCTTCATTCTCAGTAATTGCTTCTTGTTTTGATCTGTCTTCAGGATGGTTTTGGAGACACGATCTCATCGCTCCGGTCCATGCAGATCCTAATTCACATTAGTGCGATGTCGTGGTAGTACAGCGACTTAGTCGTACTACTATGAGCCTGCTATAGAGTATAGGAAGTAAAGTATTAGAATGAGAGGATACTCAATCGTTGCTAGGATTCCTTGAGAGATTCCTGGGACGACCCTTGAGAATCTTATTTTAACTTCGATTTAAAATCTTTTTGATTTGATTCACCCATTATTCCTTGTTATTGAATTCGATTTGATGGATTCATTGTTGAGTTTGAATCTTGATATTAGTTGTTGACTTTGAGTTTGTATATATATATATATATATATATATATATATATATATATATATATATATATATATATATATATATATATATATATATCTTTATTTTATTTTGAAATTTAGGGTATAACCTGATAACATACTTGATAAGGACAGTGAGAAAGGTAAATGTCTACTTTAATTGTGGAGTTAGGATTTATCGCAGTCATACTGGCTAGCATGACAAGGACATAGAGCCTGATTTAGATATACTTACCCTAGTTATGGAATCTAGATTTTTTTGCAGCCATACCGGTTGGCGAGGTAAGGATTCTAAATAACATGATTATAGGGTATATACCTTAGTTACGGACTCTATTGTTTATTGCAGATATGCTTACTAGCATGGCAAAATTCTAGCAACATGATTTCAGGAAGACGTTTATGGTTATCAGATTATATCTCAAAATTCGTTCATTTCTTTGAACAGATGAGCAAGAACAGGTTTTATCATTATTTCTTTCTTGCCATTATTTCTTGTATTCATATTTTTCTTTATCTTTGTTAACTCTGTCCCAATTACACCAATCACCCATCTCGTATCAAATTCTGTCATCTATATCTTAAAACTTTGAATCTCTTTATCTTTTTACCTTGGAAATGTCGAGGAAGTGACGTAAATCATCTAGCTCGGAAAGAACGTAATTCATTATCTCATGATAATCCAGGTAGGGATATAAAATGTTGGTCTTTGATATAGAATTTTGAGATAGAGATGTGGTAAAAAGTGAGAATAAAATCAAGAGATTTATATTATCAATTTAGGAACGATCACACATAGAGCAATATTTTGGATATAAATAATTCATAGATGTATTTCCTAACTGACAAGGATATTCAAGGTTGACATAGTTTGAGGACTTGGATAAATTTTGGTTATTGATTCATGAGACGTTGCACTTTAAGGCTATGATGTTAAATTTAGGGACTTAATGATGGAGAAGATATTTTAACTGTATTCGATGGCAATACGAAATTGAATAAGGTATTACAAGAAAATGGCTAAGAACAGAAAGAACACAATGATTTTTGAGTTAAAGAAAAATATAGAGATTTTTGAGGAAATTTTAAATTTTAAGGAGAATGATATTTGAGGGTGTACGTTGAAGGAAATATGAAGGTTGATTTTAATGGAGAATAAGTTTTGTAAGGCCTAGTAGTTTCAGATCGAATAAACACGAGGAGAGTAATTTGAACAATTCCAAGGGTTTCATAAAACTTGATTTACAGGTTTCGGATCTAATTTAAGATAAGGTGGAAGAATTTGGATTTAAAGATGATTAAGTGGTTAGTATTGAGTGCTAATAAATGAAATGGTATGCTCATGAGTAATGTTTTGGAATTTAAAAATTGAGCCTATGATGATTATGACATGGTCCAATCTTCATAACAAAAGGGTATAAATTTTTGGTGGTAGTCGTATAAAGGTTAATTTTCATATTTGTACTTATGAGGTAAAGATATGATTGACAAATGATGATTAGATAAGCTTGATGGTATCAGAGAGAGATGATTAACTTGACTTCCCTATGAAACCTTGTCTTTGTTTTCCCTATCAAAAGGAGAAAATTGACTTATTCCATATCTTTGAAGTATCCTTTAAAAGTTTTCAATATCATTGAATCCTAACTTCCTTGATCACGACCAATCGACTTTGGTCACATTTCCATATCATATTAATATCCTAGGTGGTACTCAATTGAATTAAATTTAATTGTGACCTAGATCTCCATCCTTGGATGCTCGTGCTCAGACTTTGATGACCTTGTTCCCCATCTGGCCCAAATCTTGATTTATCCAGAGATTGATCAACTTAGATCGTGCAGAGACTAAATTTTCTTTTATATATATCGTATTGGATTTCGATGTTCGTGCTTTAAACTTTCGATTTTGATCATCTTTAGAATAGTAACGCTTTATAGTTAATTCCAATTGTTTTTTTATAATCACCAGTTTTTATATAGGATGATAGACTGTCTTACAGCCCGATAATTTATTATTTTTCTTAACTTTTCCAGAATGGCACCCATGACCAGAGTCTGTCCCCAGTGCACAGCTGCAGTTCCGGATGAGACCGAGATTGTACTTCCCCCTTCTATTTCTCAGGAGGTTTTAGCAGCCTCACCGGAGAATTTTCCTCCATCTCCTATCCTTCAGGATAGGGCTGCAGTTCAGCCGGAGACTGAGGGCCTCGCTTTGCTCATGGAGTGGTACCCCATGCCATTCCTGATGTGGCTCAGATTTACTGACTTCTTCAAGATGTGCAGGAGATACAGAGACTTCATGATGAGCTTATGAGAGAGCAGAGTCTCAGTATCCAACTGTCGTGGGACTACATGCATTCGAGGGGAGAGCCTAACCCTAAGAGAGCGAGGAGCAGTTTATACCCAAATCCTCAGGAGTCCCCAGGCTTTCAGCCTAGACCAACCTATCCAGTTTAGATTCATGTCCAGCAGAGGCCAATTGAGCGAGTGCCTACCTGTGCCTTCTGTAAGAATCCTGGGCATGTATGGAAGGACTGTACGAAGAGACAAGGATTATGCCTATTTTGTGGGTCAGCTGCACAAAAGATACGAGACTATCCTACTATACCTGCCCCAAGTCGAGGCCTACTTCCAGGAGAGAGTTCCAGCTACCAGACCTAGTAGAGGTGAGTTCTTGACCTATACCTTATCATGTCTTGATGATTACTGTACCCTACCATATTATTTGTATGTTTTGATATCTTATGACTACTTATGATCTAGTATGAGTATAGTAGCTAGATGATGAGACCCCAGACTGATTACCTGCCATAATCATGTATGATATCTTTCCAACAACATGATTTATAAAAATTCTCTTAAGACCATGATTGTTGGAGATTTGACCTAGAAGGAGTGGGATCATCTTAATTTCGAGGACAAAATTATTTTAAGGAGGGTAGACTTGTAACCACCACTTTTCTGAAATGAGAGTAATTTTGTACTTTTATAATTTTTATTATTTAATAATAATATTTAAATCATATTAAGATTTTTGGTAATTTTCTTTATTTATTTTATATTATTTAGATGGGTGAATTGTGATTTTGGTTGTTGCTAGCTTAACCCTAGAGACTGCCTGACTTAGAGACTAACCATGACCAAGAAGACTCGACCATATGACTAGGTTGGCTAACTACCTATTTTTAGGCTAAGGGTATTTTAGTCATTATGCATTACTTTGAATTTTATTAATTTATTAATGAAATTGCTTGTTGTGCGGTTTGGTTGGTACCTGAATTGGTGTTTTGGTAGTATAAGTGGATTGACCTTAGTCAAACTTGACTAGAATCCTAATAATGTAATTAGAAGTATTATTGGCCTTTTAAAATTTAAATTAGAATTATTGTTTATTTTTAGAATCAATTATTTCATTTTAAGCTATTTTCTATTAAAGCCTTTTTAGCCTTTTTGACATGGGCCTTTTTAGCAACTCATGGAGTGCTTGGCCCATGTGCAAAACGTAACCTAACATCCCCTACTCCTGGCAGGCCATAGCAGCCCCCTCCCCTCTCATTTGTAAAACATAGCCACCAAGAGCAAACCTTAATTTTCTTTCCTCCAAAAACCTTAGATTTCTCATCCGGAGTCCGTTTCACCTCAAACGAATTCTGTTGCGCTCGTTGGGAAGAGGAGGATTTGCTGGAGTACTGATAGCAAGGAGAAGGAGGCATTTGGTCGTAAGAAATTGGCCGACAAAGCGCTCGAGAAATTCCTTTTATTGAGATTCTGACTCTCAATAGGTAAATCCTGATCTACCTTTGTTTCTCCTGAATTTTCTTTATTATTGCATCCATATAGGCACCCTTGATCTGTGAAGGAAGTTTTATAGGATTTTGGTTTCGTTTGATAGCGGTATCGGACACGTAGCGGTCTCACGTTGCACGCGTTCGGCAAAATGCCACTTAGAATTGAAAAGTGTTAATTTTCGATTCTGTTTTCATGAAATCCTTCCTTATATGATTTGTAACAACTTTCGTGAAGACGGATATGAAATCGACACGATTTCGGCATCCGAACGGACACGGACATGCGTGCACAAGATCCCGTGCACGGCCTGCTGTCTGTGCGTCATAACTCGACGCAAAGAGCTCTGTCTCACGTGAAATTTTTTGAGCACATAGGGGAAACCTCTGCCCATATACCCATAAAATTTCACGTCGTTTCATGAAGTGAGCGTGGAGAAATCTCGCGTGCACTGGTCGGCTGAACTGTACATTCGGGCTAAAATTTGTCACTGACACGGCCTTTGTACGCGAACACGGTGCGTCGAGGTACCGTACCAGGAGTTGGAACACGTAGCCCTATACCTAGACTACCCAGGGACTCGATCCTGAGTCGTGGCGTGGCTCGACGCGTGAGCCACGAGCGGCGACCCGCATGCACGAGCACGCACGCACGCGCGCGCATGTGCAAGCCGGGCGTTGTTGCACGAGCTGCTGTGTTGCATCGCTGTGACTTTGTCTCATGTCGACGTGTCCTAGACCTACCCCGTGACCCCACCTAGCCGTGTGCACGAGCACGAGGCTTCTCATTGTACGTGTGACGCGCATTCGAGCGAGAACACCCTCTTCGACACGCGATATTGGTTTCCGATACGCACTCCGTGGACACGACAAGGACATGGTTTCGACCACGAGAGTACCCGAGCATGTCCCACGTGTTGAGACCAACGTATTTGCCAAGTTTCGTGAGTTGGTTTGGAGTAGTTTGCGTTTTGGGTCGATTTGTGAAAATTAGGTTTTTCGGGTTCAATATTTTGAATAGAAACGTGATATTTTGATTTCTTCGACTTTTAATCGATATTTTCTGACTTGTTAACTTATATATGATATTTTTGACTTGCGGGTAGTGATCCGCGGGATTATTAACTATTTGTATGCCGTTTTCAAGTACAATTGGGTTTTTCCTCGAATATAAAATTGAATAGTTTTATAGTATTTTGATTTTCTAGATTTTATGTAGCAAATTCTGAGTTTGTGATTCTTATATGACATATGCAAATTAGATTTTCCTTTATGAATATATACGTATATGTGAGTATATGTATATTTTTATATATATAAATGACTTGTATATATGTAAATATTTTGGAATGAGAGTTTTAGATTCCGATTTTCAAGTTTGAATACACTTATATATATATATATATATATATATATATATATATATATATATATATATATATATATATATTTTTTTTTTTTTTGTTTATATATATATATATATATATATATATATATATATATATATATATATGTGTGTGTGTGTGTGTATATGTATTTATATATGTGATATACTCCATAGTTGAGAACTTGGTTTTTAATCTCAGATTTGAGTCTTTACACAGCAGTCCCTTATCACATTTTCCTTTAGTCTCATATTATATAATTATATGTGTATGTATAGATATATATGTGTTTGTATATATATATATATATATATATATATATATATATATATATATATATATATATATATATATATATATATATATTGCCTTAATGAATGTCAATATACCTATATGTATGTGGATTGATTATGAATGTAACCATAGGGTATTGGGACAGATTAGGATCAACCCAATGAGCTTAGTTTAGTCGAGTTGACCGACAAGTTGACCAAGTTGACAAAAAGTCAACTTTGGATCAAACTTGATCCAAATCGACTCAAACGAACTCCGAATGACTTGAAAAATTGTGTGTGACCTAAAAATTAGTAAATAGACTAGTTGACCTTCAGTTGACCAGGTTTGACCAGAGTTGACCAGATTTGACCAGAGTTGACCAAGGGTTGACTTTGACCTAGAAGGACATAGAATCATATAGAATTACATTGTAGGCATTCCTTATGATATGTTAGACCTTGTTCTGACTTGTGGTTGTTTTAAATAGGTTTATATCTCTCCAGTTCAGTTACACATCCTCATCAGTAGCTCAGATTGTCAGGCGAGTACATTCTCTGACCGTTTCATTCTTGCTTGGACCTATTTACATGTTATAGACTAGTTTACTTGTTGCTGTCGCGATATTATCACGGATTATTACTATATGGATCTCTTTATGCGATGTTATCCCCTCAGATATATTGGGTATATTATGCTCATGTACTTTATCATGTGCATCGTCTACTCATTGTATTCGTACTTATTCATGTATACTTATATGACATTCATGTACACTCATGATAATGTGAGCCTTCATGTATAACCCAGCGTGCATGTGGACTAGCTATCCATGTGACGCACTACTTTTATGTGCAATAACATAACGTGGACAGATCCTTGTGTACTGATTGGGGCAGGGGGAGTATTTATTTGGTTATGTGATCTACACCATTTTATGTATAACTCCAAACTAGATTTAAGTCATGTATAACCTAAGCCTGTTTACATAACCAAATATGTGCTCTGAATCACGTAGTTAGCTCAGTTTTCTTATCTATATCATGTATATCTATTTTCACTATATCGTGTTCTTCTTTTTTACAGTCTATGTACTATTTCTTTACAACAGTTCATGTAAATTATTCTATAGCTTATTTCATATTTTCTTTCATGTTATGAACTGTGTGAGAGATATGTATTCGTTCCTGTCCTGACTGGACCCGTTGAAAATATTACAGATGATGAGGATTGCTGCGACACTTACTATGGAGCAGGCCTAGTTGACACAGGTGACCTGGACCCTCAGCAGGATCCAGTAGTCACTGAGGACTTGCCATGAGTTAGATTAGACTGTTATTATTATCTAGTTATGAGACTCTGTGATTGTATTAAGGTTTATTATGGTGTGGTTTACACCGGAATTATTATTCATTTTGTGAATCTCTCTGTTGAGATTATCTTTCTTCTATTCCGTCTTAGTTATTGTGATTGGATTGTACCATATATATCATTATCTAATTAGAGCATATTCTAGATTGTGTTAGATGTTGGACCTAGGTCAGCGCTCTACCGCCGACACTGTGGCGTAGGCTGGACGTACCCACGTCTCATGCCCTTACAACGGGTACGGGTCGTGACAGCTCTAGTGGTCACACTTGTGTTGGTGCAATTGCTTGAAAGATGATCTCTGAGCTTTGCAACCACCAATACGCTCCTCGGTGCTATGTCCCGATACACGTAGCTCCACCTACAATATTAGGCGAAGACTTTGGTATCCAAATAAACTTAGATCCACATTTGTTAGCTTTAGGGACCCATATACTATTTACTCTAGCATTGGTAGAAAAACTCCTACGAATAGGACAAGTTACACTCATGTGTCCAATACGAGAGCAATAGAAGCACCTAATACTAGTGTGTGCACATGTATCAGAAGGAGCACGATTTTGAATATGTGACATACTAGAATATTGAATATCTCTAGAGTGAGCATGCATGGATTTGGTCTTAAGAATATCATGTTCTAATAGTAAATTATTATGCAAACATGTAAGAGAATCAAATTTAGCATTTAAAGCATATTTTTTTTTTAAATAAAGCAATTCTAGAAATGAAATCATCATTTTGTCTCTTTAAAGAGTCAATAGAAGAATCATGCAAATGATTTAGCTCATGTGTTTGCCTCTTAAGATCTTCTATTGATGAGGAAAGAGATTTGATTTTCAAAATTAAAGCCTCATTCAAACTCTTTAAAGAAACACAAGATGAGTTTTGAGAATCAAGTCTAGATAATAAATTATTGTTTTATTTCTCAAAACCTTATTGGATTCTTCTAAATGAATAACCTTTTCTGAAAGTTCTTCATTTGTAGAATGAAAGTCATCAAGAACTCTAAGGATTGGTTAGCCATGGCTTTCCACTTAGAGCATTTCTTGCATTTAAAAGAAACATAATTGTCCGAGCTACTAGAAGTAAAACCCTCTTTATCGGAGGAGGAGGAATACGAAGCCATAGAAAAATTAATAAGGATCTACTCAAAGGATGTTAAGCCTAACAATCGAGACCTTGCTCGGATACTAATTGAAGTACGTGTAGGCAACGCTAGAGGGGGGAGGTGAATAGAGTATGTGTCGATAATAACCAAATAAAAATTAATTCTTTCACCAACAGAATAATTAATCAGAGTATTAATGTGGAAATAAAAGAGATCAGAAAAGCATACGCAAACACTGTAGTTTTAACCTGATTTTCCCCGTGGAGGACTAGTCTAGGCCTGAGAACTCTTGCTCAGAATTGTCATCCACTATTTGTTAAATAGCGTACATCACGTGCCTTTAGTCCGAAGAGCACGCAAACTTCTTTACAAAATACGAGCTTTTAGATCGAAGCACTCGAACACTTCAACTTCGCGAAAAGCGAAACTTGAAATTTTCTATGTGACTTTTCTTTCACTCTTGTGCACAACTTCTAGCTGATATCACACTGAGCACCTTGGGTTAAGGAGAGTTGTGGCTTAGAAGATATGGAAGAATAAGGCTTGGAGTAGTAGAGCTTAGAAAGCTTGAATATTTGAAGGTAAGAGATAATTTGAAATAAGAGAATTCAAGCTCTATTTATACTACTCTGGGGTGGCAGAGTTCAGCCCGAATTCTGTCCCAAGAATTCAAAATTTTGAACGTTGGACAGCTTGTATCAAGCAGTCCCTCTGCTTTAGGCAGAGTTTGGCTCAAACTCTGTCTTCCTTGGGACAGAAGTTATCAATAGGCTATGGTGGTTTGGTTTGGTTCAGGAATTGGTCTGTTTGTATGGTAGAGCTTGGAGAGATATGTCTAGGGATTTAGATGACACAGTGCGACTCAACGTATATATTCTCCTAGACTCAATAAATTGAAAATTACAGACTTAGAACAAATAGAAAAATCAAGAGCCCTTTGATGACGTCTTTTTTTTGATATTTGAGCAGACCTGAAGACATCTTTTTTCTTGACAACAATCGTCCAAAGATATACAGATCTGGAAATCTGAATATCTTTCGGGGGTTTCTCTCCCGAAACCCCATGGAGGGCGTTGTCCCTTCGACCCTTGTCCGCTGACTGGGTAATGGATCCGATACGAGGCACTTGATATGTTCAAAGAAATAGTCTTGTATGCCGCTGTCTTTGGCCCATCATTAATTCTCTATTGCATATGTCCTGGTTTGATCATGTTTGATTATGCTAACTGCATGTCTACAAATACATGTTAAGCGAGCAAAACAATATTTGTAGTATGATACAAGCATAGAAATATAATATAGAACAATTATGACAATGCTAAGTTTAAGTAGCAACATGATAGTGAGTATATAAATATTAGTGACATCATTATGTTGAACTTAATTGATTAGCCATATTCAAAAACACGATGTAATCATTGGGCTAACAAATTGTGCTAACCTGTCTTGTCCTGGGATGACTGTCGACGGTGGGTAAGATTTATTATATAAGTGTTTTCTATTGCCATGTTTCTTATGAATTGATAAAAAGAACCTAGATAAGTCGAAAGATCACTAGTAAATAACTACTAGTTTCACATATTGAATTAGTGCAGATTTATGTGAGTTTGGCCAAAAGTCGCTCACCAGTACATGATGTGTACTAACCCATATTGTGGGCATCATTTCAGATAGCAAGGAGACAGAGGGACTTTAAGTGAGGCACTAAAGCTCGTCCAGCCAGTAGAGCTTGTGCATCGCCTCGAAGCTATTTTTATTTCTAATCAAGCTTCTAGTTTTCCTTTGAAGGTGTCTTTACATTTCGAGTTTGTAACAAAGGGATATGATGTATGGGATTGTGGACGAAAAGAGTTTCAAAGAGAAATATGTAAGCCAAGCTATGGCATTTTGAGTCACAAAGCTTTGTACTTGTGTTCCTATCAAGTTATCAATAAAATGATGTATTTCCATTTCAAATCTCTGTATCTAATATTTGGTTTTCTGCAATTATAAGTGACGCGTGCATGTGTTTGCTTTATCTAGTTGTATTGTGTAGGTACTAGCCTTGTGCAAGCATAACTTAGGCTTGTACGGTATCACGCCTTAGCGAGGACGAAAGATCCCACAGGGATCAAAGCGAGGACGAACAACACTAGCGAGATTGGGACATGACATTTTATGGGAGCGATCACGTTCTATTTAGGAAACTGCATCTAACTCTAAAATTTTACCATATATTCTACCAGTCACTTCGTTCATTATGATTGTAAACATATCATACCTTCCTTTCTAAACCAAATAAAGCTTTGTTATTTCTCTATCCCATCTCTATATCATAGGTGAATAGTAGAATGAGTGTAGTCTATTGATACTAGAATCTTTCGTTAGGGTTAAGTCTCCTATAAGAATTCTATTTTGCTAGTCTGGTCTACTCGACCTATCTAATTGAGACATCTATCGAAATCCTTACTACCTAGATAACTAATTTATTTTTAAAATATTCTATCGACTACCTCCTATCCTATGGTAGAATATAATCCAATCGGTTTTTTCAGGCACGAGTATTCGTCTTTCCGAAATAGGAAAAGACAAAATTTCATGGTAATGAGTTCAAGAAGGAGGATTGACTTCAGTATTCGAGTTCCAAGGACGATAGATAAGGGCAAAAGAATTTTCAAGCAATTATGGATTTAGATCCTAATAGAACATCATATTGCCGGCTGGTTCGGTACAATAACATAACCAAAACGATATGCTCGGACTTGCATGGGCCACCACATAGAGTGACTACCATGAGTTCTTATCCTAGTATCGTTATGTCTTTATTTCTATACCAAGGACTCCAACCTACCTTTTGATCATACTACTCCCACAAACCCATGTTGCCGTAAAATTTCTTAACCTTTGTCTACTAGTTGTTATCTTCATAAAATTCAATACCACTACATACCTATGGATATAACATCCCCGATAACCTTATATATGTCAAGACAACCAAAATTTGTAACAAACAACCAACTTATGCAACTTGTCTAAGGGATAGTGATAAATTCTATAAAGCACGAGCATTCGTCAATCCGAAATAGGAATGGACTAGACGCAATGACAAGAGAAGCACAGGAAAATAGTTGAGTGCAAAATACGAAGTTCAAGAACGATAGAGAAATTCTAACAGAAATGCCAAGGCAGTTATGGATTGAGAATCCTATCAGGTTTTTTCCTAGCGCAGGCTCTTCCGGTAGTAACGTAACCGAGACGATATGCTCGAACTTGCATGGGCCACCACAAAATTATGTCATGCCCTAGTCCCAAAATAAAGAGGACTAGGATACGTAAATATGCCAGCTACGTATCAAGTAGACACTAGTCCTACTCAAATACATATACTTTGTTCAAGGTCAAGTGTATCTATCTACAAATCTATATGGCATCATGACATCTATAACACAATCCACGAAATACAAATATTAAGAATGAAAAACATGTGTCATGTCTGCAGCCTATTAGCATGTATGCTCGAGTAGACTCGATAGAAAATATGAGTCTATAAAACTAGGCTAATAACAGCAGAATATAACATGATAAGAATATACAACATGGGATAATGATAAAATAAAACCATGCACTAACAATACCTAAATCATTTAGACGCAATCATAACCATCATTCTATTCTATCAGCTCAATAGTAACCTGGAGAGATCATCAGGTCCCCAGAAGACATAGCAAGATACATAATATATATGCGAAATATAACATTATAAAATTATGTAGAAAGAGAGACAAGTAAAACAAGTAACAACTATAAACTATTGTGCGATCAAATATGAATCGATATACCATAACACCATATGATGCTCCTGGTATGGACAATTTAAACACCATAATGCCATGGGATGGCCTCAATTTTGAGACAGAGAAACAGGTCTCTACTAACATAATGTCATAGGACACTTCCGGCACAAGAGATGGAACAACAAGTCTCTAACACTGTAACGCCATTAGACGCTCCCAGTCTTAAAGATAACATCGGCTAATGTCTAACAATCGGTCTCTCCTAAAGACTACGGGGAAAGTCAAATTAATCTCAATGGAACGGAGACATAGGACTAAGCAAACACAATCAGAATACATACATAAAACAACAATAATATATATAGGATAAAGAAAATAATGTGCGTGTAGATAATCAAGTATGATTGAAAAGAAATAGCAACATAGAAAATACATGAAATATTGTACAATTTGATAAGTTATACTTGTCAGAAGTTTTGTCCGAGCTGCTGTGATTGCAGTACCAAATGTCATATCCTTGCCTAGGCACATGCTACAGCTCACAAGTAATATACCAAAGCCCAAAACATATAACCAAGAATCAACACCCAGTGTATACATCAACATCTATATTCATATAGGTCGCCATTATGATGGTTTAGTTTAAAAAATAAATTTCCTTTATCAATAACCTATATATATACTTTAAGAAGTTAATAAGGTTATTCTAATAATCATATATAAGCTCTTGGAAATACATATATATATATATATATATATATATATATATATATACTAGTCATAACCCGTGCCCATAGGGCACGGTTCATTTAAGGTATTCCCCCTCAAAATCTTGGACCCCCAATTTTAAACAAACAATAATAATTATGAGGCTCCCCACCCCCCATTGTCCCCGGGTTCTTCCCGGTGCATCCTCCCGTCCTGGCGCCCTCCCCCCCCCCCCAACCCACTCACCCCCCCTCCCTCCCTCCCCCCTCCTGTCCTCCTCCTCCCGGTGGCCCCGAGGGCCGGATCCCACCCCTCTCTCGTAGGCGGCGCCCCCTCGCCCCCCCTCTCCCTTCCCCCCGCCTCCCGTCCGGTGGCGTCACCGGCCCTCTGTCGGCGGCGTCTCGGGGGGGCCCGAGGCAGCTCCCCCCCCCCCCCTCGTTCCCCGCGTAGAACTAAGTGTTATTTTAGAAGTATTATTAGTTTTGGATTTGACAAAATATAATCTTAAATGTTATTGACAAAATATAGGATTGTTCTAAATTATTATGGATTGATCTTTGACTAAATTAGAATTTATGGTACTCAATGTTTTATGTGACGCTTTAAAATCTTGGACTCAAATATGCGCCGGATCCGTCCTCGGCCCTCCTCCCCTCGCCGGTGGCGCCCCCCCAGGCCCGGTCGCCCCTCCCCCCCCCCCTGTGCCGGACGCCCCCCGACCCTCCTTCGGCCCTCGCTGCTCCTTCCGAGCTGGTCCCGGATGAGTCCCCCCTCTTGGCGGTAGGCCGTCCCCTCCCCCTCCGCACCCCCCCCCCAACCTCCCCCTCGGGCCCCGTTCCCCCCCCTCGCCCCCCCCCCCCCCTCCCACTTCCTCGGGACGCACATCCTCGGCCCCCCCCCCTTAGCTTCCTCCTTGCCCCCCCCCCCCCCCCCCCCCGCCCCTCTTAGCTTCCTCTTAGCTTCAAACTTTGTGGCAATCAATACTATCCAAAGCAATCAATACTATCCAAAGATGTTGATTTCCAAGAAGGCTGTTTGGATTCCCCATAAAAGCCTTCTCAATAGGCTGTTTGGATTCTCTATTATCTTTCCTAATCAATTTTATCTCTTTATTCTAATTAAAGCATGATTATCTGATGGTTTACTATTTACAACGAAAAATCATTTTAAACCTTTTCTTTTGGAAAACTTGCAATTATCATTTGAATTGATAAGACTTTGTATTTTGTACATAAAATAATTATTTATCTATTAAGTGGGAAAATCATGAATTCCTAGCATTTATGAGAATAAAGGAAAAATAATTATTTATATATAGTTATTTATTCTACCATTTACGTTACACTACAACAGCCAGAAAAATAAAGGAAAAATACTACACTACTTATTACAAACCACAGTTTAATAGGAACTGGGCTTATGCCCTTACAATATTTTACATGAATTAAAATAAGAGAGAAAATGTTAAGTCTCTTCAATTACCTACAAAATAATAACAGAAATTTCTAATTTAAATTTGTAAACTAAGAATGAAGTCTCAGACTCTGGTCCAGTCCTCACTTTGCAGCTACTCTGCCTCAACGTCCGGTCGAACCGGTGCGTTTGCATTTCACTGGGGCCCATTGACCATTAAGGTCGTCGCCCAAAATATTTATCAAAAAAAATATTATTTTCCGAAAATCATTTGAAAATCATTTTATAATTTTTCTAAAAATTTCGGCAGCACTCCCTCTGTTTTCGGTCAACCCAAAAACTGGGAAATGCTCCGTAAACCTGCAAAATAACTTCCGAAACTCGAAATTTATATAAATATCCATAGAATATATTTTTCCCAAGCCAACCAGCAATCCGAAATGAGAATGGACTTCCCGAAATCCGAAACCAATATCAGAATCATTTCCACAGAACCCATCCTCTCAAGAAAATAAACCACAACATACATATATATGTATATATATATCCGAAAATTCCGAACAGAGAACAGAACCTCAAAAGAATCAATTGCAACGAAAATTCCGAAAATTACAATTCCCTTTCGGAAAACCAAAAATAGCAACGTAACTATTACGTTGTCGAAAACCGAATTCCCGAAGGAATTCAGTTGGACCAGTTTCATCATCGACTAAATGAATAACAGGTTTAGAATTTACCCAACGACAACGTGAAACCGAAATGGAACTCAGAACGGAAACGGGGCACAACGGGCACGGGTCAGCAGTCGTGCGGTGAGCCACCCGCCAGAGTGACGTGATCCTCACTGCGGTCTCCAGCCCGGACGCCAGACTCCGCAGTCTCGGTCGACCGTGCCCATGCCGGTCAGTGGCAAGCCGGCGTCACCAAAGTGCGACTACGCCCGTGTCCCCGCGAGCACCCGTCGACAACTCCCCGTCACCCCCGACCACCGAGCCGCCGAGGCCACTCCGGCCCAGATCCGACTCCGACGCCGACGCCGCGCCGCCAGGTCGTTGTTGCCGTGAGCCCCCAACTCCTGAAGCGTCGCCGGTGGCCATCCTCGACCCCAGCGCTGGCATCTCGCCGAGCCACCACCGCGTCCGCTGCGGATCGAGATCCATGCGACCCCATCAGTCGCCCTCTCCTCTGCACGGGCCAAAATCGAGCCGACCGTCCCGCTCCTCAACCGCCGAGATCTCCTCCGGGTCCAGAGCGCACCCCGAGGAGGGACAGAGGGGGAGGAAACCCGAGGGGGGTAGGGGGGCCCGAGGCGGAGGGGCTCTCCCCGAGGGGGAGGGGGGAGGGCTTCCGCCGCCGGGGAGAGCCGAGGAAGGAGGGGAGGGGGGGCCTCCGCCGAGCAGGCAGGGGAGAGGAAGGGAAGCCGCGGCGTGGAGGGAAGGGGAGGCGGGGGTTAGCGCCAGGAGGGGCTAACGCCGACGGAGGGAGCGGCGGGGGGAGGGGGCGGCCACTGGCGGAGGGAACTCGGGGAGAGCGGCGGAGCCCTGGGGAGGACGGAGGACGCGAGCGGCCAGGAGGGCCCAGGAGTCCTCGCCGCCCGGGAGAGCCGGGGAGGTGGCCGCTGGGAAGGCCGGATCCACGGATGAGGAGGGGGGGCGGAAGCCGAGGAGGAGCAGGCTCTGCCGCCGCAGGGGGAGGGGCGCCTGAGCCGGAGGGGGCCGGAACCGTGGCCGGGCAGCAGTGGGGACTGCCGGGGCGGCCAGGAAGGGGAGCCGCGCCGCCGGGGAGGAGGGGGGGCCACCCAGAGAGGGACGGAGGGGCCAGCCACACGCCTCCCAGAAGGCCTTCAGCTTAATCGGAGGAGAGTCGGCGAGGGACGGAGGGGCCAGCCACACGCCTCCCACGACGGCGGCGGCGACCGCCGCCGCAGCCCTCCCGATCCGCCACGGATTCCGATCCGACGGTCCCGGAGCGCCGGGTCCTGCGCCGACGGCGGACGCCAGGCGTCATATCTGGCCGGAGCGGCGGATGACGAAGGAGGAGCGAGAGGAAATCATTTAGGAAATCGATGAGATAGAGAGAGAGAGTGGTGAGTTGGTTTCTATTTGTGGGATTGGCGATCCGCGTGCAGGGAGCCGAGAGCATACTGGCCTTTGGATTGAATTTGATTGACGGATGGGATTTGAGGGGTTTGTATTTAGCTTTCCTCTTCCCATCAGCTTTCCTCTTCCCAATGCCTTGATTAAAGTATGTATTTATTATTATTTTTAGCTTTCCAATGCTCATCCACAACCGTTGATTCACCAAGATTAAATCTCAACCACTCTTTATCTTGGCACAGTCAGCCCTAGGATTCAAAAACCTTTGTGTTTTGTATAATAGATATATATATATATATATATTTATATTTATATTTATATATATATTATATCAGGTACTTTAAATTTAGTTAAATAGACTTAGATATTTATATATATATAAATTTTAAATAACACATATGTCTATCGATAAAATAACTTATATAGATATATTTCTCCACACAAAAATACATTTGTGAACACATATTCATTTATAATAGACAAAAGTTCTATTTATGAGACGAATATGAGTTGCCTTCTAATAGCAGAAGTGGAAAACCGCAGCCGTGAACGAAGAAAGTGCTTCGAACGGCTCGAGTAGCTCAAGGGCAGAACCCTCGAACGTCCCCATAGAACAGATATTGTGCATGTTGGAACTGTAGTAAAAAAGACCACTTCAGCTTTATAGCACCTGATTCATATAATTTTTTTTTAATTTTTTAGGGTTTGTTTTAGAAGCACAAGGAGGTCGTACCTAAGTCTATAGGTGCATTATGGTACTATAGGGTCACTTAGGGTCACTATGATCTCCAAGTAGACCTAGATATATTATTTATCTATTTTATATTTTTGGAGAAATTTTGGATATTTTTAGGTATTTAATATTTAAGGATTTATTATTTTTAAGGACTTTTAGCATTTACTGTAAGGTCATTCGGGGTTATTTTGAGACCAAATATTTTTATTTGGGCTCTAGATGACTAGAAATATTTTTAGAATATTCTAGAATATTTCTGAATTTATTTGGATTTTTTAGGGATTTTTATATAATTAAAACCCATAGAATATATTTTTCCATAGAATTTTGGGATTTACTGTGTGGTCACATGATAGTATTTTGAGATAAAACTTTTTTATTTTCGTTCTAGACACTTAAAAATATTTTTTAGAATTTTTTGGAATTTTCTGGATTTTCTGGGATTTATTTAGATTTATTTGGAGTTAAAATGAATTTTTAATAACTTTTTGTAATTAAAATAAATATTTACCCAATCACCCACTCGAGCGGGCCCACATGTCGGCGCCCAACAATAACCGCCTCTATATCTTATATATATAAATGTATATTCAGAAACCCTATTTTTATTCCAGCTTCCTTTTGTGGTTTGATCTTGGAGGACCTTCAACTTTATGAAGCGATTGTGATCAACCCCGATGTCCGTTTTGAGTATCATTTTTTAGAACTATATCGAGGTTACCTTTCCAAAAATATATTTTATTTTTTTAGTTATTTACTTAAATTCCTGGAGATTTATTTGAGTGTCGGTTGTCCAAAAATTGATGCATCACATTATTTTCGAGATTCCAAGAGATTCAGAATTCCATTTTGCGATCAGTTTGAAGTTTTGGAAAGCGGATACGAAGATCTACAACATATAATTTTTCTAGAAGTTTAGAAATTCATTAATATTTTGTTTAATTCGTTGAACTCAGATTTGACTGATAATTTACCGATTTGGTCATGGTTAGCCATAACCGTGATAACCTTTGAACAAATCATGATTTTGTGGCACCATCAATTCCAGCGCACTTGTGGCACTGAAATGTACTAAGATGCATCCTCAAATCATTGAGTTCGTGACGTTTGCCTAGTTTGTCAATGGTATATCTCGATTTGCGTGTCATAGATTCCGAAATTGGAACCGTCACTTTCTATAGCCAAAATTCCTTGTTTAGATTATATTTCAGATTGTTGTTCGGTTAAATTATGTTTTTGAGTTATTTATTTCAGAACTAATTAATACTAGATAGGTTAACCCATTAGTCATTTATTCTATGATTTTAGAATTATAATATTAGAATTGACTTATGGTTTTCATGCACGGTTTATGGTACGATGGTGTGATATAGGTTGATAGCTTCTAGGTCGGAGTTACTTTCGTCCTCGACTTATGAAAATAGCTTGTTCAGGAGATCAGGCAAGTTTTACTATGACATTATATTACCTTTATTTTGTACTATATGTATCTTTACATTGTCTTTTCACTATTACTTTTTGTTTTCGTCGTTCTAGATTCATCATGATTATTACTTGTACACGATAGTTAGAATCATTAGAGTACATGTTCTTGTCTTACTTTTCGTTTATCATGTTTACTGTTTGTCGTATTGTTAATATTTACCGTATTGGATATTTACTTGTGAGTTATTCAGGTGGGAGAATAAGACTAGTAGCCATGTGGCACCCCAGTGTAGCCCAGAGTTTATTCGGTTAGGGGACCATCATACAATGTTTGTTCAGTCAATACACTTCACGTGTTGACTGTCTGATTCCTGACCCAACCACATATTAAACATTGACATTCTAAAACACATAGTACACGTGATCTATTGTTGCTATATTATTCATTTATTTTACTTCCATCGAGTCTATTGTCATATTGTCCTCAGGTTATAACCGTCTCTTTTTATCATATCGTGTACATGCATATATTAGTTTTTCCTTATAATTGTTTCCTTTATGCGTGAATATTATATTATGTAGTGTAGTATTTTGGTGAACTTGTTTCAATCCTTACTGGATAACTATTTTTAAGCTTTAGACGACGTCATATGTCCTGAGGTCTACGGTGCTTATGTTTGCGACACTAGCATTACGGACGTACCAGATTCTGTATCACGACCCACACCCTATATAGGGGCAAGAGGGCGTAACTGCGCCCAACCTACGCCGCAGAATTGATGGTAGAACGCTGTCTAGCTCTACTATCTAATAATAATATAACAACCTATTAATATAACTCATCTCTGAACGAAGGATAACAATAACATAGTTACCTCAATCACAAGTCTAAAGGTAGAATAATATGGCACGATAAAAGATATGATAATAAGAGACTACTCAGAGTGCAAAATATCTAATACATAACCAGAGTCTGAATCATAATATTGTTATACAAGTCTGAAATAATAAATAGGCAAACTAAATAAGCTTAAGACAGAGTCCAATCAAATCCTAGTGTAACTGAGTCACCGCTAGAGCCTCCTCAGTTGGAACTAACCCTTGTTGGACTAGGGTCTCCTGGTATATACCCACTACGTCGTGTGGACCATAGTAGGTTGTACACTCATCCTCGTCGTCGTCTGAAAAATATATCCAGTCAGGATTGGAACGAGCACATTACTAACAACAGTTTTCAGTAAATGATAAGGACTATGTAACAATAAATAGAAAGAATATACAAGAGTAAATAAAATATACATGAAAGTAGCAGGGCAAGGGTAAAGCTGTAAACTAGAGCAAGAGCAAGTAAAATTGAGTATATTATGTACAAGAGTCAAGAATCAACTATTTATATGAGTGAATATTAGCTTTGACATGTGGCCGGCTTAAAAACTTGCACAAGGTCTACTGGCCTAGTTAATCATACGTGAATTGTATGATTAACACTCACAAGGATCTACACATGCACAAGGAGGGTATTGATCATACATCTAGACTAATATTCTCCCTCCCTAGACTGGTATAGTAGATCCAACCATGACACGTTACGAGACGAGATTATAGAAGAAAGTAGCAAGTCATCTCGAAAATCGGTGTCCATATATTGCACAAAAACTACAATGGGGCTTGCACAAGATACACCAAGGTAAACAAAGAATAATATCGCAATGACGGGATCCGTAATTACCAATATGTGTGACCAGTGTGTCAAAAATCAAGTACATCCACACTAAGTACACGAAACATAGAAAATACCATAAATAGGAAATTATCAGAGAATGTACTCGCCTGAGATCAAGTGTGATATGTCGACTACGTACGATACGGCACCCCAAGGACCTAAATATGGAATATTGTATCAACATCATGTTTGGATTTGAAAACAAGTCATACTAGTCAAATTCTAGATCAATTGGTCAATTCTAGGCCAATGGTCAAACCAAGTCAACACTAAGTCTAACTAGTCAAACTTGACCAACCTTAGCTATCAACTAGTCAATACTAGTCAATCTAACTATCCTAGCGATCTAACACTAATATCTACCATATAGGGTACTAGGATACACTTGGTATCCACTCTATCTACTAATATGCATACATATACTAATGTCCATACTCTTTTCCTTACCTTAGTCACTATTCCTAATTGATTCATTACTCATATGTACATACACTTCCTTTCCAGGTTTTCTTAACTTGCTAACCACCCTTAACTATAGGTATCATTATATATATATATAAATATATATATATATATATATATATATATATATATATATATATATATATATATATTTTATTATATAAAAAAATATATATATATATGATGCTGAGCATCGTCCCTAGCGGAGCACCCATTGCGTTCAGCACCTCCTGGTAGCCAGCCGGTCCACCAGCGTCCCTCGCGTCGGGATTCGGCCATCCTCATCTATCCTCCCCTCTCCATCCCTCCTTCCCCTCCTCTTGCCCCCCTCTCCTTCCCTCTTTCCCCTTTGAGCGATGATCCCTCCGACACCTCCCAATCGTCCAGCATACTGGCCGGCTGACTGCCTGGCCATCATGGGCCTCCCTCCGATCTGCCCCTCTCAGTACCCCCCAGCTCTGCCTAACCGCTCTACCCCCACCGGCTGGTATCCTACAGCCAACCCCTCTTCGTTCAGTTACCCACATCCTTCCTCCCCGTTAGTTGCTGCCCAAATGGCCTTCCTTGTCGGCGTTGGTCTACATCTCCCTCTACTGGACCCCGTCGCATCCAGACACGCATCTCTGAGCGAGTTTCCTCCTCTCTCAGCCTAGGTCGCACGCAGCGGCGCTATACCGGCAGCTTCGACGACGCGGATAGCAGCAGAGACGTCGAACCAGCAGCTCTCTGTCACGACCCGCACCCACTGTGAGGGTACGAGAACGTAACAACGCCCAGCCTACGTCGCAGTGTCGGCGGTAGAACGCTGTCCTAGGACAATCATCTAACAATATAAATGTACCTGTACAGTATATACACTCCGAATGGAGGTGACATAACAATATACAGTCTCAATCACATCTAAGGTAGAATGATGAAAATAAAAGATAGATAGATACTGGAATAAAAGATCCACAGGATACAATCAGAGAGAAAGAGTCTCAGTGTCTACTACCATACAACTGAACATCCAACTCAATACAAGTCTCTAATAATAAAAATGAAAGAATATATACAATCAGATCTTAGAAGACAGAGAATAGTAAAACCTAGACTAGGGAGCCTCAGTCTCTAAGCTAGTGGATCAGGCTGGAAATTTGGGTCACACATGGCATCTACAGCTGTCCCATAGTAGGTATATATGCAGGCCTCCTCCTCATCCTCTGTAAAATTTTCAACAGGTCCAGTCAGGACGGGAGCGAGCACAAAACATCTCACGCAGTTCATAACGAGTTAGAAAATATAAAGCATACAATAGAGTAAAGTACATAAAACGCTGAAAGAAGAAGATATATGAAAAACAGTAGAGATTTGATAACAGGAAATATCTAAATATGATAAGTAAGACTGTAAGGAACATGTGATTTTAGAGCACAATATGGTTATGTAAACGGGTTAGGTTGTACAATAAAATGGGACTCCTTTGTACGTGGGTGTACAATGGACATATACAATTTCTTATACAATACGATTGATCACATAACCATTTTCTACTCCCCCTCTCCAATCAATACACAAGGATCCAATTCAGTTACGTTACCTTATACAATGACTTGTACAATGACTTGTACCTTATCCAATTCAGTCTAAATTAGTCTAAACAAGGCTAAACTAGCCTATGCTAGTAAGCACACATCAATCCCAAGGCCATACAAACCAACAAACACCCAGATTCCATATAAACATGCATATTGATCAACTCACATAGCTTTGTTACAGGTGAAATCACTCATAGGCAAAATATATAGGAATCTACCCAAATCAAGTTTATACATACATGCATATACATAAGTCAATATATATTTAGATACTACATCCAACATTATATATGTCACTATATATATAGAGAGTGATAGGGGGTGAGGTGGTGTGTGGTGTCATATATGAGTGTGGACAGGGGTTAATGGGTACATAGACAAGGGTTAAACAAGCATCAATGCACATAGTCCAATTTCAGTTTAGGAATGAATGCTTAGATAAATACATTCAGTTTAGAGGGTGAGGTGGTGTGTCTATATTGAATTAAATTAGACAAAATATTGTGTGTGTGCAGGAACTCTCAGGTTTTGTGTGTGTGTGATGTAGAGGACAGTGTGTGAGTGTCAATTAGTGAGGGGAGACATCAACCAGTGTGTGTGTGTGTGCGTTAATATGTAGTTGTGTCAAGGGAGTGTATGGGGATAGGGGGCTGTCCTATAGGCTAATATGGGCCTGAACATGGACTGATATATATAGGGACTGATTTTGGGACAGACAAGTGTGTCAAGAGGGGTGTTTGGGACTGTCATCTAGGCTTGTGTGTGTGTGTAAATAGTGTGCATAGGAGGGTGTACCTGTGACAGTGTGTGTGATGAAGCAAAATGCAGGAATTCAAAGTGTTTTCAGGCAGTAAAAATCAGTAAGAGAAAAGGGGATCATGTGGGTGTAGGTTTCAGTGAGTATAGTGTACAGGAAACAGAGGGTGTTCAGGATTTAATCACAGTAAAAAGAGTTTACAGGCAAATGAGTTCTCAGGAATTTACATTAAGGCTCAAATGTTTTAGCTAAGGAAAGGAAACTAATCACTGTTAAATGGGGAAAGAAATCAATTCACATTGAACAACCCCATCACAAATTCAAATCTAACATGTCAATCATTCCACATACATCTGTGATATATATCCATACATATGTATATAATCCATGTTATATATACACACACATATATATATATATATAGATCAATATATGTATCACTACAAATCAGAAAAAGTCTGAACTCAAATTCCAGTTTTTTTCATACATCCATATTGATCCCCACACATCACCAAATTACACCAAAACTGATACACAACTAGAATATATATAGGAGGACCCATATTGGGACTTAAACCAACATTTTAACAGTATTGCATAGGTTAAAATAGGTGTCCAATGCCACATTTGAAAACTGGAAAATTCAGGGAATAACTGCCATGTTTCAGGATTTGGTAATTTGTTAAAAACTAATGAAAATATATAAAAATTCAAAATAAGAGGTTGGTAATGGATATACATATTGTACACATGCTATACAAATGGTTTGTGTCCACGAAAGTGGACACAAACGTGTCCAACAATTTAAAACACAAAAAAAGTAAACTGTGCACACAGAGAACTAATTATCGTACACGTGTTCCCTACTCTCGTGTGCACGACATAACACGACACAACCCATGAGGTTGTGTCCTAGTGTCGACCTAGACTAGGGCTAGGGCTAGGACACCCTGCCATGTGTCCACAACACGTGTATGAGACACGGGACACGCGTGTCAGTGCACGATTCAACAGAAAACTGTATAGTGCACAAAATGGTGCAGGAGCTCGTGCGTGTCCGACACGACACGTGGGGCCCTAAAACTTGGGGAGCCCCGTGTCAGTGTCGGCCCCATGCTGTGTGTCAAATCCCAAGTGTCGGGGTGGCGTGTCCGTGTCGCAATCATGCCCGAGTGGCAGGGCAAGCACAGTCCCCGCACGCGCGTGTGCACGACTGCGTGTCACGTGTCTGTGCAGACTCAATACGACTCGAAAATCACATCAGGACACAAGAAATCCGTAAGCAATCATAAAACTTATTTTTCCAATCAAAAACTTTTCAAAAAAACAATGGAAATGCCCTCAGTGGCATTTCGACAAACACCTACGTCCTACCCCTGATACGTGTCCAAATGGACATGAAACTAATGCAGACACTTAGGGGTCCCCTAGGGCTTCCTGAATATGTAAGCAAATCGAAATTTCATGGAGGGATGAGGAATTTACCTATACTTGAACTTTCAATAAAAACCCCCTATTCAATGCTCTCCACTTGATGACCCAATCAATCCACAACAACTTCACACTGAAAAAAGAGCTCAACAACAGCAATAACAGTCCTATTAGAACCTATTGGAGCAATTTAGAAAGAAAAAGTAATAGGAAAGGAGCCCTAGAAATTAAATGACATAAAACTCACCTTCTTGAAATTAGGGCTCTTCCTAAGAAAGAGGCAACCCTAGATTTGGGAGGGGTTTTATATGGGAGAATCCCTAGGTAGAGGGGTGTGGCTGGCCACTAAGGCTTAGGGTTAGGGTTTTGAAACTTGTCTTGGGCTTTGGGCCTAGTCATTAAACAAATGACTTAAAAGTCACAAGTCATGGCTTGTGGTCAAATCTTTCCATTCAAAACTCAATATTCTTAATTGTTTCCACTAACTAGAGTATGGTTGACCTAACTTAACCTAGGATCTCATATCTAGTCAAGTCCAACTTAACTAGGGTTAGGTCACAAAGTCAAAGCTAGTCAAAGTCAACCTAGTCAACCTTCAATCAAACAATTCCAAAATAAATTCTAAAAATTCCCAAAAATTCTAATAAATCCTAAAATGACCAAAATATCCTCTAGGCTAAAATGTACTAATCAAACATCCTAATCACATGACTAGGCTCTAGGTCAACAGTCTCTAAGGCTACACTAGTCAATGCACCAAAATATAAGTCATGATTTAAAATGGTTTAAAAATGATTAAAATTTACCAAAAATCATATTATTAAATAAATATCATAATTAAATAAATTAAAATACAAAATTTCAAAATTACCCTCATTTTAGAAAACTGGGTGTTACAAGTCTACCCACCTTAGAAGAATTTCGTCATCGAAATTAAAATGGTAGTAGTCCTTCTAGGTCAAACACCCCACAATCAGAGTCTCAAACATACCTTCAGATAATCATATGCGTCTGTCCAAAACCATGATACTCAGAATCTCTGTCATGCCAGTGAGCAAGGCTACGATAATCACAGAGTCCTCAACTATGGTACATACCTCTAGAATTGTGGTATTTAAAATTTCTGTATTGCCGCGCGCTTGGCAGCGAAAACCTTAAATTCCCACACTCGAGAAATACGTCCATAGTCCGATTATATGTCCTCACTATGCCTGCTAGCATGACCCTAGAGGATTCTAAAATCTCATAATTGAGGCGACCTAGCCCATACGACTTATCTCAGAAGAAAATTAAATCATACTGAAACACCAGATCAAACTTATCAATAATGAAGAAACAGATAGGAATAGATGAAACTGAATTTCAAGATAGGAATTTCAGAATTGAATTAAAAGAATGGAACCTGCAACTAGATCTCCAACGGCCTGAGCATCCTCGGCCGTCATGGCAAAAGCTCGCCCTGGCTGGCCTCCCCTGGCCTGCTGCTGATGCTGGACGAACCTCTGCTGCTGAGTCTGCAATGGTGGTCCCCTCTGCTGCCCTGTCGGAGCTCTAGCTCTTGGTGCTACCTGAGCCAATGGTGTCGGGTTCTGGGGACAGTCTCTACACTGATGCTCTGCTGACCCGCAAAGTAACCACATACCCAGTCTCTTCCTGCAATCCTTCCACCAATGGCCTGGTTTCTTACAGAAGTTGCACACGGTGTCCTGCTGATATTGCACCTGTCCCTGACCCTGATACTAAACAGGCCTCTGCTGCTGCTGATGTATCTGAGCCCTCGGCTGCTGGTACTGCTGCTGAAACTGTATGCCTGGTATCGGCTGCTGATACTGCTGCTGAAACTGATACTGAACGTGCGGCCTCTTGGCCAGTCCTCCGCTGCTGGTGCCCCCAACTAGGTCTCGCCCCCTCTTGAACCTAAGCTCAAGATCATCCTCTGCTGCTAAAGCGTCCACCAGAATCTCTTTAAAGGTAGTGCTGCGGGCGTTCTTGGTGTAGGACTTGACCTCCTTTACCAAGCCCTTCCGGAACCTCCGGGCCTTCGTCGTCTCTGACAAGTCCTCCATAAAGCTGCTCAGGCGGCAGAACTCTCCTGCGTACTCCTCCACAGACTGGTCCTCCTGGACTAGGGCCTCGAACTGGGTCTCGAGGGCTCCCAACGCTGCATCTGGAAAGAACTTCTCCTTGAACAGCTTCTTGAATGCTGCCCAGGTCTGTCCTGCTGTACCGACCCTCGGATCGGTCTGGTACCATGTACGGGCCAGATCCTGCATTATGCTGGCCGCTGCCTCAATCTGGAGCCTCGTCGGGATCTCAGCCAACCAAAAAATCTCCTCCATATGCTCGATCCACTCGTCGGCATACAAGATCCCCTCTGTCCCTCGGAAGTCTCTCGGGTGCATCTTCTGGAAATCTTGGATGCCCTTCTCCCGTGGCTGGTACGGCTACGGGGCTGCCGCTGGCTGAGCTATGACTCTCTCTATCGCAGTCATTGCCAGCTCAATGCCTCGTGTGAGCTCTGCTGTCTGCCCCTGCTGCTGGGTCTGCTGACCCTCCATGTACTGCCGGAAGAAGGCTAACAGCTGAACGACGTCAATTGTCCCTGCAGGTGGCTGCTGCTGCTGAAGAAGTATATCTGGAATGACTGGGTCCTGCCTCCGAACTGGTGAAGGTATACCCTCAGCTACTGCTGCTGCTGAAGTCCCAATATGAGCAGAGGTGACAGGAGCTGTAGCCTCCCGACCCTGCTGAACTGGCTGAGAGGTAGCTGTCCCCTCTACAGTATCTCCATGAATGGCACGCTGTGATCGCGTCTCCACCATCCTGAAGACAGATCAAACAAACAATTGCTGAGAATGAGTCAAAATAGCAAAGGAGGACAGTTATATTCAAGGAGAACAATATCAGCAAGAACCGAGATGGTATGAATTTGATATGAGTTTTTCCTAGTGTGATTGATTACCTTCAAAAATATCCTAATCCTACTGCAGGCTGTAGTGATACTCTAGTTCGAATACCACTACATAAACTCGACCTGCATGGGCCACCACTAAAAACGTGTCACGACCCGCACCCACTGTGAGGGTACGAGAACGTAACAACGCCCAGCCTACGCCGCAGTGTCGGCGGTAGAACGCTGTCCTAGGTCAATCATCTAACAATATAAAGGTACCTGTACAGTATATACACTCCGAATGGAGGTGACATAACAATATACAGTCTCAATCACATCTAAGGTAGAATGATGAAAATAAAAGATAGATAGATACTGGAATAAAAGATCCACAGGATACAATCAGAGAGAAAGAGTCTAAGTGTCTACTGCCATAGAACTGAACATCTAACTCAATACAAGTCTCTAATACTAAAAATAAAAGAATATATACAATCAGATCTCAGAAGACAGAAATAGTAAAACCTAGACTAGGGAGCCTCAGTGTCTAAGCTAGTGGATCAGGCTAGAAATCTGGGTCACACATGGCATCTACAGCTGTCCCATAGTAGGTATCTATGGAGGCCTCCTCCTCATCCTCTGTAAAATTTTCAACAGGTCCAGTCAGGACGGGAGCGAGCACAAAACATCTCACGCAGTTCATAACGAGTTAGGAAATATAAAGCATGCAATAGAGTAAAGTACATGAAACGCTGAAAGAAGAAGATATATGAAAAACAGTAGAGATTTGATAACAGGAAATATCTAAATATGATAAGTAAGACTGTAAGGAACATGTGATTTTAGAGCACAATATGGTTATGTAAACCGGTTAGGTTATACAATAAAATGGGACTCCTTTGTACGTAGGTGTACAATGGACATATACAATTTCTTATACAATACGATTGATCACATAACCATTTTCTACTCCCCCTCCCCAATCAATACACAAGGATCCAATTCAGTTACGTTACCTTATACAATGACTTGTACATTGGCTTGTACAATGGCTTGTACAATGGCTTGTACAATGGCTTAATGTGATACTGAGAGTACAATATACACAATGAGTGTACAATGATAAGGTATTCAATAAATACAACATGTAAGTGAAACGCACATCACAATATGTACTTAGTGAATACAAGGAGATAACATCTCAGAAGAAGATCCATATAGTACCAATCCGTGATAATGATCGTATCAGCATCAACACTACAACAAAAAAGTGTTTTAACGATACTCTAAAAGTGTCGTGAATTACTTTCCATGGCAATTTTTAAGTGCGGTCTAGAGGGGGTGTCATAGAAAGTTCTTCTACTTTCCATGACACATCAAAAGTGTCATGTATCAAATTTATGATGACACGTTCTAGATGTCGTGTAATGCTTATTTCAGGGCATCATACTAGTGCCGTCTTAATGTGATTCAATGACAACTTATAAGTGTTGTCGTAATTTTTTTTGACTTTTAACAACACGAAAAAAATGTCATGTAACAGTTTCTTAACAACACTTTTTGAATGTCGTTTAATGCATATTTTACGACAGTCTACTTGTGTCATCTTAATGTTATAGATATTTTTCACAACACATTTTATGTGTAGTCTAAACATGCAAATCATAAATATCATTGATGTCACGACACCTTATATGTGTCATCTAACTCACTTCAACAACACGTATATAAATTGATTTTATTTGTATATTTATTTCATATAATTAACCAAAAGCAATTTCACAAATAATAAAACTTTAATGTGCCAACAATAATATATATATTAAAATATCTCAAATTCATACAAAGTCTCAATAAAAGTAATGTTCTCCCTACACAAACAAGTCTATTACATAACAAAGTCTATAACATAATAGATATGATTCCTTGTAGAGTTAGCGTCCCACTCTTTCCAGCATCAAACTTGAACCTAATCCGAACGCATCGACCAATCTGTACACACAAAGATAAGAATTAATATTTAGGCTTTCATATCAAATAGTGCATATGAAAGAGCATATATCATTAGGTTGTTAAGATGGGATCAATATTATAGTTTTCATTTCAAGATGCCTGCATTCTGTAAAATATAAGAGAATTGTCATTGAGAACCAATGACAATTTATACAAAATGGGGTTATATCACATCATGTTAAGAAATACAGTATTATATCATCAATAGCAGAAGACAAAATAACCTCCACAATAAATCCTATCAGTGGTGCAGTATGCCTAGTGCATGGTGCATTGAACTGAACCTTAACAACTTGTATAGGGATGATCCCATGAACAAAAGTGGTGCAGTATGCCTAGTGCATGGTAAAGGGATGATCCCAAAAAATTACAAACAAGCTAAAACATAAAAAGCAAAATAAGACAAGAGGTTCATAATATAAGAAAATCAATATAGAACAGCAAAAACGTAAAGGGATGATCCCATGAACAAAGAGAAATGCAACAGATATGTTTCTGTGTTATCATTTCCTATGAACACCAAGCTTCTGTGTTATCATTTCCTATGAACAAAGAGAAATGCAACAGATAACGTAAAGGGATGATCCCATGAACACCAAGCTTCTATGTTATCATTTCCTATTACCCAAAACCAAGTCCACAACCTATTCATCCATATCATTTCCGCCTATATCGGATCATTCTCTCGAACAATAGATAATTAGACATTGTCAAACATAATCAAATTAATATAAGATGAAAAATTCAAACATGCAGGGTGAACTCAAAATCTGGATCTACTTCATCAATACTACAGGTCATCAATTCCCTGTTCTTGTCAAACATAATAAATTAACAAGTAACAGTTGATTTTTGTACTACAGGGACTTTTGTTATTAGTATTTAACTAGTTGATTTTTCTTTATCATTAATAAATTGATAGTTTCATAGTTCACAAGTAACAGTTATACATGAGAATATGGATAAATATTCAATGTACAAGCTCTGTCTTACAAAATCTGTACTACAGGGACTTTTGTGTAAAAAGTTGCGTTTTAAATACTCAGTTGCACCATAACTGATACCATCACAATGTATCAGGCATATACCCTCACATTAGCCATAATCTAAAGTAAGATACTGCTACGAGGACTCTTCCCCATACCCGATTATACTGATTTATGGAATCATCTTGAGTATCAAATCGATACCAATATTTGACCAACTCCTTAATGGTTGGTCTCTTCGACCAATTTGATGAGATGAAATTCTATTACCACCTTATATACACCCCTGTATACCACCAACGCAGGGCTGAACCCAAGTTAAGAAAGTGGTGGAGAAGTCATGACACAGGAGAAGGGGGCTTGGGTATCCTGTACACCTGGGAGGAAAGGAATTCTTGCAATATGCAGAACATTAGGTAATGGTACCTAATAATAGGAGTATTAGAGGGAGTGCCCACGAGCAGTATAGTCTTATTTTTCCTATGACCCATGTCGACCATATACTACATTATCAGAAATTCTTGGCCAGGGTATCAGAAATTCTGTTATCAATGTATTAGTAAATATTGGTGAGGGAAGGAATTCTTGGCCAGGGTATCAGAAATTCTGTTATCAATGTATTAGTAAATATTGGTGAGGGAAGGAATTCTTGGCCAGGGTATCAGAAATATTGGGGAGGGGACGCAGTAGTACATGGTATCTTACTGATACATTGATAACAGGCGAATTGCATATCAAAATTACCTGCGTTGGGAAGGAATTCTTGGCCAGGGTATCAGAAATTCTTGATAACAGAACATTACCTGGGAGGAAAGGAATTCTTGGCCAAGGGTATCAGAAATATTGGGGAGGGGACGCAGTAGTACATGGTATCTTACTGATACATTGATAACAGGCGAATTAATTGGTAGCAAACTGATATCTAGGATAATGTAGACCTTAGTAGCAGACCATCAATAAAGGAACCAGTCTAAAACCTGATACCAACCTGGATTTCCCATAGCAGTCTACAGGAATCACAGAGTGCATGGTACAGGCTATGAATGGGCATGTGCCTAAGGATTCTAGAATATAGGTAAGGCCATTACCTATCCTAGTCCAGTATTCCTGTTAGAGGCCAAGCCCAAATGGTCTACTAAAAGCCAAGTTGTGCATTGTATGTGTCTTTGGGTTGACAGGAGGGAAGTTGGCTAACCATTTGTTAAAGGGGACAGATTGTTCTCTGTTGCATTAATATGAGACAGTGCCGAGTCCATAGGCAATTCAGAAGTATGGAAAATTTCATAAGAGCCTTCTTTTAATTCAGATTGTATTATATTTTGTGTACCTTAAGAAGCACCTGGCAATGTATGGATATCAGGAATCAAAGGATTAGTTGGAATCAAGGACCCCAAGACTAGTTGTACCAGGTTCAATACTGGAGTCTCAGAGCATAGCCGTAACAGCTGGATACACAGTACCATATGGGTACTAGTAGCAGTTGGGAAGCCTATATATATATATATATATATATATATATATATATATATATATATATATATATATATATATATAACAGTTGTGCAAATTGCATATCAAAATAAGGAGGATGAAAATTTTGTCGTACCTAAAACAACTTCAGTCGCATTTTCGACATTACCACAGAAAAAAGTTTTACCGGTCAAGAACTTGGCAACCTATTGGTACTCACCTGAAACAATAAGCAAGAAAGATTGACTGATTACCACAGATGTACATATACTCAATATGAAAGCATGTATTATTCAACAGCCTGCTTTATACATATTATAGAATGGACGTAAGTTAAACTTAAAAATTAATAATTTAATTACCTGAATCTCTTCAAAACTAATATATTTGTGAGGCCAAGCAATTGTACTTTCTATAGTGTCATCAAGGGTAAAAAATTCTCTTGAGGCTCGGAACAAAGTAACATCTGGAACTAAAACTTCCTTAACCCAAACTTTGTAGCAATCTGGCCCAAGTATAACATGATGTACCATTGAAGTAGAATCCGTGGAAGCAATTTCCGCCTTTGCCACCACCTGCCCTGTGGCAGTCCAATTTAACAGGTTGCACTTAGCGCCCATAAGGTTTGTAGCACCACTGGCATTCACACTCTCATGACGGGACTATAATGAAACAAAAAACTAAAAGGTAAGTTTAATATTTCGGTGTTAAATACAAATAGCATTACCAGAAAATATACCTGTTGAGTTGAGGGAGGTGTCAACGATCCTCCATTACTAGGCTCTCCGAGAAACTGTAAACCGATTTCATAATTTGAGTTTTATAAAACTTAAGATTGCATAGTTTTTAGAAATACACTAGAGTTTAAGATAAAATTATCACAACTTACCATGTCAGGCCTAAGCTCTCTTAGAATTTTTTGTGTAAGATCTTGAGTTTTGCGAACCTCATTTAACTCATTCATAACAGATTGCATCCATGTTTTATTTTGTAATTGGGCCTCTATCTTAGATGGGGTAACTCCAAATCCAAGACCTCTAACAGAACCTGAGCTTTCAGGACCAAAATATTTACTCACTGGATCCTCATTTATGGAGGTCGAGCTATCTGGAAGCTCTTTATATTTTTCCATTTCCGACTAGAAAATAAATGGTATTAGCATATTGAAAAAATCATTAAAAATACAAGATAATAATGAATTTGAAATAAATAAGTTTTAATTACATACAATTGCCTTCTCTGCAGCATCGTTGATCGCTTTTCCCCTATTTTCTTCCTTCCTTTTCTTATGTCCTTCGATCCAAAGGTCTACCCTCGATATAGATTTGCCCGCATTTTCAATTTTCTAACGAAAATCGAATGACAAAATGATTAAAATAGATCAAGTTTATTGCTTGCAAGATAATTTTAAATATATGGAAATTAAAAACAAGTAGAATTTATACCCAATCATGCTCATATCTTGCATAACCTTTACGGCTCAGAGTATAAGGCATTGTTTGTTTTGCCCTTGCAGCCTGCTTCGTTTGACTTAATTCCTACACAAAATAATTTAAGACAAGGCTTACAACACTAATACAATGCACATGATTAAAAAATAATTAGCTTTCAAATTTACCTTAAATTGATCTGAGGTGCGAATCTTTACAAATTCATCCCACTCGCGGTCTGTAGGTTCATCCGGCTTGAGAAGAGTAATACACCGAGATACATCCACACCAACATCTACAACTTTTCTTAAACTTCGAGATATAGACGATTTCCAATTTCGCCATGACTTCCCCATCAAACGTAGGATGAACTTCTTGTAACAATCCTCAATAACATATTTTTGCTACATATACAAGTAAAATCAAAGATAAGTAATTTTACTAAATACTGTACAAGAAGGGACAATAATAAAATGCATAAACAAAATATATACCATCATTAGACCCCACAATTTTTCTTTGATTCTCTTATCTACGTTGTGCCAGGTATTTATATTTATTGGAACATTCTCTCGAACAATACACCCAACAGCTGTACTAAATCTAACTGATTGTTTTCCCACAGGTTGTCCATATCCATTCCACTCAATCATTGTACGATTCTTTTCACCCACTGCAACAACTGGGACCTTTGTTTTTCCTCTGGTTTTTTTTTTTTACCACCAACATTAATATTTTCTTCTGACGCAGAATCCGTATCCTCATCACAACTATCAGGAGGTAACCTAGATACAGGTGGGCTATCATAAATGACACGTGCTGATTTCCTTGTCATATCTCTGTAGTTAAGAAAGATGAATTAAATCAGTATCAATAGAAAGTATATTTTGATTCATGTGAAGAAGAAATATTTGAAACTAATCTCTGAAATGATTTTCATGTAACAGTGCATTAATGGACATGCATGGTAGTGACTGCCTAACATGTGAATTCATTCATCTGAATTCATTCAATACAATACTGAATAACATGTAAAAAAAACAATAGGAAAACTAATAAGATAGAGATGAAATAGAAGGAAAATAGCATGGTACAACTATAGGGAAAAAAAGCAATCATCTAACTAACATATAACAGTACAAGTATAAAAACTCTAATGTGAAAAACATCCAGTAAGAATACTGGGTATACAACAAAGAACACAAATTCATGGGTGGAGAGTTTTGAATCCAGCATCAAATATTAAGAAGGTTAACCAGTCCAACTGAGTGTACATAGAGGAGATTGTAAAGGTAGATTTATTTGTACACATTATTTTGAAACCATATAGTGCAATTTCCAGAAGATATTATAGAGAACAAACTGCATTCCCCTTGAGGAAGATGACTCACCAGAGACTATATATTAAGATGATGCTGTATCTGTGTACATATAGTGTGCGAGTATCTAAGTGTATAGATGGACACATATAAGAGATATGGTGTTGGACATAGTGTCACCATCAGATTGCTGCCGAGTGGGAGAGGAGGGACCCAGGGAGTTTCCAACAACTTACCCCAAAAAAGTGAAATATGCTCTCTTCTTCAGTGAACATAAAAAGAAGCCAGGAACAACTAAAGTTATTCGTTAAATTCGAATTTGATTATTGTTCTTGAAGCAGTCAATAGCTTGATGAATTTCTAGTACCAGAGAAAGAAAAAAGTTTTCAAGGTACGAATAGGCACTTGTATAGGATTTCTTATAATTTGGATATGCTATTATGGAATCAATCTACTAGATAAATTGTACTACAAGAATATCTCAAGCCAGAATCTTGGAGGATGATGTAGATCTGATACATCATTAGTTGCCAGGACATAGTTTATTGCTTCAGAAGTTTCTAACATCCTATTTAATTTAAACTTTCCTTCAAAGAAAAATATGTGGTGCGTTTTTTTTTCTCGATAAACAATTTGTTTTACAAATTATCATAATAAAGTGAGGTTAACGACCCAAGCCTCATACTCTCTCTCTGAACTGGAACTGGGCATTAAAGGACGCGCCAAAGTCTCGAAAAAATCCTGTTGTTTTGATACAACCCTCGTCATCACCAGAGAATCATATAACATCCATAGAGAATATATTCATCCTGTTATTTTTCAAACAGGACATATAGCACCAAAACATTATCCAAACAGGACATATAGCACCAAAACAGCACATAAAAAAATTTAATCATTATCAAATTTCATAAAAAGTACCAAAACATGAATATTAAACCCTAGATGTTGATTTCTTCATCTAAATCCTAATCAAAACTATTCTGATGCTTACAAAATCCCTAATATTTAACCCCAAAATCAAGAAAGAAATACTCAAAAAATGAGGGGTGGAGATGAAGGATTTATACCTGACCAAGGTGACGGCGATGTCAAAAGAAAACCGATGGTGGCGTACGACAGCCCCAAAATCTTCTATCGCCGGAAACCGAAGTCGACGAAGAGCAGCAAAATCCTCTATTGGCTGAAACCGAAGTCGCGACGAAGAGCAACCGATCGGAAAAGAGAGAAGAAGAAGCAGCCACTTTTGGGAGAGAGCAGCTGCAAAAGAGAGAGGGAGACCTAAATTTTTTTTAAAGAAAGTGATTTTCTTTGTGCAAAGAGCAGCCAAAGCAATATCGGGCATGTGAGCAGCCAACTCTTGGGAAAGGCGGCAAAATGAAAAAAAAAATTGTGGGAACTAAAATTTTTGACAACACTAAACAAGTGTTGTATTTTGAACATAATTGTGTACAACACTTTTAAATGTGCCGTATTTAGTATATAATTATTTACGACATTTTTAAGAGTCCTAAAATGTGTTGTCGAATTTATATTTACGACATTTTAAAAAATATGTCGTAGATTACGATAAATAGTTAATTACAATGACACGTTTTAGTAGAGTGTCATCATTATAGAAAATAAACGACACTTATTTAGAAAGTGTCGTAAAATAAGTGTCGTTGTTAACATATTTTGTTGTAGTGCAAGTACAGTAATCTAGAGAAAGAATGTAAATCTATACAAGTATGAAACGGTCAGAGAATGTACTCGCCTGATAGCCTGAGTGTTTGAAGAGAATATACTGTCCGAGGAGGGGTGTCTGTCTCCTATAGAACAGTACAAGTCACAACAAGTCTAAAATGATAAAATGAAGCTCTACTATGCATTCTACATGAAACTAGGTCCATCTAGGCCAAAGTCAACTCTTGGTCAACTCTGGAAGTCAAACTAAGTCAGTCTAGTCTAAATAAGTCAAACTAGGTCTAAACAAGTCTAAATTAGTCTAAACAAGGCTAAACTAGCCTATGCTAGTAAGCACACATCAATCCCAAGGCCATACAAACCAACAAACACCCAGATTCCATATAAACATGCATATTGATCAACTCACATAGCTTTGTTACAGGTGAAAATCACTCATAGGCAAAATATATAGGAATCTACCCAAATCAAGTTTATACATACATGCATATATACATAAGTCAATATATATTTAGATACTACATCCAACATTATATATATCACTATATATATAGAGAGTGATAGGGGGTGAGGTGGTGTGTGGTGTCATATATGAGTGTGGACAGGGGTTAATGGGTACATAGACAAGGGTTAAACAAGCATCAATGCACATAGTCCAATTTCAGTTTAGGAATGAATGCTTAGATAAATACATTCAGTTTATAGGGTGAGGTGGTGTGTCTATATTGAATTAAATCAAACAAAATATTGTGTGTGTGTAGGAACTCTCAGGTTTTGTGTGTGTGTGATGTAGAGGACAGTGTGTGAGTGTCAATGAGTGAGGGGAGACATCAACCAGTGTGTGTGTGTGTGTGTTAACATGTAGTTGTGTCAAGGGAGTGTATGGGGATAGGGGGCTGTCCTATAGGCTAATATGGGCCTGAACATGGACTGATATATATAGGGACTGATTTTGGGACAGACAAGTGTGTCAAGAGGGACTGTTTGGGACTGTCATCTAGGCTTGTGTGTGTGTGTAAAGAGTGTGCATTGGAGGGTGTACCTGTGACAGTGTGTGTGATGAAGCAAAATGCAGGAATTCAAAGTGTTTTCAGACAGTAAAAATCAGTGAAAGAAAAGGGGAGCATGTGGGTGTAGGTTTCAGTGAGTATAGTGTACAGGAAACAAAGGGTGTTCAGGATTTAATCACAGTGAAAAGAGTTTACAGGCAATTGAGTTCTCAGGAATTTACATTAAGGCTCAAATGTTTTAGCTAAGGAAAGGAAACTAATCACTGTTAAATGGGGAAAGAAATCAATTCACATTGAACAACCCCATCACAAATTCAAATCTAACATGTCAATCATTCCACATACATCTGTGATATATATCCATACATATGTATATAATCCATGTTATATATACATATATATATATATATATATATATATATATATATATCAATATATGTATCACTACAAATCAGAAAAAGTCTGAACTAAAATTCCAGTTTTTTTCATGCATCCATATTGATCCCCACACATCACCAAATTACACCAAAACTGATACACAACTAGAATATATATAGGAGGACAAATATTGGGACTTAAACCAACATTTTAACAGCATTGCATAGGTTAAAATAGGTGTCCAATGCCACATTTGAAAACTGGAAAATTCAGGGAATAACTGCCATGTTTCAGGATTTGGTAATTTGTTAAAAACTAATGAAAATTATAAAAATTCAAAATAAGAGGTTGGTAATGGATATACATATTGTACACATGCTATACAAATGGTTTGTGTCTACGAAAGTGGACACAAACGTGTCCAACAATTTAAAACACAAAAACAGTAAACTGTGCACACAGAGAACTAATTATCGTGCACGTGTTCCCTACTCTCGTGTGCACGACACGACACGACACTACCCATGAGGTTGTGTCCCAGTGTCGACCTAGACTAGGGCTAGGGCTAGGACACCCTGCCACGTGTCCACAACACGTGTACCAGACACGGGACACGCGTGTCAGTGCACGATTCAACAGAAAATTGTGTAGTGCACAAAATGGTGCAGGAGCTCGTATGTGTCCGACACGACACGTGGGGCCCTGAAACTTGGGGAGCCCCGTGTCAGTGTCGGCCCCATGCTGTGTGTCAAATCCCAAGTGTCGAGGTGGCGTGTCCGTGTCGCAATCATGCCCGAGTGGCAGGGCACGCACAGTCCCCGCGCGCGCGTGTGCACGACTGCATGTCACGTGTCTGTGCAGACTCAATACGACTCAAAAATCACATCAGGACACAAGAAATCCGTAAGCAATTATAAAACCTATTTTTCCAATCAAAAACTTTTCAGAAAAACAATGGAAATGCCCTCAGTGGCATTTCGACAAACACCTACGTCCTACCCCTAATACGTGTCCAAATCGACGCAAAACTCATGAAACCCGACACGACACTAATGCAGACACTTAGGGGTCCCCTAGGGCTTCCTGGATATGTAAGCAAATCGAAATTTCATGGAGGGATGAGGAATTTACCTATATTTGAACTTTCAATAAAAACCCCCTATTCAATGCTCTCCACTTGATGACCCAATCAATCCACAACAACTTCACACTGAAAAGAGAGCTCAACAACAGCAATAACAGTCCTATAAGAACCTATTGGAACAATTTAGAAAGAAAAAGGAATAGGAAAGGAGCTCTAGAAATTAAATGACATAAAACTCACCTCCTTAAATTAGGGCTCTTCCTAAGAAAGAGGCAACCCTAGATTTGGGAGGGGTTTTATATGGGAGAATCCCTAGGTAGAGGGGTGTGGCTGGCCACTAAGGCTTAGGGTTCGGGTTTTGAAACTTGTCTTGGGCTTTGGGCCTAGTCATTAAACAAATGACTTAAAAGTCACAAGTCATGGCTTGTGGTCAAATCTTTCCATTCAAAACTCAATATTCTTAATTGTTTCCACTAACTAGAGTATGGTTGACCTAACTTAACCTAGGATCTCATATCTAGTCAAGTCCAACTTAACTAGGGTTAGGTCACAAAGTCAAAGCTAGTCAAAGTCAACCTAGTCAACCTTCAATCAAACAATTCCAAAATAAATTCTAAAAATTCCCAAAAATTCCAATAAATCCTAAAATGACCAAAATATCCTCTAGGCTAAAATGTACTAATCAAACATCCTAATCACATGACTAGGCTCTAGGTCAACAGTCTCTAAGGCTACACTAGTCAATGCACCAAAATATAAGTCATGATTTAAAATGGTTTAAAAATGTTTAAAATTTACCAAAAATCATATTATTAAATAAATATCATAATTAAATAAATTAAAATACAAAATTTCAAAATTACCCTCATTTTAGAAAACTGGGTATTATACTCTCCATCTCGGACGATTCGTTGGGTCCTGTGCAGACCTCCTTTTCGATGCAATTTTGAATTTTGAACGCCGCCTCGATCTTTGCGCCAACTTTTGGCAGCATTGTTGACGGGATGGCGCATTCGGTCCCCATCCCCGTAGATGTGGGCTGCACTCCTGCTATGAGCACCTATTCTCTGGTATGGTGCACTCAATGCTCCGGGTGCGGATCCTCCCCATACTGGCGCCAACAAAAATTGGGTGCCCAAAATCTCCCTTCGGCTGGCGCCGACCAGCTTGGCACACCTATCCTGCAGGATGGCGCGCCGGCTCCCCCGCCCCCCTTTTAGCGCCAATGTGTCTGCGCTACTACCTCCTCCTTTATTGCTGGGTGCCTGACCGGCCACGCGTACCCACCCGCCGGCACCCAGGTGGTCGCGCCCCATAGCCAGTATTGTGCGCCGTAGATGGCACTTGGTCATTTTGGTGCCCATTCATGGTCGTCTCGTGAGACAGTGCCACCTTTTACGGCCGATCCCCAGGCGCGTGAGGCACACCCCTCAACCTCGTCTCCTGCGCCACATCCTTCCCTACCAGCAAACCTCCTGGCCTTGGCATCTTCCCTCCCTCTTGTAGCACAAGCATCCCTCCTTTCCCTCCTCTATTCGCATCCCGTCCCTGCACCATTATCACGACCTGCACCCACTTTTCGGATACGAAATGTGTCCAAGTCTAGCCTACATCGCAGTATCGGTGGTAGAACGCTGTCTAATATATACAAGTCACGACAATCTATTTATCTCATCCACAGAATAATAACAAATCAACCAAGATCAATGAAAACTAATGAAACTGAATAATACAAACTGAATGTTTCCAAGAACTCAAATCACGTCCGGTGGACACAAATTCACTACCAATAGACAGAATAAATTAAAGACATGAAATAACTGAGTGAGTCTAAACTGTAAATCAAATGACAACCTTAGCTGTAAATGCACTATGGTCTGACGTTGGCTCACAACTGCTCGTCTGCTCCTGGCTCAAAACTCAACTGAACCTGAAAAGATCATCAGGTCCTCAAAGGACTAGCAAGATACATAAAAATGAGCCTTTCTAACAGTTTATCATGCATAGAGAAAATCTAGAATAAAATATAACTAATGAAATAAAGGTACACGAATCAGTGAACTGACTACACATAAATGAACTGCTGAACAAAGACGAGAGAACTCATATCAAGATGTCAACGGATAACCAAATCGAATTCTCAAAACCTCGCCCCTAGTGCGGACTTGCAGGTTAGCTTCAAGAATCACCCTCACCCCTAGTGTGGATACGCAGGTGTGGACCCGAATACTACTAACCCTCGCCCCTAGTGTGGACTCGCAGGTTGGCTTCAAGATTCAATACAAGAAGGTATAGCAATTCAGTTTATGACTTCTCGTCCTATGACACGTCCCAAACAAGACACAAATGTGAACACGTCCAATCAAACGCAAGGCTAACTGTGAATAAGGGCTACATATCGATGAGGTAAAATACTAGCATAATATGAAAAGTACATGCCAACAATAAATGAAAGAAGGTGGATAATGAAAGACAGTGCATGTAAATAAAGCTGTAAAGAAAGATAAGGTATACTTGTCTGTGGTCCTGAGCTGTGTATACTGGCCAAGTGTTGGTTCAAAGTCCATGTAACCCATATTTATAAATTTCTAATTAACATGTGAAAATGAATTACAATAAATCTTGCTTGAGTTAGTGCCAACTACCCTTACGCTTTGGGTTGAATCCCCTTAGCCTACTTTACTTAGACTAATGTACATTTGGGGTATTCCCTTTACCTATTCCATGTATAGTTACTAGGTCCCTCACTTAGTGTGCTGACACATGCATAATGATCAGTACATGACATTTAAAGTGATCAAACCAATTCTAACTATTTTATTTCTATTCATTTTGTGTTTGGTCTAAGAATCTGTTTTAGGCTTTATGGTTTAGGTTACCACTGACCCATACCTAAGTATTCTATCCCATGATTAAAGGGCTTATGTGGTTGTCCATAAACCTACCTTCCTTTTCTTATATAGATACTCTTTGTAAGTATCCAACCTTATACTTAGACTTATCCTAAGACTCTATGGTATTCATCCATGTCCGTACATACCACATGTTAATTCCCAAGTTCCTAACTGATACCACCACTCTTCCAATGTCAATCGTATACACACGGTCCTGATAATATCCCTTACGACCTTCCAACTGTTACTCTATTACGCACCTATAGCCATTCTACAGGAATGCACCTTTGTACTCTTAATTGGTTACAAGAGCTACCCAAATTTATCAATCCTAATTATTTTCCATCCTTTGGTACATAGGTTCACATATTCCCACATGGGTACTCCTGCACCTAGGCTTTGATACTCCTCTTATTAGGATACATCTATGATACCAACTGTTAAGAATCAATAGATGGTCCAGTCAATCATTTTGCCTAAACCAGCCTTAGTCTAATGCAGGCTTAACCAATTATACAACCAAGTATCAGAGTACTCAGTCATTCCTGCCCCAACATTTGAGTATAACGTCTATAACAGAATACACTCAAGTATTCGAAACAGAGTGTCATAACTATAGTTATCTAACTCCCACTCAAACAACACCCTATCGTTGTCCCTAGCCTAACATAATCAAGACACCGTGTCTCCCTCTGTGTCAAGTATCTCAACTCTGAGTACAGAGGAACATGCATTCGACCCAAATTTGTGTAATATAGATAAATAAATTATTATCACTACATTGGATATGCATTACTCCACCTCCATTTATATACCATATCATAGGATGTGTTAGGATCAAATCCACTCTATAATAACCTGCTGATATGGACTGATCTGCAAAATCACACCTCTGTTTACTCCTTAAAAAATACTCTCCCTGATTTTAGAGGCTAGCCCCTATCATTTGCCTACATGTTACAACACCTAGTAATCACCCTACCTATGTATCAGACCTATGGCAAGGTATGTACATGAGGTCAGACATGGGATAGTGTGTCAAGTTTACTTTGTATCAGTTACAGGAAAAAATGTATCAGACTTGTAGACAGTTAGCAGTAATCGAGATTGGGTACCAGTCACAAGAGGGATACATCATATCCTACCACTATTCTTAAGCTAGGTGACACCCTCTGTACCCAACCGCTACTGCCCTTATCTGGGGCCTCATGTCATTTCTTTTAAACTCTGAACCCATCCGATACCATGCATACAATTCAGATACCAATGTTGAATCCGGCACCAATTACACAACCTAATATCAAGAGTTGACTCTGATACCAATGGTCGGACGTGGTATCCAGAGAAGACTCTGAAATGAATGATTGGCATGGTATCGAAAGAAAACTCTAAAATAAAGTATACAAACTGAAACCTAGAATAGAGTATGATACCATATTTTGATTGATACATGGTTACATCTTTCGATTAGTCACACTCCTCCCAACATCTGATACTAGGTTACGTATCTCAAATACTACTCAATCCCGATACTCCTAACCATTCTTATATATCTTAAAACAAAAACCTCTTCATCTAATTTCACTTAGGGATTAATACAAATACTAATGCTAATATTTAACAGGAATGAACCTCTCTAATAATCGAGAATCAGGAAATTGGTTGTAAGGAATTGCCTATTTTTTGAGAGATCGAATACTTTGCTCCTATTGTACCCTCTCGTTAGCAGTCCTTCTCCAACTCGAAGGTACAGGAAAAATTTAGGGTTTTAGGAAGAAGTCGGCTGACCCCTCTACATATAGAAAGCACGGGACCGAAGGGAATGGATATAGAGGGGGAATTTAAACTCTGATTTGGTTTATCTCTTGATGATTTGGGAGTCCTTGAATTCAAACAGAGCAGGGGTACCACGTTTGAGATTGGTGGTCGACTACTAATCCCTCAATATATACTAGTGTTCGATCAAATTAGAAGAGATAAAGAAGAATTTGATTTGATTTATCTAAGATCTTGGAGGGAGTTATCTCCAGTATCATTTTGAATTCAAACTCAGGATTGAGTATTAGATTCTAAAGGAGAAATTAGAATTAGAGCTATTTTGCACTAAGACCCCCGGGACTTCAGGCTTTGACAGAAGCCCAACTTTCCACTTGGTTTTATTTTCTTTTTACAAATATTATCCAACTAAATTTATCAAGAGGATAGATATAAACAAAACAAAAAAATTATACAAAAAGGGAAATTTTGATTCAAGGGTTCACAACCATCCTCCCACCCTGAGGGGATCATGCCGCTGCTTGCTGGCACGGCTTCCACATCTAACCGCCCCACTGTCTTATCTCCCTTCCAACCCGGTCGTCGCGTCTTACGCAGACAAGCTAAGGCCGGACCGCACCGAGTCCAGCTTCCCTCCTACCAAAGAGATCCAACTTTCTGAAGTTGAATCCCTCGACCCAAGTGACGGACAAGAGATTTGGGTGCCTTTTTCGGATCAAGAAATTTCCAATCTATTAGCCACCTTCACCAAGACACTCATCCTCAAATTCTCCACTGGTTGTCCGAAACTATCTAGGGTCCAGGAAGTGATAGACGGATGGGGGGCAGACTTCTGGATACATGGTGGCTCCTATGGACCCCAAGCATATGTTCGTTCACCTCTCCTTGGAAAGCGACCTCAAGAAGGTCTTGACTCGAGGCACCAGCAAGGTTGACTCCCACAGCATGAAAATTGTTAAATGATCTCCAGACTTTAACATCAAAGAAGACACGGTCATCGTCTCCGCGTGGTTTACCTTTCCGAACCTCCCTCTGATTTGCTTCGCACCCGCAGCTCTATGAAGGATAGCCAACTCTTTTGGGACATTTGTGGCGCCAGCAGAAGAAACTCGCAACCTTTTCAAAGGAAACTATGCCAAAATATGCATAGAACTGGACATATCGAAATATCTCCCCAACCACATCCAAATCGAGTTCGACGACAAAACTCACACTCAAAAGATTATATACGACAACACAATCATTTCTGTAAACACTGCCATATTCGCGGACACTCAATAGAGCATTGCCACCACGGACACCCTGAACTAAAGAGGAAGGCTAATCGAAAGGCGGTTTCCACTCATTCTCCCAGCAAATCCCACTGATCACCCATCCTACCCCTGCCCAACTCATACATCAGATTTGAAGCCAACTTCGGTAAAGTCAATACCCATGATCAAGCCACCGAGGGAGGAGTCATCATCCCATACAACCACACAGGCCTCTGCCTCGCCAACAAATTTGAAATACTTGACGAAGAATCCATAGAGGGCCAGCAAGACTTGGAAGAACGCATAGGCGAACTCATTATAGAAGATGAATCAGAGATTCGCGGAGACAGAAAGGGAATATATGTCCGACAAGGATGTAGGTCCTAAAAATCAAGTTGCATTTATCAAATAATCAGAGAAAATTAAATTGCGCACTCTTCAAATGGACTGCGCAGGAGGCAGATTGCGCTACAAGTCAAACGTGCAAGCTGAACTGCGCTACCACCCAAACACGCTACGCTGATATGGCAATTCCATCATTACCTGACAAAAATTCAATCTTCTGACAGCTGACAACCCGATAAACGAGGAGTCCTTTCATTTCTTGTACAGCACAGCGCTCGAGGACAGCTGTACAGCCAGCGCAGTATGACAGCTCAACTTCAGCGAAGTTTGACCAAGCCCGAGTCTCAGCGCAGTCTGATGCAAGTGCTTTTCAAGTGGTGCAATCCATCAAGATAACTAACATTTATTATGTGGCTTACATGCCATCAATTGCTCGCCACGTGGCAACTGCTTGTACACGACCATGCACATTTCAATCAAACAATACCACACGTCTAATACAGTTAGCCCACGATCGAGTAATCGCTAACGTAGTTCACAGTCTGCGTAGTCTGTCACCAGCGCAGTTCATCATGCAGCAATCCAGAATAACTATAAATTAGTTATTTCTAGAACTCTATAAATAGAGTTTTAAGTCCTTCATTAAAGAGATCAGATCATTATTATCATCAGAGATCAGGAGTTCTTGTCCAAGTGCTGCTGCATTCTTCAGAGGCTATCGTCTTCAAAGTTTACATCGTCCAAGGAATAAAGCGATCGTCTTCAGATCGGATTCCTATAGTTGTACTTTCCCAGAATTCAATTGTAATTTTCTTATAAAGTTTGTGAAATAAAGGACTTTTGTTTTTGCAAACAAAATGGCGACTCTACTGGAGCACGACTTTCTCCTCCGACGAGGAAGTGACAAATCAATGTGACGTTGAGTCTATCGGAAAGACGCAAAAGATCCTGGTTGTAAAATTCAACCAGACTGCCTACGAGGCGATGATCAACTCTGGGGCTACTCGTCGTACTGCAACCTCTGCCAAGAGGAAGGTCCGTTCAGTGTGGACTCCAAAGTCCTCTGCGCAGTCCTCTGCACAATCATCTGCACACCTGCTGTCTCTGCTACCAAGGAACCAGTAGCAACTTCTGCCCTTGCGTAACACACTGCTCTTTCTGCCATAGCATAACCCACTTCCTATGCTACTCTGGCAAAGTGCAAGACTCCTCTCCACCTGGCGCAGTTGGCGACCTCCTTCCCTCCTGCGCAATCTACTATTCCTGCAACCAGAGTACAACTTAAACATTCTGAAGCTAGGACTCCTGCTGCACAAACTACAATTTCTGTGGCCAAAAGGCCATCTGTCAAAGCTTCCCGAGCGCAATCAGCCGATGCGCCTATTGCCACTTCAACCTCTGCGCAAGCTGTTCCAGTGCAGTCTAATAGGGATAGTCCTTTGGCTAATCTTCCTTCTTCTCACAGCAAGGGAAAAAACTCAGCTCCTCTTCTCAAGCACCCCGTTGCTCCAGCGCAATCCACTAGGGGTAGTCTGTTGACTGTTCCTCCTCCTCCTTCAGAAAAAAGGAAAAGGCCCGTTGGTCTTTTCTCGAACTTCCTCGTTCCACGACTTGGAAGACAACAGAGGGAAATGCTTTTATCCAACCCTTCTTCACAAAACAAGGGAAAAGGTCCTTTAGCTTTTCTCAGTCTTCTTCAGGTTTTTACCGTAGAAGATCCATCTGAACGTGCCTCGGCACCAATCATTACAAGAACTCTCTGAAACAAGAGCTCTTCTCTCCCTGCCAAAGGAAAATATACTGATCAAAGAGGTATTCTACCTACTCCGGTAGCAGGAACTCCAAGATCTCCCAACTCTCAGGATATCCCACTCAAAACAGGGAAAAATTACTGGTGTCTCAGACAGAAACCCCTGGGAATGAATTTGCTGATCTATGGACTTATCTCAATAGACCAGCTTCTATGAACCGCAAGCAGCCAATGCCGAAGATCAACCTGCATTAGAGGCGAATTTCCAGGATGAAAAATCCTGACATCTATGCTAATGAAGTGAGTACTTCCTATATACTCACGGGACAAAACATCTGAAGAACCGAAACCATGTTCCGAATGTGGTCAAAGAACATATCCCTCAGACTTCTTCTCAGTCCCGTCATTATTCCTGACCTCCGAGAGCACCTCAAGCAAAAATGGGACAACATCTTAACACCTCCAGAACCACTTGAACATCATTGTAATCACAAGGTTGTCATCAAGTGTTGTTGCCAGAAAATAAAACGATTTGTCTTCGATCGTCTGAATTTTACAACTTCAGAAACAATGTCAGAAGATGAAGATGAAGTGTTGTATGCTTCCGTCAACATGACTTCTCGAGACACTTGGGGTAGAAAGTGCAAACACGGCAAGCCTCGCAGTCCCAGCCAGCGGTACTTAGATTTACTCCAAGAATCTTCTGAAGGAGTATTTTGACACACCCGATCACGAAGTCGAGACACAATAGGGCATGGGAATCTTCTCCAAGATCCCTCTGGTCATCTCCCTATTTCTTATTCAGGAGATGATTCCTTCTCTGATTATGATGCATACAGCAAAAGTTCTGAACAGACAGTGTCTTCTACTGTACCTAGAGAAGTGACAGCTTATGTTGTCACTGAAGACCCAGACGCTTCTAGTTCAGCAAATCAAGAACAATGAATAGATGCGCTGGAGGATAAGCTGAAGACCATGGCTAAAATGGTTACAAGTATACATTCTATCATCGTGGCCCAACATACAGTACCACCGACCATACCTGCTGCAAACCTTGAGATTATAGCATCATCGGTGCCTGTCAACACAGGTCTGGGGGTAGTATCTCCTCAAATACCCCTGTACAAATTCAACCCACACCCAGTCATTCAGGTGCTGGGGGTAGCACTTACCATGCTGTTCCTCCTTCTAACACTCAGCCTGCTCCTTCTTCATCATTGGAGGATGCTAATGAAGCTGTCAAACTCTTGCGCACTCAATTTGAGGCTTTTAAAGAGAAGGACAATTTACAAAGATTGGGGATCAAACAACCCTATCCGGTTGAATGGAAGGAAGTTCCATTCCCTCCTAAATACAAAATCCCTACAATTTTGCTGTTTGACGGTAGTACTTTTTCGAGTCAGTTCATTAACCACTTTGAAGTAATGACTGTTCAACTTCAACCAAATGACGCTCTTCTTACTAGGGTATTCGTCGGCTGTTTAGCCAGTGTAGCATACGATTGGTACAGGAGCTTGCCTGATGGCTGTATCACCTCTTTCTCGGGTTTGAAACAAATCTTCTTGGAGCGATTCTACGAGGGAATCAACGACATGACCATGTCGTTCCTGAACAAGATCAAACAAAGACATAATGAAACCGCTGAGAGTTTTATTGAAAGATTCCGTCGAGAAGAATTAAAGATGCCTCCTGGAACTCCGGCCGCTGTCACTATAGATACCTGTAAGGCAAATCTTTTGCCTCTCATTAGCATGTGGACGGGGTCAACTCAATTTCAAGACTGGCCATCATTCATTTTCAATGCTAAAGTAGCTAAAGTTAGTGCTGACAAGTTCAAGCAGTTGGGGGTACATATGTCTAACTCCGACCGGGATGAACACCCGACAGCTAGTAGTGGAAATCGCCAGAACAACTGCAAGGATAAAGAAACTTTGAACATCAATTTGAAGAACAAAGAATCTCTGGCTATCAACGTAGCTCCACCAACGTCTGCTTCTACTCCTTCTGCCCCTCCACCAAGGAAAACTCGTCCGAAAGTAGAATACTCCTTTGACGAGAACGACACCGTGAGCATCTTCGATTGCTTGATCAAAAGCAATAAGCTCCAACTTCCAGACCCAAAGAAGCCTGACGAGGTTGGTAAGACTGATCATCCCAAATATTGTGTTTATCATAGGTTCATTGGTCATCCCACTCGAGCATGTTATGTGCTCAAAGGCAAGATTCAGGAGTTAGTCAATACTGGTGTTGTCACTCTTCAACAAGATGAGAAGACTGTTACCGCGAACAAGGTCTCAGTACAGTTCGGTAACTTCCCTCCACAGATGGTACAATATGGTGTCATCCCTATCCCCAAGGCCACCCTTGAGATCGAAAATCTTCCTTCTCCACGGAGTGAAGGTCTTGTCCCCTTATTTCTTGATAACGACGAGATTATGTGGATCCACCCGGACCTTGTTACAGACTTTGAGGCTCCTTCTAAGCAAAAAGACCGCTCTATGGGCAGAACAAAGGTCTGCAATATGGTGTCTTTTGACCCTATAGTTGAAGAAGAAATCCTGCTGGGTACCAGGTCAGGGAAAGCCTATCTACGGAATTTCCCAAAACTCAAGAAAACCCTGCTTCTTCTTCTGAGTCCGCTCCAGTACAACCTGCTTCTACTGAGGGCATCCCTGCTGTGTCTTTACCGATTTTAGAACCCATTCCCCCTAAGCCGACAGCAGCCGACAAAGGCAAACAACAAGTTCGTTTGACAAGCCTTTGAAGAAGTTATCCCCTTCTGGACTTGAGAAACCATACAATTTTGATATTTTACACGGCTAGGCTGTCGATCTTTGAGCTCTTACGCCTCTCCAAAGAGACTCAAGAAACCCTAAGTGAAGCTCTCATACAGGCGGAAACCTGCTTAACTTTTCTAAAGAAGCCCGAATTAGAGCCTGTCTCTTGCCTCCACTGTCATAGTGTGTTGGAGTTAATCCCAAACATGACCTTCACACAGGATGATATATTGATGGAAGACAATAGGCATGACCGTCCTCTATACTATACAGGATACATCGACAGATGAAGGTCGATCGTATTCTGATAGATCCGGGTCAGCACTCAGTATCATGTCGAGGACAATACTAGACGCACTGAAGATCCCAGTACATAGTCTTTCTAGCACAATCACCACCATCTTGGGGTTCAAACAGGGAAGAAGTGAGCCTCTGGGCAAGATTCGCCTAAAACTCTAAATAGACAATCTCCGCACGAAGGTAACCTTCTATATTATAGATAACCATGGTTGCTCATACAATGCTCTTTTGGGGAGACCATTCCTTCATGAACACAATATTGTTCCTTTAACTCTCCATCAATGTTTCAAGTACGTTGATGACAATAGAGAGGTTCAAAAAGAGGTTGCGGATCTCTACCCTTTCAAACGTATCGAAGCATATTGTAATGATGCTCGCATGTATAAAGATGAGTTCATGAAGGTAGTGCTGGCTTTAGATATTGAAGAAGACCAAGAAGCAGGGCCCAATGACACCCTCATCATACCTATTAAAGGGCGTGTTTCTCATCCTCAGTCCTCCAAACCACTGGCTATTCACTTGCCAGTCCGGAAGCAACCAACCGATGGTGGTCAAGATCAAAGGGAGCTTACCTCTTCTGAGCCACTTGTTATCGACCTATGTCGTAACAAGGATAAAAGGCAGCTCACCTCTTCTGAGCCACTTGTTATTGATTTATCTCGTAACAAGGATAAAAGGGAGCTCATCTCCTCTGAGCCACTTGTTATTGACTTTCGTCGTAGGAAGCCACCTCCACGTTCTTCTTCTCACCCTCTTATAATCAATCTGACCAAGCCTGCTAAGGCTAAAGGTCCTATTATAATACAGATGTATAAATCAATGAAAAGCATCTCCTTTCCAGTATACTGATGTCATTTATCATACTAAATTCTATTTAGATATGTTAGATAGCTTTCAGTCATTTACAATAGGAGTTGTACAGTCTCTTCAAACAGAGGTCTTACTCGAACACCCAGATGATTTATACTTTGTTGTCCCTTCTCGAAAGAGAGGCGAGAGTCCAATACTTTTTAGTAAAGGGCCAGAACAAAAATTCAGCTATACGGATGATAGCAAAAATAACGATATGGGACGTCTCCAACTTCGTCGTTATAGTCAACAATCAAAAGACATTATCCGAAAGATAGGTTATGACATCAAAAATGGCCTCAACTATGGTAAAGGTAGACAAACTCCTATCCGTACAGTTGTACCGGAAGGAAAATCAGAGATGTACTACAGTAGGACAAAAAGAGGTCTCGGATGTGCATCACCTCCAATCTTATCTCCAACAGCCTCCGAGTCTGATAGTGAGGAACGTTCTAATTCTTCTGATTCCAGATCGTAGGATTCTGACACCAGCATCGGTCAAGTTCATCGATTGATTGTATCTTCTAACATGGTCTCCGCTGAACTTCCGGAAGGTTATGACGAAGATATCAAAGAAAATCCCGAAACAGATCCTTGGGCTCAACGAATGGATACCCAATGGGAACTCCGATTTGAACAACGAGAACCTCCTACCAAAGATCAATTGGTTCAAATTGACGTAGGAGAAAACGGGTCACCTCGTCCCATATTCATTAGCAAGAACCTTCCAGAGACGGATAAGCAAGAATTAATTCTTCTTATTCGAGAATACATTGACGTCTTCGCCTGGAGTTATGAAGACATGTCAGGTTTAGATCCCAAAATTGTAACTCATAAACTGAATAATTTGCCTAATGCAAAGCCAGTCAAACAGCAGCAAAGGCGATTCAAGCCAGAAATGATGGACGTAATCGATGATGAAGTCAAAAAGCTCATAGCTTGTGGATTTATTCGAGAAGAACAACATTCAGATTGGGTAGCCAATGTTGTCCCAGTCTTGAAGAAAACTGGCAAAGTTCGAGTTTGCATCGATTTCCGGAATCTTAATGAAGCATGTCCAAAAGATGAGTTTCCTCTCCTATCACAGACGTCATGATCGACAACACTTGTGGGTTCGAAAGGATATCCTTCATGGACGGATTCTCCGGATACAATCAGATTTAGATGAATCCTGAAGATAAAAAATACACTTCTTTCTGTACTCCTCGCGGAGTCTACTGCTACACAGTGATGCCATTTGGTCTTAAGAACGCTGGTGCAACTTACCAATGAGCTATGAGTACCATCTTTCGAGATCATCTGCGCAAGACTGTCGAATGCTATGTCGACGATATTGCTGTCAAGAGTCGTCTAAAGAAAGATCACATCCAAGATTTAAGAACAATCTTCAATATAATGTGCCAACATCAGCTAAAATGAATCCCACCAAGTCATTCTTGGGTGTCTCTAGTGGTAAATTTCTCGGCTTCGTCATTACCTCTAAAGGTATACACGTGGATCCCGAGAAGATCAAAGCCATTCAAGATATACGTCTTCATGCAACTTAAAAGAGCTATGAGGATTCCAAGGTCGATTTGCGTACATCAGGAGATTTATTTCAAATTTGTCTGGACGCTGCAGACCATTTACCCAATTAATGAAGAAGGGTGTATCTTTCATTTGGAGAAGAATGTCAACGAGCATTTGACGATATAAAATAATATCTCTTGAACCCACCAGTCTTGGTGCCACTAATCTCGAGTATACCATTCTTAATGTATGTCCGTGCTATGGAACATTCATTGGGTGCTTTACTTGTCCAGAAGAACAAAGCTGGCCATGAACAAGCCATATACTATCTTATTCGTACTACGATTGATGCTGAACACCGTTATAGTCCGGTTGAAAAAGAATGCTTAGCTCTTATGTTTGCTGTTCAAAAGACAAGGCATTACATCATTGGACAAACTATTCATTTCATATCCCGAGTTAATCCTCTTCAGGTATTAATGAAGAAACCCAACACACTCAATTCTCGGTTAGCTACGTGGGCCATTCTGTTAGCCCAATATGACATGGTATATGTTCCATAAAAGTCTGTTAAGAGTCAAGCACTGGCGGACTTCTTAGCGGCTCATCCTATTCCAGAAACATCTAAACTTTATGATGAAATTCCAGACGAGACATTGGAATCAAATATGATCTTCGAAGAATTTCCTACTTGGCGTCTATTCTTTGACGGTGCATCCAGGATCGGGCCGAATGGTGCCATTGTCGCAGGAGTTGGGGTTGTTCTTGTTTCTCCAGATGGGTCAACTATCCAAAGAGCCTATTCCTTAGATGAACCCTGCTCCAACAACGTAGCAGAATACAATGCTCTACTCATTGGCCTTCAATTAGCTAAACAACTAGACGTAGAATATCTTGAAGTCTATGGCGACTCCAAGCTGGTTGTTAACCAGGTTAGAGGAACCTATGAAGTTCGTCATCAAGATATAGTGCCTTATCATGAAGCGGCAATCAATATGGCTATATCATTTAAAGCCTTTTTATCGAATATGTCCGTCGAGCTTGCAATATTGGGGCAGATGCTTTGGCCAATCTTGCAGCAGTCTTACCCATAACTGTCAAAAGACAACAGGTTGTGGTTGTCTCTAACCGGAATTTTTGCATCGAAAACAATCACAATATTGAGTTCAGTAATTTTACTGAGGCCAATGTTATCAGTGAAGATTGGAGAGCTCCCTTCATCGACTTCCTGGTCCATGATATACTTTCTGAAGATCCTAAGGAGGCCGAGTATTCGTCGACGGTCTCTACGATTCTACTACAATCAGACTACTAAGACTCTCTACCGGCGGACTTATGACGGTCTTCTCTTACGCTGTCTTGCTGGTGATGAAGCAAAGTAAGTGTTACGTGAAGCTCATGATGGTATTTGCGGAGCACATCAACCTGGTCCTAAACTACAAGACCGTATCCGACGTATGGGTTACTACTGGCCCTCTATGGTGTCTGATGCCATCGAATATGCAAGAAAATATCGAGCCTGTCAAATCTATGCAGATTTCATTCATCAACCGTCAGAATTTTTGCATCCAACTACTTCCTGGCCTTTTGAAGCTTGGGGCATGGATATTATAGGTCCTATCAATCCTCCTTCTTCTAAAGGACATCGGTTCATACTAGCTATAACCGATTACTTCTCCAAATGGGTTGAAGCTATACCTTTGGCTGAAGTTAAGACCAGTAGCGTCATTAACTTTGTCAAACACCATTTCATCTATAGATTTGGTATACCTCAAAGGATCATTCACGACAATGGACCACAGTTCATTAGCCAGAAGTTTACTAGGTTTTGTGATGATCATCGGATTAACAATGTCGCTTCGACAGCTTAAAATCCTGCTGCTAATGGTTTAGCTGAAGCATTTAACAAGACTATTATCAAACTCCTTACGAATTTTATATCTACTAACAAACGGAATTGGAGTGAGAAACTTGGAGAATGTTTATGGGCCTACCGCACTACGGTCCGTAACCCTACAGGCTGTACACCTTTTTCTCTTGTGTATGGTTGTGAAGCAGTTCTACTTTTGTAACTTTAGATCCCATCCCTGTGAATTACTATTGCCAATGAGCTCACTATAGAGAACAATGACCTCCTTCGACTTTAAGAATTAGAAGCGCTCGACGAGAAACGGTTATTGGCTCAACAGCATATTGAGTTATATCAAGCCCGAATCTCAAAAACTTTTAATCGTAAAGTTAAGGTCAGAGCTTTTCAGAAAGAGAACTAGTTCTAACCGTTAGACGTCCTATGACCATGACTCATATGAGCAAGGGCAAATTCGATGCGAAGTGGGAAGGTCCATATATCATGAGCAAAGTCTTCTCAAATGGAGCCTATCAACTTACAGAGTTGGACGGTCGAGTTGCAATGATGCCTATCAATGGCAAATTCCTTAAAAAGTACTATGTATGAATGTAAAAGGAATTTCTTATAAAATACGACAAAACAGTTCATAAATAAAATTTTATTTTATTGCATCATAAATGGTGTTACAAGATATCATGGACGAGAATCACTATCGTCCTTCTTGAAGACAGGACGAGGACCACTACCGTCCTTTTCAAAAATGTAATCGGCAAACGAGCCGAGAACATCCTTGCTCGAACCCACCAGAAATTTGCAAGGGCCATCCTTATAGCTTCCTCCTCGTCCGTCGTCCCTGGTTCAAGTAGGAAGTCCAAGATATCCTGCGGTGGCTTGGATGCAGACGAACCTTCACCCGCTTCCGTCTGCTTTGGTTGGTTTACTTCGGCTGGAGGTTCCTCCGTGATTTCTTCAACCTTTGGGACAATCTCAGCCTTCTTGGATGCATCTTCAGACGACATTTTTGTGTTGAAGAGTGAGAATGATCATTCTATTTCAATTTATGTTCTATTTATAGGCAGAAATTCTTAAAACATCGAAGCGACGCGTTCCTCGCAACATTCATTACATTCATTTGACGGTCCACCCGTTCATTTCATTCATCCGACGGTTCACCCGTTCATTACATCCATCCGACGGTTCATCCGTTCATTCCATCCATTCGACGGTTCGTCCGTTCATTACATTCATTCGACGGTTCATCCGTTCATTACATTCATCAAACGGTTCACCCGTTCATTCAATTTATCTGACGGTTCATTCATTCCAACGATTCATTTCGTTCATACATTTTGACGATTCATCCGTTCATTCATATCAGCAACTTATCACGTATTTATTTCTGATTAAGTTGTCTACCGAAATAATGATATTCAATGAATTATATTTTGCCATGTCCACATTACGTCTGAGCAGATATAATGAATATAATTATTTTCTAAATCAAGAAATAATCATGTCCTGAACCTCTGAATATTTTCCATCGCTATTATTTATATCGTTAATGGGATATGCAAAAAATAATAGAGGCAAAAAATAATGTCTTTTCATTGATCAAAATAAAAGGTATTACAAAAAGACATATCATAAAAGAGAAAATACAAAAATTTCCTTATTCAGCTGGTGGGGTCATCAAACTAGCTATCTGCTGCTTCAATGCTTGAAGTCGTCCTTCACGCGAATCTAACACCCGCCTTCTAGCTTCCGCCATTCCAAATTCATCATCAAAGGATGGCAAGGTCACTAGGCGGCGAGCGATTTCATCTTGATGGGAAGTGACAAACTCATTCTTCTCGTGGGTTAGAATGTTAAGTTGCTGGACTGCAGCCGATGCTGTGCCGTCTCTTCCTCAAGAGCAAGTTGGACGATTCTCAACTCTTCCTGAAGTCGAGCAAACTCTGCATTCAGTTCAGCAACCTTCTTTTCTTTTTTCCCAGCAGCAGACGCTAGTATCTCCATCTGGGAATCATACTCTGAAGACTTTGTAGCAAAAGTGTCCAAGAAAATCTTGAAATCAGCTTTCGTAACTGCGGCTTCTCGAGTTAACCTTTCAAATTCAGCATTTACGAAGGGCTCTACTTCCCCCCGATTAAGATCTTTGTAAATCTTAATGGATTCCTCCAGCTCATCCAGTATGTATTCAAGATATGCAGCTTGAGCTTCATCACCCTGGCTGCGGATAGCGCCGATCAGATAAGTAGTTGGGCCTCTGACGGTGATGAAACCAACATTCTCTTTTTCATTACCCTTTCTACTAAGGGCCCTAAGGAAGTGAAGAAGAGGTTGGTGAAGGAACCAACTATAAATTTATTTGTAGCTGCTGTACTGGGTGTAGCAACTACTCCTGTAGAAGTTGAAGCAGCAGATGCTTGTGCAGGTGGACGTTCGGCTTCTTGAACATGAGTTGAAATCTCTCTGGACAAAGGAGCCATGGTGGAGCTGTCGCCCCTCCCAGATGTTCCTCTACAAAATTTAATAAACACCATCAGTTTGCTGTCATTAGCGACTATAAAAAATGATCAAAAATAAGGGCAAGCTTACAATTGCTGCGTCTAGTAACAAGTTTGTGGTCTGTTGACACAGGTTGCAGCCTAGTAGAGGTAGCTTCAGACATTACTGCCTGACTACTTTCTGCTTCGGAGCCGCCTGAAAAATATCGGCTGCTGCTAGCTATCGCTGTTGTTGGCACTATATCAGTGCATACTAGAGGAATTGGAGAAGATTAAATTTTGCATAAATGAAAGTTAGTTGTCAGTCATTTAATCTATAAAAGAAGATTATTAATATCAGCCATATATCTAGGATCAGACAGTAGCTTCCTCCGGTGCTATGTCAGCATTCTTTTCTTGGGATGCATGAGCATCAGCATCCTCTTCCGAATTCGGAGTATCAACAGTCTCTGCTGATGTTTCTTCATCATCCACACCTTCTTCTCGGGCTTCCTCGCTATCACTTGCGCGACCGGATCTATATCATCATGGAGGCCGAAGTCACAGCCTTCTAGAGCCTCAATCATTAATTTGTCTTCTTCAGCACGAAGTGATCTTGGAGAAGCTGGAAGATGGGCAGTTTCCGGTGCAAGTGTAGGAGATCGCAATACGTCGAGAGACGTTTCTGACTCGTTGATTGGAATCAGATTTGCAGTCGCCTCCCTTGTTTTTACAGCTGCATCCCTTGTCTCTGCGGTTTCATCTCTTGTCTCAGCCACTTGGTCTCTTTTTTCGGCACTAGAAGCTTCCTGTCTGGGCTCAGGGGCAGGTGTAGGAGACGACATCATAACTCTGGCAATCACACTTGTCAGGACCGATGCCAGGATAGGTCTTGGAGGAGTGACTACTTTCTTTCTTCTGAAGACTATTTTCTTTCTGTGTAGAGGTCTCTCCGGGCTCTCTACGTCTATAGCATGTTCTTGTCTTTGAATGGAGGTCCGGGTCGTCGCCTCTTCTCTCTGAATTGACTCAGCCTGTTGCTGAGATTACGACCGGGTAGTGACCCTTTCGATGATTCTAAAACAATCTTTTTCTTAGAGATTGGAGAAGAGGGTTCTTCAGCCTTTCTTCTTCTCCTTGGCCGGAGATCTTACAACTTTCAAGGAGACGCGCAACGGCTCGTAGACTTCTTCAGGGAAGTTAGCTTCCCTCGAAGCTTCTAATGGTGCATCGGCCGGCTCATGCTCCTCATCATTACCAGAAGCACCAGAACAGGTGCTCCTTTCTTAAATCGAGTCATAGTCGTGAAGCTGTCTGCCAGATTGAAGTTTTCAGCAAAAGTGTTTGCTGATGTATAGAAAATCGAGTACGTATACAACATACGAGGACCTCGATCATTTCTGGACGGCATCGAGAACGTCCTTGTGTCCCGAGCATTGTAATATGCCCAAGCCCGGGCTCCATCAATTAAATATCATTTTCCTTGTAGGCATGTGATAGCATTACCTACATGGAACTGGTCATAACCGAATTGGCGCACAAAACGGCTGGGAAGATAAGGCTCGAGATAGCATTCATCCTCGAACCGGTATACCAGGTGTGACGGCCAGATTGTCCTCAGCCAATCGAAAGCTGTATGGCCCAAAGGCTGCATCCTCCGGGAGTCCACAAGGTTTGTAGACATATGCTCATAACCGACCGGAGGGGTAACGTAGTAGAAGCTCCATCCTCTATCGAGATTCAGATTCAGTACGCGTCGATATTTCTCAAAGTGGTATAAATCCACTTACATCCAGAAAATCTTCTTAGAAAGCTGCCGCCCACTGCCCCCTTGTTGGGGTTCATTAGTGAAGGATGGTGTAGAAGCAGCCATCCGAACAAGTATGTGTATGGCAGTTCCAGCTGGGGAAGTGTCCTTTCTCGCCTTTCCTTTAATCATTAAATCGACGAAGAGGCGAAGGCCGGCGTTCACCCTGCATGTCATTGCTGACAGCAGATCCATACGGTAACCGAAGACCAGACGGACAGCAGCAAAAAGTACACCGCGGTGGAAGCGGTCGACTGCGCTGGCCCTAGGGACGACGTATCGTCGGAGCCAGTAAGTGAGAAAACCTGCCAACTGGCTTCCTTTGACATGGGCCTGTAGCCCATCCTCATGTAGCTTTCAATAATGTCTCCTTCCTTGAAAGGAGGACACTGGAGATCATCATTGATCTTGATATCCATATCATCGTGTGTCTCCATCAGCCCTATCACTTCGCTGTTACTAAGTGGTCGGAAGTAGTTAGGATTGCAGTTCTCATGCTCCTTGGTTTTCTTTTCGATGATATGGTTGAGAAAAAGATATGGCAGCCATTGGGTGGTATAGCAGGTACCGGCCGTGTCACTCTTGTAGTAGAGAGAACAGATCTTGTAGTGACATAGTAGCTCTTCAAACACAACCACCATGTCAGCGTTCTTTTGGCGGAGTCTGTCCAATTCATCGTTTGTCGGGACAAACTCTTCATAGAAGATATCCCCCATTGGCAGGCTGGTGATGTACTTCATCTCGTGCAAAGCTAACCCGATCTCTCCGGGGCGACATGAAAGTCCCGGTTCTATAGTTGCATCTCTCGGCCAACACGAGGAATAGATAAGGATTGGGGAGAAAGCCATAAACAGTGGCATACACTGCTTGGTATAGATCAATTTCCTTAAGCCGCTCTTCAAATTGGACCAATATCCAATTGGCTATACATATCTATCTCTTATTATCTGGGTTCACGAGGCTTGTCAGCCGCAACTCCTGATCCGGATACCTTCCTTCTACCTTTGTAAACTCATTTGCAAATATCGGAGTTCTCACTGGTAGCAGCAAGAAAGAATCTTCTGGCGGGATACAGCCAGGCTTTAGTCCTCTAAACAAGGAGCTATGGCGCTCAGAGGAACTGTAGAATATATCCTTGATGTCAGACCCCTTCTTGACACAGATGTTCCTTTTTTGGGCTTGCTGAAGTGGAGTTATATCCCATTCCATTCTTCTGGGATAGCTTGCAAAAGCATATCGAGATAGAGGAAGGCATCTAGAGATCTCCCGCAGAAGGATTGTCTTCTCGCCCCTCTGGATAAGTCTCTGTTCCATTCGAGGTCTTGGCTGAGAGTTCTTGTCAAAGGCCTCACCAAACAAGAACAACGGCTTCTTATGAGTAACTGTGTCAGCAGTCTGAAGAGGCTGCCCATTCATCAAACACAGCAAAGTCTCATTGTCCTGTGCAGTCAAGACGGCTTGCCGAGATGACGGTAAGGCGTACTGAGGGAATGTTACATGAGATAGATCTTCCTTATATTTAGGTTCAGCCAAGGATCCTGCAAAGACCTCATAGTTGGGGTCTTCCCTGAGGTTAACTGCCAAGGATCAGTACATACAAAATCAAAATTCTACAAAAGATCATCAATTTGCGCAAAGTTGTCAGATTACGCCAACACAGTCAGCTTGCGCAAGTTATCAGACTGTTGAGTATAAGCTTGCGCAAGTTATTAGTTTGCACTAACATACTTGCGCAAGATATCAGTTTGCGCTAGCATAATTGACTTGCGCAAAACGATGGGTTGTGCCGAACATTTTGTCAGTGCTTTCCATCCGAATACGCAAGAGTATTGTTTTCATAAAAATGAAAATTATTGTGAATGCAACCAAAACCCTAAACAGGGTAGCACAAATACCATCAATCTCTAAAAAGAGAGAGGTATGAAGGTCTGAAAATATCAAGAACCCTAAAAAGGGTTTTGATCGTGGTTCCTCATTCACCTTGCAACGCTGGATGACCTGTCTCATGACGAGAAACTCGTGGCGCAACACGAGTCGAGGGTTCGACGGGGGCCTTGCCCTTTTCAGTGGCTGTTCGCTTGGAGCCATCGCTGTTGTCGGCGGGAAGGAGAAGAAGTAGTCAGAGTAGGAGCGGAGCTTTTGTCTCTTAAACAGTTGAAAACAAGTAAAGGATGAAAGAAAGAAAAAAACTATTTATAGTTTTCAAGAAGTGAAACGGCCACCTCCGATTTCGCCACAAAAGTCGGAGCTAACTCCTCCAAACGCGCAGTCAAAGCACACCTTGCGTAACTTGATTTTAAATTCGAAATTCAAAGTATTTCGAAACTTTGAATATTTTCAAATTTCGAAAACTTTGAAGGGGGTCTTGTAGGTCCTAAAAATCAAGTTGTATTTATCAAATAAGCAGAGGAAATTAAATTACACACTCTTCAAATGGACTGCGCAGGAGGCAGATTGCGCTACAATTCAAACACGCAAGCTGAACTGCGCTACCACCCAAACGCGCTATGCTGACGTGGCAATGCCATCATTACCTGACAAAAATTCGATCTTCTGACAGCTGACAGCCCGATAAACGAGGAGTCCTTTCGTTTTTTGTGCAGCACAGCGCTCGAGGACAGCTGTACAGCCAGCGCAGTATGACAACTCAACTTCGGCGCAGTTTGACCAAGCCCGAGTCTCAGCGCAGTCTGATGCTAACACTTTTCAAGTGGCACAATCCATCAAGATAACTGACATTTATTATGTGGCTTACATGCCTTCAATTGCTCGCCATATGGCAACTGCTTGTACACGACCATGCGTATTTCAATCAAACAATGTCGCGCGTCTAATACAGTTTGCCCACGATCGAGTAACCGCTAGCTCAGTTCACAGTCTATGCAGTCTGTCACCAGTGCAGTTCATCATGCGCAATCCAGAATAACTATAAATTAGTTATTTCTAGAACTCTATAAATAGAGTTTCAAGTCCTTCATTAAAGAGATCAGATCATTCTTACCATCAGAGATCAGGAGATCTTGTCCAAGTGCTGCTGAATTCTTCATAGGCTATCGTCTTCAAAGTTCACATCCTCAAAGGGATAAAGCGATCATCTTTAGATCGGATTCCTATAGTTGTACTTTCCCAGAATTTAATTATAATTTTTTTACAAAGTTTGTGAAATAAAGGACTTTTGTTTTTGCAAACAAAGGAGACCACACCATTGGAAAATCCGTCCACTCCGACGAACAAAGATACCCCCCAACATTCTAGCACCCGACACCTCATATTTCTTCATAATACGGACGACATCCGAGCGGACGACTTGGCCAACATCGGCCCAGAGCCAGTCGCCAGGATGGAACAAGGCTTAAACGCGGGAATCAACACCGTAGATAGCTTCTTCGGGGTTGTGGAAAAAATTGTCGAAGAGAAATATATTCACCTAACCGAGAAGATAAACAGTATCACTTTGGAGGCAGGTAAGGCAGTTCAGGCAGCCCCCATATCGAAAAACCGCACATAAGAAATTCAAAAGAGACCACGGCTAGGACCACAGGTCAGCCGCGAAGCTAAAAAACCCTAAAACAGTTACCTCAATGCTCAACATCCTATCTTAGAATGTTAGGGGCGTTGCCAATAAACCCACCTTGAGAAGATTAATAAGTCTTAAGAAAACCTACAGAATTGACATCCTTGTGATCGTTGAACCCAAAATTCCTCCAAAAAACTCAGATCCATACAGGTGTAGCTGGGATTCCCCTCAGCCATAGCCGGTCGTCATGACATCTGGATCCTTTTCACTAAAGACATAAAGATCGGCACAATTCATGACTCGGGACAAGCCCTCTCGTATTGGGTGGAACACCCCATGCTCAAATCTTGCTCTCTTATCAGCTGTGCTCGTTAGCTACGACATCATAGAACATAGGCAGCTGTGGGATGACCTATAGAACACCCATCTTAACAACAGCAATCTTCCTGGCTATGCGTCAGAGATTTTAATACAACCATCGGCAGAGAGGTAATGTCGGGAGGTCGACCCCTACCCTCGTCAACCATCCACGACTTCCACACCTTATCTTCAATGTCCACCTGTCTCCCTTTAAGTTCAAAGGCAGCGCATTCACATGGTGCAACATGCAAGAGGGCGAACGTAGAAAATTGTCTCGCCTGGATCACGCCCTCATTAACTCGAAGTGGTCCGATCTGGAGATCATCTTTAACCTCTCATACCTTAATACGACCGAATTGGACCATTCGCCCCTCCTCATCGAAATTAGTAGCAAAACCAACCCTATCAAAAAAACTTCCGCTTCCTCGACATCTGGAGCCACCATACACACTTCAAGAACATCGTCGCCACTGCTTGGCAGAGGCGACACCCTTGACCCCCTGGCCCGTGTCGCCAACAAACTTAAGGCGAATAGGAAAGCTCTTATCGTTTAGATTAAAGAAGCATTTGGGGACATCTTACAGGCTGTTCGTACTGCTGAGGATGATATTACACACGCAGAAGCACTCTTCACCCTAGACAGATTGAAGGTAGAGACCGAATTCTTGAAACAAAAAGCAAGACTGACTTGGGATAATGAGGAAGACAAAACCACTAGCTACTTCCACGCTTGTGTTAAGGGTCGCAGACAACAGCTCAACATCCATCAGATTGCAGATGACAACGAAACATCATCAAAGATCAATAGGGTATCCAGTCGGCTGCCGTAGACTTTTCTCCCGGATTTTTACCAAAGAAAAAGTGGTCAGGGACGAGGAATTCCTAGAGGCGATCATTTGCCTGATTGATACGGACGACAATCATCGATTGGAGCGCATTTCCTTTGAGCAAGAAGTCAAAGACGTAGTGTGGGCACTCGACGAACATGGAGCTGTGAGCTCGGATGGATTTAATGGAGTGTTCTTCAGATCGTGCTGGGACATTATCAAGTCGGATATCCACGAGGCGGCCATTGCCATTTTCTAAGGCGCCAGATATCCAATATCTATCTCCTACGCTAATCTGATTCTTATCCCCAAACAGAAAAATCTGAAAACCTTCAGAGACTTCCGCCTTGTTAGCCTCTGCACCTTCATGAACAAGATCATCTCCAAAATTATCGACAATCATTTGATCGATATCCTACCAAATATGATATCCGAGGAGCAGAGCGACTTTGTTCGAGGTTAAAACATTATTGACAACATTCTGATGGCCCAAGAAATGGTCACATTTATGAAATTACCAGCTAGAGGCAGGAACATTGCTATCAAACTGGACATGGAGAAGGCATACGATAGGTTAGACTGGCAATTCATGATCTTGGTGTTTAGGGCCTTCGAGTTTTTGGAAACCTGGACCTATATCGTGTGGAGATCGATCAGAAATTTGTAGTTCTCCATGATGATCAACGGTCAAGCTGAAGGCTTCTTCAAATCTGGACGCGGTGTCAGACAAAGAGATCCTTTATCCTCTACCATAATCATCATTGCCGTCGAAGCTCTGACCAAAAACCTTTAACAGAATGGTTGGCATCCTAAATTTCTACCACTTTCACACCACCAGTGGCTGCCCGATCGTGACCCACCTGGCGTATGCTGATGACATTTTAATCTTCACCTCTGGGGTCGTCGGATCTGTAAAGTAGTGCATAACACGCTTTAGAGATATACCAGATGCTCTGGCCAGAGAGTCAATCCCAACAAGGGCGTCATCAACGTTCATCATAAGACTAACAGAGACCACGCCACCTCTCTCTCCAACATTACTTCCTTCGCAGTTGCGTATCCTCTCTTATCCCTTAGGATGCTTGCCGGTGTACGGCAGATCCAACATAGGCATCTTCGAAGGGCTGGTGTGTAAGAGAAGGAAAAAACTAGTGGGGTGGCACAACGCCACCCTATCGTCCGGTGGAAAAATATTATTATTTGACATATTCTCTCCTCTATCCCCATATACACCTTAGCTGCATGCTCCCCCTAAGAAGCTTCTCACTTCCATAGAAAACCTCTTCACCAACTTCTTCTGGGGCCACTGTGACGGCAAGGACAAACACCATTGGGCGAGTTGGGACACCATGGCAACACCCACCAACGAGGGAGGTCTGGGTTTTTGCATACTGTCGCACGTCGTTGATGCATTCTCGATGAAGCTACGGTGCCAACTCCGAGTCAGCCGTAGCCTATGGGCACGATTCATGAAGGCCAGATACTTTAAGCACACTCACCCTTCCAACGCTGACTCCAACTGCAGATCTTGTGCATCATGGAGGTGTAACCTTTAGGGCGCAACCTCGCCGAACCCATCATTCGCCTACAATTGGGCTCTGGCGAATCATCTACATTCTTCGAACGTTGGACTGGAGAAGACCTCCTCCCCCAAAGTCTGATTGCACCCTCCAACAGCACAATCAGAGACCTGTGGGACCACTCGGGCGACTGGAACTGGGAGAAGATCAAGGAATGGATTGGTCCATTAGCAGCAGCTGTTACGACCCGTACCCTAAAGTTAGGGCACGAGACGTGGGTACGTCCAGTCTACGCCGCAGTGTCGGCAGTAAAACGCTGTCCTAGGTCAATCTTCTAACAATATAAAGGTACCTGTACAGTATATACTCTCCGAATGGAGGTGACATAGCAGATACAGTCTCAATCACATCTAAGGTAGAGCATGATACAGATAGGTAAAACATGAAATCCAAAAGAGATACAGCAGATAGAAATCTAAGTGTCTAAGATACAAAAATCCAGAAATACATCTCAAAGCTCAAATACAGTAATCCATAAGTACAACTCAAGACATCTAAAAATAAACTATGCACAAAACCCTAGCTATCTATACAACCTCTACTGTGTCTCCTCTAGGCTAGCAGACAACCTCCAGGCTATCTGTAAAATTTATCAACAGGTCTAGTCAGGACAGGAGCGAGCACAATACATTTCACGCAGATCATAACAGGTTAGAGAATATAAACATGCAAGAGAGTACGATACATGAAATTGAAAGAAAGTACATGATGTAAACAGAGAGAGAACTGTAATAGAAATATGTACTATAAGAAGAGAGCTACCAGTGACTAGTGATTTAGAGTACAAAGTCGACATATGAAGGCTGGATTTGTACATGACTATACTAAAGAGGCGCACATGGCTATACTACTTTGGAATTGTTCGCATGGCTATTTATACTCCCCCAAACCCCAATCAATACACAAGGATCCAAACAAGTTACGTTACGTACATGGTTTTCACATGAAGCTCATAAATGGGTGCACATAAAGTATACATGAGAGCTCATACATCAATGCACATGAAGTTCACATGGGGCCCAAAAATGGGTGCACATGAAATTCACATGAAGGCTCATAAATGAGTGCCCATGTAATATAGGTTATACATGAGATACATGGGAAACATGACCGATTCATGAGAGCACATGAGAGTACACGAGCATGCATGAACGAACATGAAGCACATGAGAAACATGAATAACATGAGAGCGAAGAATACATGATGTACATGAAACACATGACATAATGTATCCGATGCTCCCGAGGTAGATAACATCTCAATGTAGGGATCCATATAGTACCAATCCGTGATAATATCGTGACAGCATCAAATAAGGTAAACTAGAGCAGGAACATAATTCTAAACAAGTTATGAAATGATCAGAGAATCTACTTGCCTGCTATCTGAATGTCCAAAGGAAGTGTACTGTCCGAGGAGAGGTGTCTGGCTCCTATTTAGAACAGCACAAGTCACAACAAGTCTAAAATGGTAAAATAAAGCTTTACTATGCATTCTACATAATTCTAGGTCATTCTAGGTCAAAGTCAACTCTTGGTCAACTCTGGTCAACCGTACTAGTCAAACTAGGTTAACTAGGCAGTACTAGGTCTAAATCTAGACTAACAAGTCTCATTAGGCCTAACCAAGCCTAGTCTAACACTCACACAAAATCACAAAGCTACACAAGTTATCAAAACACATTATATATATTCATATATATTTTTATTACAAGCAAGGTGCATAAAGACAAGGAGTGAGTGATACATGAATGTGGATATGGCAATGTGTACATAGTAGTACAATGTGTTCAAGTGTGAGAGGGTTATGTTAGAAGGATAACATTTAGCAAGGGTTTATTGTGTCACATAGAAGAAATAACATGTAAAGAATAGGTTTAGCATGTGTGTGGGTGTGTTAATCATAACAAAAAGGTTTATCTATACATCAAAAGGTTTACTCATAACAGTAAGTAGGTTTTATGTGTATTCATGGTTGGGGTTACTGTCAACATGTAGAAGGGGGTTTTAACATATGAACATGGTGCTAAGTGCTAATATGGCATCATACATTCCTATCATGTTGGCATTCATATATAGCATACATTCATACTTGATTACGTTACTTACTTACATATGGATACTTGCATACATGTTTCAATACCTTGCATTACCCATATGCTTGAATTTCATCCATTCATGCACCTATACATACATATTTGAATACATTATATACTTTCATATATTATCATTTATGCATACTTTATATTATATTACATTAATTGCATTCCTACATGCTTGCATTCAACCATATATATACATTAATATAAAGAGGATATAATCATATATATTATTTCATTCATCTAACATATCATGCATTACATACTCTATATTCATTTAATATCCATATTACATAGGCTCACAGGTTACACAAAATGCATATATCGTATAGTCACTCTTTTACTTAAAACCAATACTGTACCAATTGGGCATTCACTAAACTATAGTATTAAAGTATGTTGTAGTACTTCATGTTAGCTTTCCGAAACTTCAAACGGATCGCATTTTTGTGTCTGAAAGCTCCCAGAATCGCGAAAATACCGAAACGCGTTCATCTTCGTACAGCTGACACTCAAATAAATCTACAGAAAGTTACAGAAAGAATTTGGCTTATTAAAATATATCTTTGGAAAGCTAACTTCGATACGGTTCTTTAAAAAAAGGGGAGATAAATCAGAGTTTTAAGCTAAAAGTTATGATATTTCTAAGTTGCTATTGCTGCTAATAACGTGGATAAAAATTATGACGAATTTGGGTAGTTTGAGACAAATGAACACAAGTATATAACATAATATATCAAGAACTCACTCTCTACACTAATATATATATATATATATATATATATATATATATATTATATATATATATATATATATGAGATACTATAGAACACATCTCCAATACAAAAATATGAGATTAAACATGTAATAATTCATTCATACATAACAACAACACATAGTGTGTCCAAATTTGGGATTTTTCTACATGGACACAACCACAACACAAAGGACACTCCTATGACCTCCAAATGGACACGAAATGGACACAAATGGACATACAACCATGGGGGTCATTCTTATGGGTTCAAAATAGACCTATGCATGAGAAAATGAAAAGGAGAAGGAATTTATACCTCCCGGTAGATCGAATCGAAGAAAAGCCTTCCCGGAGTGACACCGACACGTAGAGATTCCAAAAGGACACGAACGAGCTCCGAATCCTTCCAAACTTGGGTAACTTCCTCCTTGGCTAGAATGGAGAAGGAAAGAAGAAGATTTGGTGGCGAAATAGAAGGATTTGGTGGAGAAATTGCTAGGGATTGCTCTCTAGAAATTTGGGGAAGAACAAGAGGAGAGTGTGGATGAGAATAATGAAATGAACTTGAGCCTATCCTCTCCAAAAGTTGCTGGCCATTTGGGGCTATTTGTCCTATTATGGTAAGGCCCAAAATGCCCCCACTAACCTATTCTATTAGTATTACGAAAGGGCTAATTGGTTGGGACTAAATTAGTCATTCTAAAGTCTCTAATCACGCTAACCTTATCCATAATAATTAGTCTAACCTCTAACTAAAATATTTCTATCATATGGACTAAAATTAATATCATGTGGGTCATGCCTAACTAGTGTGTGGGTCCCACTAGAGTCAAACTATCCCCCGGGTCCCCGTTTTAAGTCGGATTTAGTTGAAATTCGAACCCGACTCAAATAACCCCAAAACAATATCATAAATAATAAAAATAAATTTCAACCCCAAAATAATATCATAAATAATAAAATAAATTTTAAAAATATTCGAAAATGTAAAATAACAAAATACCCCTGTTTCTGAAAACTGGGGGTGACAATCTATCCACCTTAAAAAAAATTCGTCCTCGAAATTAAAACAAAACAATCACAGGAAACACATGCAGAAAAAATCTCATTCAAATACTTTTCAAAAAAATCAGCAATAAAAAAAATCTCTTTGAGGCACATCAAATATTTGTAAAAAAAACTGATACGTGTCGGCTACGGACACAAAACCATCACAAAAATCACACCTATCAAAGGTCAAAATCAACAATCACCAACGCAATAAATCTCAAAATAATTCAAAGAGGTCAAATACAAAATATCCGTAGGCCAAAAATGACATTAAAACATCCTAATCACATGGTTAGGCTCTAGGTCAAACAGTCTCTAGGATTTCACTAGCAAAACATCAAAATCATAAGTCATAATTTTAAATAGTTTTAAAATGATTTAAAAATTACCAAAAATTATATCATAATTTAAATGTCAAATCAATAAATGATTAAAATTATAAAATTTCAAAATTACCCTTATTTTAGAAAACTGGGTGTTACAAGTCTACCCACCTTAGAAAAATTTCGTCCTCAAAATTAAAATGTTCATACTCCTTCTAGGTCAAACCCCCCACAATCAAAGTCTCAGAACTTAAACAATCATACAATTTAAAAGGATGACATACAGGGTCATGGCATACGGTGGTAGTGAAAGTCTCATCTAGGTATACTAGTCATGCTAAACCAAAACAGTCATAGGATATCAAAAGACACAAGCAATCTAGGGTGCTAAACTAGAAAAGATACAGAAATAACAATCATCAAGACTGTAAGGCAGTCTACCATCCTATATAAAAACTGGTACTTATCGAAATAAAATAAAGTTAACTACCATTTATCTAATAAGGGGTACTATTCAAGAAAATCAAAATCAAAAGTTAAAGAATGAAAGCCAATTGCATGAAAATCCAATCACAATATATTTATATATATAGCGTTAGAGAGGGAAAAGCTAACATTATGCACAAGTTATGTAGTTAGTGTGTGTATAGGTGTATGTGGACATGTTCATATGGTTAGATAATAGGAGTGTGTGTATGTAAAATATACATGAAAGTGCATAGGAGGATTTGTTGGCCCATTGGTCATAGTCAACCTGATTTTAATAATTGATCAAAACTCTGTCTGGATATACGAAGCTTGTTGGGACATCTCAGCTTCTTGGACATAAGCAAGATTGGATATTCACTCCGTTCAAGACTGAAGATCTGTTTGCCTACTTGAGTCTGTACTTCCTATGCAATGTAATTTTTTATTTATTTGAGTCTAGGAATACGTTGTACACCGAGTCGTACTGGCAAATAGGCTACTCCCAAATAGTTCAAAATGTTTTTAAAATGACCTATCAAAATATTTACAAAAAGGTTTTCAAAAAGGTTTTCAAAAATCACCAAAAATCTTTTTTAAAAACCCTAACCTAACCCTGAAAGAACTCGGCCAGAGTTCGGCCAGAGTTCGGTTGGTGGCCGTTTGATTTTTTGAATTCCCTGGAACTTGGTCCTCCTGCAGTTGCGGATTTGACCGAGATTTGCTCATCGAGTTCTGCCCGAATTCTGCCCGAATTCTGACAGAGTTCTCCCTTTGGAATTCCTATAAATAGATATGGATTTCGATCATTTCAATTCACTCATTCACTTTCAATCTTCTCTCTATCTAAAAAGCTTTCTGCCTTCCAAAGAGTTTTCTAGAGCTTTTATTTTCAGATCCTAAGCCAGTTACAATCCTCTAGTCGATTTGCCAGTGCGGTACGGTCTAGAAGTTTCTGAGAGATTGTAATCAGAAGGCTTGATTGAAGAATACCTCTTCACGTTTGAAGTTGGATGAGTTCTTCGTATCAAAGCTCGCATTGTAGAAGTTGCAAGGACTTCGTAGAAAACTTGCGGTTTTTCCTATAGTGGATTCAACTGGTAGCAAGAGTTCTACCGACTGGATTAGTCCTCAACAGAGGGATACCAGTATACATCGCTGTCTTTGCGTTTGCTTTCTGAACTCTGCCTTTACATTATTTTAACTGTGATTATATACTGTGATTGTGTTGCTAACATTTTTTATTTAGCATTATTCCGCTGCCAACTCTATTCACCCCCCCTCTAGAGTATTACGCTTTACTATATCGTTCCTACAATTGGTATCAGAGCGGGTGTTACAGGTAAAGCGAGGTAACAGTGCTATTATTTATTCATTATTATTAGATCACAGTACATCACATGGCTACTATGAAATTCACAAGTGAAGGTCAGGCCACAAACAGACCCCCTCTGTTTGATGGTACTAACTACACTTATTGGAAAACACGGATGAGTTTCTTCTTGAAATCTCTTGATTTTGACTTATAGGCTATTGTTCTTGATGGCTATCAGAAGCCACCTCGTATAAATGTCGAGGGAGTTTTGGTTGAGAAACCCCAAAGCAGTTATACAGAGAAAGAAAAGAAAAGGGCCAGTCTTGACGCACGTGCCATTAATGCCCTTTTTTGTGCCTTAGACAGAACAAAATTTAACAGGGTTATCTACATGCACAACGGCAAATGGTGTGTGAAAGCTTCTCGAAGTTACACATGAAGGCACGACTCAAGTCAAGGAGTCAAAAGTCAGCAGACTTACTCAAGAGTACGAGGCGTTCAAAATGAAGCCAAATGAAACAGTCACATAAATGTTCGAGAGGTTCTTGGATATTGTAAACCCTTTGTCCTTCTTAGGCAAAGATTACAGTAACCACGAAAAGATTCGCAAACTCCTGCGAGCTCTCACCAAGAACTGGATTCCGAAGGCTACAGCTATCATTGAAGGAAACGACCTCACTACAATGTCACTTGAAGTACTCATGGGTAAACTACTCACTCACGAACTGGAGCTACAAGATTTTGAAGAACCTGTACCAAAGGAGAAGACTATCGCCCTCAAGGCTCAGCACAGAAAAGCTGCTGAAGATGACTCAGACAGCAGTAGATCTGACGTTGAAGATCAAGCTCTCCTAGCAAGGAAGTTCAAAAGATTCATGAGACATGAGAAGAGAGTCAAAGAGAACAACAGCAACAACTGGTACCAAGAAGATGCTGTCTGCTATGGCTGCAAGAAGAAGGGACATATGAAGAAGGACTGTCCCATCAACTCTACATCGAGCAAGAAGAACAACAGGTATGAAAAGGTAACCTGAAAAGATCAACATCTCAGAAATATGCCAACACCAGCATATGGCATAAGAGTGAAGCTAGCGACTCAGAAGATGAACATTCAGAGGACGCTGCAAACATCTGCTTCATGGCAATCGATCAGGTACCTACTGAACCTGTAGAAACATATGATGACTTCACCTTTGAGCAATTAGGAGATGCCTTCAGTGACCTGATGCTTGACTACAGGAAACTGCGTAGTAAATATCAGACCGCTAAGAAGGTACTCAAAGAGTACAAAGGAGAAATAGGAAGACTTACCGACCTACTAGCTGAGGTTAGAGCTAATGTTAGTGAGTCTGGTGAGCTTTCCTCTATAAAGCTCTTATTACACGAGACTAAACAGTCATCCGAAGAGAAAGACAAGATTATAGACCAATTGAGAGAAGATCTTTCTAGAGAAAAGAAAAGTCTTCAATCTGCACAAATCAGAATGGAATCACTCACTTCTGATTGTACTAAGTTATATGACACTTCCAAAAGGTTGGAGATTAGGTTAGGAAAACAGCCTGAGCCTGCTGCTTCCTATCCTAACACGTGTCACTTACCGAGAATTCGGAACATTCCCAAGCCAAACACTGTCAGACCAAACCATATAAAACCTTTACCCCAAAAGGTTAAGCCCAAACATGATCATAGGTGCATTCTTCTATACTAGAAAACCTAAACCTACCAACCATGTACACCACTCAGCTTTCAACACTCGACATGCAAAATATCATTATTGTGGCCTCATTGGTCATATATCATCTGCATGTAGAATAAGAAAGCTTGTAGATTTAAATGTTTATGCTTGGATACCTAAAGCTAACAATTCAGGACCCTACAAGAAATGGGTACCGAAGGTTTCATCTGCAAACTGTTTTGTAGGTGGAACACCCTTCACATGCTAGAAGCAAATGGATCCTCGACAGCGGTTGCTCACGGCATATGACCGGTGACGCTACCCTATTTGCAACGCTGTCAAAAAAGAAGAAGGAAGGTTATGTTTCCTTCGGTAATAATTTGAAAGGGTATATTATTGGTATCGGTGATGTTGGTAAGTCTTCCTATCTAGTGATTAAAGATGTCTGTCTGGTTACCGAGTTGAAACATAATCTGCTCAGCATAAGTCATCTAGCTGATCATGGTTATGGTATCAACTTTGGCAAAGACAAATGTACTATAGTTGATAGCTCAACTGGTAGTACTATCTTTGAAGGAATCAGGGAAGACAATATATGTTTTCTATCTGTTGGAAGAAGCTAACATTTCAGGTAGATGCTTAATGGCCAAAAGTGATGAGATCATCTATGGCACATGAGACTCGGTCATGCAAACATGGATATAATTTCAAGATTATCCACAAAGAAGATAGTACGCGGTTTACCAGACATAACATTCAAGAAGGATTCGGTATGCAGCCAATGTGAAAAGAACAAGGCTACCAAATCCACATTCAAGTCTGTAAACGCAGTATGTACTACTAGACCTCTAAAATTGCTACACATGGATTTATTCGGTCCTAGCAGAATTGCTAGTCTCGGAGGTAAATTATATGCATTTGTTATTGTAGATGATTTTTCTAGATACACGTGGGTATATTTCTTGACACGCAAGAATGACGCATTATCCGAATTTGTCGCCTTTTGCAAGAAAGTACAAAATGAAAAAGGTTACATGATCACTCGAATTAGAAGCGATCATGGAGGCGAATTCGAGAATGCTGATTTCGAGCAATTTTGTGACACACACGGTTTCATACACGAGTTCTCCTGCCATAGAACTCCACAACAAAATGGAGTTGTGGAACGTAAGAACAGAACTCTAACCGAAATGGCCAGAGTGATGTTAAATCAATTTAGCCTACCCAAATACTTCTGGACTGAAGCTGTCAATACAGCTTGCTTTGTGCTCAATAGAGTTCTAATTCGACCCAAATCGAAGAAGACTCCATTTGAGTTATGGTTTGATAGAATTCCTTCAGTTTCATACTTTAAGATATTTGGCTGTAAGTGCTTTATTGTTAATACTAAAGACAACTTGGGAAAGTTTGACGAAAAGGCCAATGAAGGTATACTTCTAGGTTATGCGGCCAAGAGCAAAGGGTACAGAGTCTTCAACAAACGTACCATGATCATCGAAGAATCAATCAACGTCACTTTTGATAAAATGAACCAAATGTCTCTCGAAGATAGTGATGAAGATCTGCCTACATCAAGTTCAACATCAGCTGAACCTGAACCAAGCTCTGCACTAGCTGAACCCCCTAGAGGAGATCCAGGAACCAGCTACCTACAGAGTCTACCGAAGAGGTTAAAATTCACAGCTGATCATCCACAAGATTTGGTAATTGGTGACATTACCAAAGGAGTAAGTACTCGATCATCCAGTAAAGATATTATTTCTAGTGTTGCATTTATTTCACAGCTAGAACCTAAATCTATTGATGAAGCATGTAGTGATAGTTTCTGGATAGATGCCATGCAAGAGGAATTAAACCAATTCGAACGGAATCAAGTTTGGGAACTTGTTCCCAAGCCTATTGATCATCCGGTCATTGGCACCCGTTGGGTATTCCGAAACAAACTAAATGAGGATGGTTTAGTAACTCGTAACAAGGCTCGACTCGTAGCTCAAGGATACAATCAAGAAGAGGGTATCGACTACGATGAGACTTATGCCCCAGTTGCGAGATTAGAATCCATTCGAATGTTATGTGCATTTGTATGTTTTCATGATTTCAAACTTTTTCAAATAGATGTAAAAAGTGCTTTTCTAAATGGCTTTATAAAAGAAGAAGTTTTTGTAGCACAACCTCCGGGTTTCACGGATTTCAAAAATCCTGACCATGTTTTCAAGTTGAAGAAAGCCTTATATGGTTTGAAACAAGCCCCTCGTGCTTGGTATGACCGTCTAAGCTCTTTTCTACTTGACAACGGTTTTTTAAAAGGAAAGGTTGACACTACACTATTTATTAAATCTTTTAATGGCAAGCTACTTTTAATTCAAATTTATGTTGATGATATCATATTTGGATCCACTGATGAATCTCTTTGTCAAGAATTTTCTAAGTGTATGCAGAATGAGTTTGAGATGAGCATGATGGGAGAGCTGAAGTTCTTTCTCGAATTGCAAATCAAACAAACCGACAATGGGACGTTCATTAATTAAGCCAAGTACACAAAAGATTTGCTAAAGAAGTTCGATCTGGACAATGTCAAACCTATTGGCACTCCGATGGCAACTTCAACAAAACTTGATTCTGACGAACAAGGCAAGCCAGTCGACACACGTAAGTATCGAGGTATGATTGGTAGTTTACTTTACTTAACTGCTAGTCGTCCAGATATAATGTTTAGTGTTTGCCTGTGTGCACGTTTTCAAGCTAACCCAAAGGAATCACATCTGACCGCAGTTAAGCGTATCTTCCGATACCTTAAGGGCACTTCTTCTGTCGGCTTGTGGTATCCCAAAACTAAATCCTTTGACCTATTGGTTATTCGGATGCAGATTTTACGGGATGAAAGGTTGATAGAAAAAGTACTAGCGGTACATGTCATTTCTTAGGCAAGGCTCTAGTCTCTTGGTTTAGTAAAAAGTAAAATTCTGTAGCCTTATCAACAACAGAGGCTGAGTATATCGCCGCAGGATGTTATTGCGCTCAGATTTTGTGGATGAAACAAACCCTAGAAGACTTTGATTTATTTTTACACATATTCCCATTTTCTGTGATAACACGAGCACCATTAATTTGACTAAGAATCCTGTATGTCATTCTCGTACTAAACATATCGAGATTAGACATCATTTTCTTGGAGATCATCATCAAAATGGAGATATAAACCTTGTGTACATAGATACTAAAAATCAATTAGCTGACATCTTCACTAAACCTCTAGCGGAAGATCGTTTCAATTATTTACGTCGAGAATTAGGAATTTTGGACGTCAATAATATTAATTGATTTTATTTTATGATTATATTCATTATGCAAAAACTGTGTTAGAGACAAGCTAATAAAGAGTCTGTCTGTCACCACAACTACGGTTGAAGCGAAGCGGTACTTAAGAGTTCCCCGGTGAACCTCCGCCAGCTGGGACAGTACTCCTACAGCTAATCTGAGACAGTCGCTGTGTAACGACATTTAATTCATAAAATATTATTAATTATGTTATTTGAAGACTAAAATAACTAATCTTTGAATTAAATATTTGCAACGAGTCAATGTAACAGAAGTAGCAAAAATCAACTTTGAAAGAACCCTAGGCGAATTCGGCCAGAGCTCTGACCGAATTCGGTCCGAGTTCGGTTGAGGGTGTATGTGTATATATACAGAACCCGAGAGCTTCTTCTCTTTCATTACTTCCAAACTAATTACAACAGCAGCAGCAGCCGAACCCGACCTCCAAATCCTAGTTCTTCACCAATCTATTGCTTCCAATCTACTTGGTGAAATCCTTCCAAAATTTGGAATCGTGCGGAGATCGTTCTTCTCTACAACATATCTAATTTTCGTGAGGTATAACTCCCTCTCTCTTCACCTTTCAAATTAGTGCTTTTTTTATTTCAATGGCACCTAGATTTAATCCGTCTAAGAGGAAGAAGACCACTCCTAGTGAGGAAGGGTCCTCTTCGAATCCTCACACGAATTCTTTGTTTTCGCCGGTCCAAAAGAGCGACGGCGCTTTCGATGGGTTCTTCTTTCAAACCCTCGATCAAGCTTTATTATGGTACGGTGACTTTTCCACCCGTTCCATATGTAGCGGCGCTCCGGTTAAATGGACGGTATTTCCTGATCATCGTCACTTATTTGAGGCATTAGGGTTACACTTACTTGTTAAACTGTGCTTCCCAATAGCTACTAATGCCATTAGATTGTTCTATTGCAATCTCGTAGTTAACACTTTTGACGTGAGCACACGTGTCGGAGGCATAGACATTGACTTCAATGATGTCCTTCTAGCGGAGATTCTTGGTATTCCCAATAAAGATGAACCGCTAGTTGATATCACGGAATTCGATTTCCCCGAAGGCACTACACTCACGAGTTTCAAAACGGAACTTTGTGCACCTGACAGAGTACGTTCTGGAAAGTTCAAGGCTAACAACCTGAACTTGTTTAACTACGAATTGTATCGCATATCTACTCTACTCTTCTTCCAAAATCTACTTCCAAGGATGATGTGACTTCGCTTGAGCTGTCCGCCATGTACCATATTCTTAAGGGGATTCCTTTTTCCACCCCTAAGACAATCATTCAGATGATGGGACGTTGTCGTGCTAGAGATCGAAATCTCTCTTACGCGATGATTCTCCCTCGTATCTTTCAGCGATTCAAGATCGATCTATCGACTTGTACTCAGGACTCTGAGCCCAAGTTACTCCAGCTTTCTCGTCACAGCCGGACTGCTTCAGCTCCACCTCCTGCTCCTCCTACTGCACCATCTTCACCACATCAGCCGTATGCCATGACTTTTGAAGGCATACATCAGCATTTATTAGCTTTGCACGTCTCGATGACGGACATGGCTCACGAGCGAGAGTTCTGCGATGTCATCCGTTACCAGGCGATGGCAAACTCCTTGGCCGATCTACGTTTTACCCAGACTGGTCACTCTGCTGCTTCCATCCCTCGTGATCCAGCTTTTTCGGGTTACCGCTGTGAGGATGAGGCTGTTCATGCCTACTTCCAGCCAGGTAACGCCTATGACTGGTATCGTGCACATCGAGATTACGTTGGTGAGTTCTATGCTGGCGCCCCTCATCCTACTGGCGCTGGTACTTCTGGTGCTGGTACTTCCGGTCATGCTGGCCACGCTGCTGATGATATTGATGAGGATAGTGATGATGATATCTGATTTGATTATTAGTGATATTCTATTGTATACTTGGAAATGCTCCGACATTCCAAGTTTTTATTATTTACTTTTTATCAGTACTTTGTAGTTTGATATCAGTACTTTTATCTTCATGGACATGTTTTTGATGTTTCATTTATGACATCTCAGTTTATTTCAGCATTTTTGTTTAAGCACTATCTTTATACTGCTTCTCCATTTTAAACTGCCTGTGAAATAGCATGCCTGAGATTTTTTTTATGTTTTTGAAGCAATACATGCCTGTGATGATAATTTGTAGCAACTTTACATTCCTGTGATGCTATATCTCTAATTTTATACTATATTCTTTTATTTTCTCGCTATTTGTTACTTATGCATTGATTACGGGGGAGCCTTCTGCATTTAATGCGGGGGAGCCTTCTCTTGTGCAATTATTTTGCTAAGTGACAAAGGGGGAGAAAATTAAAAATGATCTAACATTTTTTTTGAGTTAAAAACAGGTTATGAACAATTTCTACTTTTTGATTTTTTGAACAAGCTTGAACAAGCTTAATGTTATATCATTCATAGTTTGTCAATTATCAAAATGGGGGAGATTGTTGGCCCATTGGTCATAGTCAACCTGATTTTAATAATTGATCAAAACTCTGTCTGGATATACGAAGCTTGTTGGGACATCTCAGCTTCTTGGACATAAGCAAGATTGGATATTCACTCCGTTCAAGACTGAAGATCTGTTTGCCTACTTGAGTCTGTACTTCCTATGCAATATAATTTTTCATTTTATTTGAGTCTAGGAATACGTTGTACACCGAGTCGTACTGGCAAATAGGCTACTCCCAAATAGTTCAAAATGTTTTTAAAATGACCTATCAAAATGTTTACAAAAAGATTTTCAAAAAGGTTTTCAAAAATTACCAAAAATCTTTTTTAAAAACCCTAACCTAACCCTGACAGAACTCGGCCAGAGTTCGGCCAGAGTTCGGTTGGTGGCCGTTTGATTTTTTGAATTCCCTAGAACTTGGTCCTCCTGCAGTTGCGGATTTGACCGAGATTTGCTCATCGAGTTCTGCCCGAATTCTGACAGAGTTCTCCCTTTGGAATTCCTATAAATAGAGATGGATTTCGATCATTTCAATTCACTCATTCACTTTCAATCTTCTCTCTATCTAAAAAGCTTTTGCCTTCCAAAGAGTTTTCTAGAGCTTTCATTTTCAGATCCCAAGCCAGTTACAATCCTCTAGTCGATTTGCCAGTGCGGTACGGTCTAGAAGTTTCTGAGAGATTGTAATCAGAAGGCTTGATTGAAGAATACCTCTTCACATTTGAAGTTGGACGAGTTCTTCGTATCAAAGCTCGCGTTGTAGAAGTTGCAAGGACTTCGTAAGAAAACTTGCGATTTTTCCTATAGTGGATTCAACTGGTAGCAAGAGTTCTACCGACTGGGTCCTCAACAGAGGGATACCAGTATACATCGCTGTCTTTGCGTTTGCTTTCTGAACTCTGCCTTTACATTATTTTAACTGTGATTATATACTGTGATTGTGTTGCTAACATTTTTTATTTAGCATTATTCCGCTGCCAACTCTATTCACCCACCCTCTAGAGTATTACGCTTTACTATATCGTTCCTACAGGATTTGGGTTTCAAACAATAACTATCAAGTTACACTAATCATGGCATATTGGTTAAACAATCTACAATACACAACTCATTTGCTCATAACATGCATGGCTAACCATATCTATATATATAAAGAGTTAGAGATTTAGTTATATATCTATACGTTATAACATGTATGCATAAACTCTATATATATTTATATAGATATATGAACATAACATAGAGAGGAAGGGATATGTTTACATGGCAGTGTATACTAAGTTAGGGTGTGTGTGTCCTTGTACATGGTTATAGCTTAGTATTGAAAGGTTAAATCCAGTTTTAGTTCTGCATTTACATACAAGAATCTGAAATAAGTTAACATTTAAACCAGTATAATATTAACCAACCCAATGTTTATCACAACCTAACATGTAAAAATATGAAACCTAAATTTATATCCCTACATACCACAATGTATATAGCTTAAAATATTATATTTGAAAAAATAAAACAACAAATTGAACTAAATATTTGGAATCCAGTATTAAGGGTTAATATGGACACAGTCTTAGATTTGACAAATTCAACCATAAACTCAATCGATTTTTCCAAAAAAAAAATTTTGAAACCTGTATTAACATACATGTGTAGTGATGTAAACAAAACTAACAACATGAAACCTATATTTGAATTACGAATTTAAACTGGAAAAGCAGAAAACCAGAAATATTGGGGTTTTGACAATTTAAACATCAATACATTAATATGTATATTAGATATGTGAGAAATCAAGTGTAGCATGCATACGTATCAGGCAGTGTCTGTGTCCACTATATATATTCTCATGTCCCAATATAAAAATCAAATTCTATATCAAGAGCAACATTTAGATTCCTACCAAGATTGCAAAGTAAGTGATTGGTGTAATCAAGACAGTTTTATATATTATTTAATACAAGAATAGTAGCAAGAAGAAAATAACAATGAAATCTGTTCTGCTTATTCGTTTAAAAGAAGGAACCATTTTGATACTCAGAGCTAAAATATCAAATCCAAGATAAGGTCTAGCAAATCATCGATTCATTATATTAAGAAGAAATTCATAGTAAGAAGTCACACAAGGTTTATAACAATAGCCAAAGCTACTACTAAGTTAAATAAGAGAAACAAAACAAAACAAAAATTTCCTCTTTGTTTTTTTTGAAAGACTGAACAAAAGTAGTGAAAACATGTTCAAAGCATTTAAGGTACAATCTGATAATTATATGCGTTATCCAAAATTATGGTGCTCTAAATCCTCGTCATACTAGTAAGCAAGGCTACGATAATCACAGAGTCCTCGACTTAGGCACATACCTCTAGAATCATGGTATTTAACATTTTTGCGATGCCGCTAGCTTGGCTGCGAAAACCTTAAATTCCCACACCCGAGAAATATATCCAAGTCAGACTATATGTCCTCACCATGCTGGCTAATGTGACTGTAGAAGACTAGATTCCATAACATAGATGACCTAGCCCATATAATTCATCTTGACAAAAATTAAATTAAATCAACAATAAATACCCAAAAAAATTAAATTTATCAACGAACATCAAGATTCAAAACTGAACAATAATCCATCAAATCATATAAATACAAACTCGGATGCAACAGCTAACATCAAGATTCAAAACTCCACAATCATCATCAAAATCAAGTTCAACAACAGAAAGTAAAGATAAATCAAATCAAGGGAAGAAGAGTTTTTCAAATCGAAGTTAAAATAAGATTCTCAAGGGTCGTCCCAGGAATCTCTCAAAAAATCCCTGTGATTGAGTACCTTCAAAAAATATATCCTAATTTTACTGCAGGTAGTGGTACTCTAATTCGAATACCACTACACAAACTCGACCTGCATGGGCCACCACTAAAAATGTGTCACGACCCGCACCCTAGAGTTAGGACACGAGACGTGGGTACGTCCAGCCTACGCGCAGTGTCGACGGTTAGAACGCCGTCCTAGGTCAATCATCTAACAATATAAAGGTACCTGTATATATACTCTCCGAATGGAGGTGACATAGCAGATACAGTCTCAATCACGTCTAAGGTAGAGCATGATACAGATAGATAAAATATGAAATCCAAAAGAGATACAGCAGATAGAAATCTAAGTGTCTAAGATACACAAATCCAGAAATACATCTTAAAGCTCAAATACAGTAATCCATAAGTACAGCTCAAGACATCTGAAAATAAACTATGAACAAAACCCTAGCTATCTATACAACCTCTACTGTCTTCTCTAGGCTAGCAGACAACCTCCAGGCTATCTGTAAAATTTATCAACAGGTCCAGTCAGGACAGGAGCGAGCACAATATATCTCACGCAGATCATAACAGGTTAGAGAATATAAACATGCAAGAGAGTACGATACATAAAACTGAAAGAAAGTACATGATGAACAGAGAGAGAACTGTAATAGAAATATCTACTATAAGTAGAGAGCTACCAGTGACTAGTGATTTAGAGTACAAAGTCGACATGTGAACGGCTTGATTTGCACATGACTATACTAAAGAGGCGTACATGGTTATACTACTTTGGAATTGTTCGCATGGCTATTTATACCCCATACACCAATCAATACACAAGGATCCAAACAAGTTATGTTACGTACATGGTTTTCACATGAAGCCCATAAATGGGTGCACATGAAGTATACATGAGAGCTCATACATGAATGCACATGAAGTTCACATGGGGGGCCCAAAAATGGGTGCACATGAAATTCACATGAAGGGTCATAAATGAGTGCACATGCAATATAGGTTATACATGAGATACATGGAAAACATGACCGATTCATGATAGCACATGAGAGTACACGAGCATGCATGAAACATGAAACAAATGAGAAACATGAATAACATGAGAGCGAAGAATACATGATGTACATGAAACACATGACATAATGTATCCGATGCTCCCGAGGGGGATAACATCTCAATGTAGGGATCCATATAGTACCAATCCGTGATAATATCGTGACAGCATCAAATAAGGTAAACTAGAGCAGGAATATAATTCTAAACAAGTTATGAAATGATCAGAGAATGTACTCGCCTGCTATCTGAATGTCCAAAGGAAATGTACTGTCCGATGAGAGGTGTCTAGCTCCTATTTAGAACAGCACAAGTCACAACAAGTCTAAAATGGTAAAATAAAGCTCTACTATGCATTCTACATGATTCTAGGTCATTCTAGGTCAAAGTCAACTCTTGGTCAACTCTGGTCAACCGTACTAGTCAAACTAGGTTAGCTAGGCAGTACTAGGTCTAAATCTAGACTAACAAGTCTCATTAGGCCTAACCAAGCCTATCTAACACTCACACAAAATCACAAAGCTATACAAGTTATCAAACACACATTTTTACATATATATTCATATATATTTTATTACAAGCAAGGTGCATAAAGACAAGGAGTGAGAGATACATGAATGTGGATATGGCAATGTGTACATAGTAGTACAATGTGTTCAAGTGTGAGGGGGTTATGTTAGAAGGATAACATTTAGCAAGGGTTCATTGTGTCACATAGAAGAATAACATGTAAAGCATAGGATTAGCATGTGTGTGTGGGTGTATTAATCATAACAAAAAGGTTTATTTATACATCAAAAGGTTTACTCATAACAGTAAGTAGGTTTTATGTGTATTCATGCTTGGGGTTACTGTCAACATGTAGAAGGGGGTTTTAACATATGAACATGGTGCTAAGTGCTAATATGGCATCGTACATTCCTAATGTTGGCATTCATATATAGCATACATTCATACTTGATTACGTTACTTACTTACATATGGATGCTTGCATACATATTTCAATACCTTATATACCCATATGCTTGCATTTCATCCATTCATGCACCTATACATACATATTTGAATACATTATATACTTTCATATTATATCATTTATGCATACTTTATATTATATTACATTAATTGTATTCCTACATGCTTGCATTCAACCATATATATACATTAATATAAAGAGGATATATATCATATATATATATATATTATTTCATTCATCTAACATATCATGCATTACATACTCTATATTCATTAAATATCCATACTACATAGGCTCATAGGTTACACAAAATGCATATATCGTATAGTCACTCTTTTAATAAATCAATTATACCAATTGGACATTCACTAAATTCTAGGATTAAAGTATGTTGTAGTACTTCAGTTAGCTTTTCGAAACTTCAAACGGATCGCATTTTCGTGTCCGAAAGCTCCCAGAATCGCGAAAATACCGAAACGCGTTCGTCTTTCGTACAGCTGACACTCAAATAATTCTACAGAAAGTTACAGAAAGAATTTGGCTTATTAAAATATATTTGGAAAGCTAACTTCGATACGGTTCTTTTAAAAAAAGGGGAGAAAAATTAGAGTTTTAAGCTAAAAGTTATGATATTTCTAAGTTGCTATTGCTGCTAAAAACGTGGATAAAATTATGACGAATTTGGGTAGTTTGAGACAAATGAACACAAGTATATAACATAATATATCAAGAACTCACTCTCTACACTAATATATATATATGAGACACTATAAAACACATCTCCAATACAAAAATATGAGATAAACATGTAATAATTCATTCATACATAACAAAACACATAGTGTGTCCAAATTTGGGGTTTTCCCACATGGACACAACCACAACACAAAGGACACTCCTATGACCTCCAAATGGAGACAAAATGGACACAAATGGAGATAAACCATGGGAGTCTCTTATGGGTTCAAAATAGACCTATATGCATGAAAAAATGAAAAGGAGAAGGAATTTATACCTCCCGGTAGATCGAATCGAAAAAAAGCCTTCCCGGAGCGACACCGACACGTAGAGATTCCAAAAGGACACGAACGAGCTCCGAATCCTCCCAAACTTGGGTAGCTTCCTCCTTGGCTAGAATAGAGAAGGAAAGAAGAAGATTTGGTGGCGAAATGGAAGGATTGGTGGAGAAATTGCTAGGGATTGCTATCTAGAAATTTAGGGAAGAACAAGAGAGAGAGAGTGTGGGTGAGAATAATGAAATGAACTTGAGCCTATCCACTCACAAAGTGGCTGGCCATATGGGGCTATTTGTCCTATTATGGTAAGGCCCAAAATGCCCCACTAACCTATTCTATTATTAGGAAAGGGCTAATTGGTTGGGGCTAAATTAGTCATTCTAAAGTCTCTAATCATACTAACCTATCCATAATAATTAGTCAACCTCTAACTAAATATTTTATCATGTGGACTAAAATTAATATCATGTGGGCCGTGCCTAAATAGTGTGTGGGTCCCACTAGAATCAAACTATCCTCCGGATCCCCGTTTCAAGTCGGATTGAGTTAAAATTCGAACCCGACTCAAATAACCCCAAAACAATATCATAAATAATAAAAATAAATTTCAACCCAAAATAATATCATAAATAATAAAATAAATTTTAAAAATATTCGAAAATGTAAAATAACAAAAATACTCCTGTTTCTGAAAACTTGGGGTGACAGCAGCGACGATCCTCGTCGCAGGACTGAAGATTAAAACGGAACCAGATGTCCTGCGATGGTCTATTGAAGCTAGAGGATCCTTCTCGGTTGCCTCAGCCAGAAGGATTGTACGCAAAAATAGGGCACCCTTTCCACTATGGGACCTTTTGGTATGCTTGCATCCCTAAAAAATGGTCTATTCTAGTTTGGAGAGCCTTTTATCGCAAGCTCCCCATTGACGACGCACTCAACACCATCAGGTTCAGTCTTACATCGGCGTGCCAGTGTTGTACAGAGAAATAACAAAAAACGACGGACCACATCTTCTTCTCCAAAGAGTTATCTGGTAGGGTTGGACAACGCTTTTCCACAGTGCAGACTTACACATGGTGATGGGAGCTTTACGATCTTTTGGCCAATTGA
>JANAVB010028795.1:0-24030 GCA_029216955.1 Iris pallida
GTAAAATTTGTCAATGGTATCCTGTCAGGAAAATGAGCAAGTACAAACACCAACAGCAGTTCCATATGAATTGAGAAATACTATAAGATACAGCAATAATGAAATACAAGACAAAAGATATATGCAACTTGGGAACTATTTGAAAGCCGAGTTACAACCCATGAACCAAACAAGGATCGGAGTTGTAACCCTTCTTCCAAACCGAACTTGGTCTCAAATCATGGTACAGTATAAAAACAGATAGAGCATGTGAGAAAGGAATCATAGCATGGTGAAAGTACAGTAAGTAAAGGTGAACTGGAAATATAAGATATGACAATAAATGTAAAAAGTGATTTAAACTATTAGAGCGATATGTGATCGGCTAGGGAAGCAAGAGATGGTTATCCACTTGGCCCGGCAATCCACGGTGTACTCAACGGAGAGTCATGCCGTCCAACCTAGATAACTGGTAATGGGGTGTCTGCAACACCCTACGTGAGGTGAGGGTGACGCTAGCAATATAGTTACAGGAAGGCTTGATCACATAACCCCTAATAATTCCCCCATCCCCGAATAGTATCACGGATCCGGACATGGCACGTCATGACACGGGGTTCAAGAGCAGGGGGCCAGCCCACTCCCAAATCAGTGTCTATATAAGTACAGGAACACAGGAATATCTCATACTCATATACCAAGGGAGTCTAGGAATAACATCTCATGACAGGATCCGACGTATACTAGTCCGTGAAACGTCGTGTCAGGAATCAAGTAAAACACTACGACTGAATCGGATATAGTAGATATCAAGACAATGAAAACTATCAGTGAATGTACTCGCCTGTGATCCTGAGCTGATAAGGTGAACAGACGCTCAGAGTGATCACAGACCTAAAATAAGATACTATGAGTCAAACAGGCTTAATCACTGAAAAAGGAAACTAATATAATCCATGAATGCAAGTCTAAGTCAAAACTAGGTCAATCTAGGTCAAACTGAGTCATACTAGGTCATGCTGGTCATACTAGGTCACTGGGGGTCAATCCAAGTCACACTAGGTCGAACTGGGTCAAAGGTTGACTTACAGTTGACTTTTGGTCAAAAAGTCAACTCTGGTCAACTCTAGGTCAACCCTAGGTCAAACTAGTCTAATATTGACTAACTATTGACTTTCAGTCAACTGGTCAACTCTGGATTGGTTTCGGTCAAATCGGGTCGCTTAAAGACTAAGTTTGACTCTCGGTTGACTTTTGTTGACTTTTGGTCAAAAAGGTCAACCGACGTCAAAACTAGTCTATGAGTACCATATTTGATCATTACCAACCACGGGAATCAAGTTCTAACTCTATCTTAGACTTCTAACACCAATATCATATTTCTAGGCAAAACTAGTATTTACCCTTCTAAGGTAAATCTCGATACCTTGCCCAATACCAAGGAAACCCCGCAAATACCCATGGTACTAGCCTAGACTCCTTAGGGTAGCTAGATATCAACCTATCTAGGGTTTACCTACCAATGAAAATGGGTATCCTAGGTATCTAGGCTATGTTAGGATACGGGGTATTGATTTACCCTATTACCTTAACTATATCATGAATTTTACCCTCTTTCTTCCACACTCATCTACACCACTCACTCTCATGATACACTCCTATATTTATCACTCATAGGCTCTCCTATAGGTTTCCTATTAGTTTAGCTATAGGATATACTATAGGTTACTAGATACACTCACTAATGGCTCTCACACACACACACAACTCACAACACTCACACACACACAAGGCAAAACATGGACTGATTTGGAGGACTTGGGGGACTGATTTTGAGGCAAGTTTGGACTGGTTTTTGTGGGTTTAAGGGCTGTTATTTAGTGATGTTTATGGGCTGAATTTGAAATGGTTGGGTGGTGGTGTTAGGGGCTAACTAGGACAGCCATATGGGAGATTTTATGGGCTGTTAAGGTGTGGATTTGGTACCAACATGGACAGCCATTAGATGGGAATTCATGGACTGAAATGAAGGGGGTTTGGGACTGTCATGTGGACAGCCAAAGGGGTGAACTAGAGGGCTGTTTTGAGTGTCCAAGGGGACTGAAATATAGGCTAAATGTTGGCTGTTATGGACAGCAGTGAATGGTTCTGTATGGACTGATTTTTGAGGCAAAAGTGTGGACTGATATTGCTGGAAATGGGGGACAGCACTTGGGGAAATTCTGGACAAAAATTGGGAGAAGTGTGACTGTCATTGACAGCCACACACTGCTGAAATGGACAGTGAGAAAATGGGGTGTTCCTCCCTCTCCCTCTACTCTCTATACAACACACACTAAAGTCTAATCTACCACCACTCTCCATTTCCTCTCTCTACTCTCTCTAACAAAACTCAACATTCCAACACACACACACACATCCCAAACCATGCCATTCTACATGAAAGGGAAAACTAATTTAGAGAAGGGTTTTACCTATTTTGGAGATGGAACAATGGTGGAGCTCTCAAGAAATGGGAAGAACCTTTGGAGAAGAAGAAGAAGTGGATGAGAACAAGTGGTATGAATTTCTCTCTCCTCCCCACCCCTACATGTGGCCGGCCAACTATGCTCCAAAACCTCCTTTTTGACTAATTACAAGTTTGCCTTCTAATTGTTTTATTAGCTCCTTACAAGGTTGCTTAGGGGTTTGGGGGTTAAAAATGTAAATCTAGTGTTCTAATTAGGTCTAACCTAATCCATGGAGTCATGATTAATCCCTCTAACTTTTAATGGTAATATTGTGGGCCATGACTAGCTAGTGTGTGGGCCCGTTAAGGTCAAAACTACCCCGGGTCCCCGAAACAAGTCAAAACAAGTGGGAATGAGTTGAAAATTCGAACCCGATTCAAATAACCCCAAAATAATACAATAAATAATAAATAATTCCAAAATAATTTTTAAAGTGGAAAATTACCAAAATACCCCTGTTCATGAAAACTGGGGGTGACAAGTCTATCCACCTTAAAAAAATTTGTCCTCAAAATTAAACAAACATACAATGAATCACAATGCAGAAACATAAATTATACCTCAGGGCTCGAATAGATAAGGGAAACGCTCCCGCATGTCGTTCTCTCTCTCCCAGGTAGACTCACCTGGAGAGTGATGCCTCCATGCAACGCGAACCAAGGGTATAACCTGGTTCCGGAGCACCTTCTCCCTACGATCCAGAATATCAACTGGCTGCTCTGGATAGTGAAGAGTAGGCCCCACCTCGATCGCTGAATGATCCAATACATGGCTGGGGTCCGCCACGTACCGTCTCAGCTGCGACACGTGGAACACGTTGTGTACCCCTCTAGCGTAGGCGGCAAGTCTAGCCGGGTAAGCTACTGCACCGACCCTCTCAAGGATAGTGAAAGGCCCGATGTAGCGCGGACTAAGCTTCCCGCCCCCGACAAAGCGAATCGTGCCCCGTGTCGGAGAAATCTTCAGGAACACCAAAGCGCCAGCCTAGACATAAAACAACTCAGAACACAGGACAGGCAAAACACAAACAATCACAAACAGGAACTGAAACTAACCTCGAACTCTAACGGTCTCCGGTGGCTATCGGCCCAATGCCGCTGCCTATCCTGAGCCACCCGAAGTCTGTCTCTAATAAGCCGGACCTTCTCAGCTGCATCCACCACCATCTCTGGTCCAAGCAGCACCCTCTTGCCAACATCGTCCCAAGATAAGGGAGTACGGCATCTCCGTCCGTATAGAGCCTCGAATGGCGACATCTCTATACTGGCCTGGTAGCTGTTGTTGTAAGCAAACTCTACCAGGTGGAGATGATCCTCCCAAGAACCCCCTAGATCTAGCACACACGTACGAAGCATATCCTCCAAAGTCTGGATAGTCCTCTCCGACTGCCCGTCTGTCTGGGGGTGATAAGCAGTACTGAACTTGAGCGAGGTGCCCAAGCTAGCATGCAAACTCCTCCAGAAGTGGGAAGTGAAACGGCTATCTCGATCTGAAACTATGCTCACAGGAACCCCATGCAATCGCACGATCTGACGAACATACAGCTCTGCCAACCTCTCCGTAGACAATCCCACCTTGAAAGGCAAAAAGTGGGCCAATTTGGTCAATCTATCAACTATGACCCAAATCGCATCTTTCCTTCCTGGAGATCGGGGAAGTCCGGACACAAAGTCCATGGTGATGTGCTCCTACTTCCACTCAGGAATGGGTAGTGGCTGTAGCAATCCACCAGGCCTCTACCTCTCGGCCTTCACCTGCTGACAAACCAAGCAGCGAGATACGAACTGAGCCACCTCGCGCTTCATGCCGTACTACCAAACGTGCTCTCTCATATCTCTGTACATCTTGTTGGCACCAGGATGCATAGAGTACTGAGAGCGATGAGCCTCCTGAAGAACCTCCTCCCGAAGCTCTCCACTCAGAACACACAATCTAGCATCGTGTCGCAGCGACCCATCTTCGGCAATGGAGAAATCATCAAGCAGCCCTCTCTGCACCTGCTCCCTGATGCACCTCAGGGCAACATCATCAAACTGCTCTGATCTGACCCTGTCCATCAACTCAGACTGAATTTGTAAACCCCACATCTGCACCTCCATGCCTGGAATAATCACTTCGATTCCTAAACTGTCCAGGTCGGCCAAAAGATGATGGTCTGATGTCAGATACATAGCCACTGGATACCTGCTCAAGGCATCTGCGACTACGTTGGCCTTCCCTGGATGGTACTGCAAGGCGATATCAAATCCTTCATCAGCTCAAGCCAACGTCTCTGCCTCATGTTCAACTCCTTCTGAGTGAACACGTACTTCAAGATCTTGTGGTCAGTAAAGATCTCAACCCGCTCTCCATACAGATAGTGTTTCTACAACTTCAGGGCAAAGATGACAGCGGCAAACTCCAGATCGTGAGTCGGGTAGTTCTTCTCATGAGGACGTAACTGCCTAGATGTATAGGCAATCACCTTCCCGTGCTGCTGAAGTACACAACCCAGACCCCGACCAGAAGCGTCGCTATAAATCGAGAAACCACCGGTCCCAGACGGCAATGTCAAGATAGGAGCTGATGTCAACATCTTCTTCAGCTCATCGAAGGCGGCCTGACACTCCTCAGTCCAGACGAACTCCACGTCCTTCCTGGTGAGTCTAGTCATCGGCTTCGCGACCCGCAAGAAATCCTGGACGAACTTTCGATAGTAGCCCGCCAATCCCAGAAAGCTCCGAATCTCGACAACTGTACTGGGCGTAGACCAAGACTCTACCGCAACAATCTTCCTCTGGTCTACTGAGATCCCGTGCTCGGTCACAACATGACCCAGGAACTCGACCTGGTCCAGGAAAAACTCACACTTCGACAACTTCCCATACAACTGCTCATTTCTCAAGGTCTCGAGCACAATCCTCAGATGCTCCTCGTGCTCCTCCGGCATCTTCGAGTAAACCAGGATGTCGTCTATGAAGACCACCACGAACTTGTCAAGGTACTGATGGAATACCTTGTTCATCAAGTTCATGAACACAACTGGGGCGTTGGTCAACCCAAATGGCATCACTGTGAACTCGTACTGGCCGTACCGAGTCCGAAAAGCCGTCTTCGGAACGTCTTCCTTCTTCACCTTCAGCTGATGATAGCCGGATCTCAGATCTATCTTCGAAAACACCTTGGTGCCGCTCAGCTGATCGAACAAGTCGTCGATCCTCGGCAAAGGGTACTTATTCTTGATAGTAAGGTTGTTGAGCGCCCTGTAATCGATACACATACGTATCGTACCATCCTTCTTCGGCACAAACAGGACTGGCGCTGCCCAAGACGATGAACTGGATCTAATGAATCCCTTGTCCTGCAGCTCGTCGACCTGCTTCTTCAGCTCCGCCAACTCGCTGTTGTTGACTCTATAGACGTGTTGTGAAATGGTCTCAGCACCTGGCACTAGGTCTATAGAGAACTCAACGTCTCTATCCGGCGGCATCTCCGACAACTCCTCAGAAAAACATCCATGAAATCAGCAATCAATGGATGCGGCAATGCCTGCCCCGCCAGTAAAGCTCCGCAGAACCCATCTACCAGCTCAGCTGCTCCTCTGGAAAACACAACCTCTGGCTCTCCCGGCGGCCTAAACAAAATCCTACCACCTCTACAATCTATAGTAGCATGGTGCGTGCTCAACCAATCCATTTCGAGTACCACATCGTACCTCGGAAGGGGCATTACGAGCAAGCACGCACCCAAAACTCAGCCTCCTACAATAACTCTCCGCCCCTTGCAGAAATTGTTGACCAGGATGATGCATCCCCCGGTCAATATCTTGCAAGTCCTACCCAAGGGTTCAGCAATAATATTGTGTCTCAGAGCAAAGGAGACAGACACAAAGCTATGCGAGGCACCGGAATCAAACAAGGTAAATGCAGGAAATGAATCGAGAAGAACATGACCTGCCACTACATCGCCTACTGGCTCTGCCTCCTCCTCTGCTGTCAGGGTAAACACTCTGCCCGCAGGGGTTCCCCTCTGGTGCTGCTGAAAACTCTGCTGCTGCGTCTGAAGTGGAGGACCTCACTGCTGAACCACTGGTCCTCTGGCCGCTGTGCTCTGTCCTGGACTCCTCGGACTCCTCGAATACGGCAGTCCTTCAGCTGGTGATCGGATGCCCCACAGTATAAGCAGACGCCCAATCTCTTCCTGCACACCTCTCTAGTGTGTCCTGGCTTCCCACAGAAGTTGCACTGTGTCGCTGGCCTCTGGCCCTGACCCTGATGCTGCAGGGCACGTGCCGGTGCCTGTTGGATCTGCAACTGAGGATGCTGCTGCTGGAACTGCCTCTGCTGGAAATGTGGGCGCTTCGCTGGCCCTGCACTCGAACTGGCTCCCAGAACGTCACTGCTCCTCTTCGGCTTGAGGCTGATGTCCTCCTCTGCAATCTGAGCCTCCATCAAGATCTGCTCAAAGGTCGCGTCTCGTCGTCCAGATGTGCGAGTGCGCACTGCATGAATGTGACCCCTCCTGAACTTTCGGGCCTTGCACCCCTCATCCTGGACCAAACTGGGTGCAAACCTGCTCAGGCAGAAGAACTCCGCTGCATACTCGTCCACCGACGAGTTCCCCTGCACTAGACTGGCAAACTGCCCCTCCAAAGCTGTTAAGGCTACATCTGGGTAGAACTTCTCCTTAAAGAGTTTCCTGAAGTCCTCCCAAGATATACCTCTCACTGACTCACGCGGATCCGTGTGGTACCAAGTCAAAGCTATGTCAAAGAACTGGCTCGCTGTAGAAGTCACCCACAGAGCTCTCGGAACCTCTGCCAACTCCAGACTCCGCTGGACATCCTCTAGCCAGTCGTCCGTGTATAGGATACCCTCGGTACCCTTTAAATCCCGCGGGTTCATCTTCCTGAAGTCGAGATACGTACCAGGCCTCCCTTGACCCTGCTGCTGTGCTGGTGCTCCCTGAGCTGTAGCCGGTGCACCTCTCTCCACTGCTGCCATAGCTAACTGATGTGAGTTCTCCATCGTCTGTCGCAGCACCTCTGCCTGACGGTGCTGTGCCTCTGCCTGCGCTCTCTGCGTCTGCAGCATCTGCTGCAGAAGGGCCATCATCCCCTGAGCATCTGCCAGTATCGGAGGCGACGGTGGAAGAACATCAGGAATAACCATAGACGGTCCCGCTGCTGGAGGTGGAAGACCTCCTGGAACCGTCACTGCTGCCGCTCCGCCGTGTCACGACCCGCACCCACCGTGAGGGTACGAGTACGTAAAAACGCCCAGCCTACGCCGCAGTGTCGACGGTAGAACGCTGTTCTAGGTCATGAACTTTAACTAGTATAATATGAATACTCTCCATAAGGAGGCCAACACAGAGGTACAACTCAATCACAATCCAAGGTAGAATGATAAAGATAGATAAACATGAAATCCAAAAGAGATACAGGAGATAGAAGTCTAAGTGTCTAAGATACATAATCCCAGAAATACATCTCAAAACTCAAATAAAGATACAGTAATCCACAAAGTAAATACAACTCCAGACAAAAAGAAATAACTATCTAAACAACCTCTACTGTGTCTCCTCTAGACTAGCAGGCAATCCCAGGCTATCTGTAAAATTTATCAACAGGTCCAGTCAGGACAGGAGCGAGCACATTACATCTCAACAGTTCATAGCAGGTTAGAAAATATAATCATGCAGTAAAGTAAGATACAAGATCTGAAGAAATACAGTATGTAAATAGAGAGAGAACAGTAATAGAAATATCTACTATAAATAGAGAACTAACAGTGGCTAGTGATGTAGAGTACAGGATAGCACATGTGAACGGAACAGATTTGTACATGATCTACACTAAAGAGTTGTAAATGATCTACACTACTAAAGAATTATTCACATGACTACTAGCAGTCCTCCGTTTTCCTCAATCAGTACACAAGGATCTAAGTAGGTTATGTTATTGTACATGATATCACATGGGGCCCTTAAAAGGGTGCACATGATAGTATACATGAAGGCTCTGTGAACATGAGAGTACATGATTCACAAGAGTGTACATGTATGGTGAAAGCACAGGAGTACATGATGAAAGTGAAATGCACATGACATAATGTACCCGATGCTCCCGAGGGGGATAACATCGTATGAAGAGATCCGTATAGTACTAATCCGTGATAATGTCGTGACAGCATCAAGTATAGTAATTTAAAGCAGGAATATAATTCTAAGCAGGATATGAAATGATCAGAGAATGTACTCGCCTCGATAACCTGAACAGCTGATAAGTATAGGGGGTCCCACTGAAGCCACAGAGTCCTATTTAAAGTAACACAGGTTACAAGGTGTTCAAGTTGTAATAAATGAATCTCTATAATCAATCTACATTATTCTAGGTTCTTCTAAGTCAAATTAACTCTAGGTCAACTTCGGTCAATAATTTAGTCAAACTAGGTCAAGCGTTGACTTATAGTTGACTTTGGGTCAACTGGTCAACTCTGGTCAAACAGGGTCAATTCTAGTCTAATATAAAGTGTACTTCGTTATTTGTACGTCGAAACTTACGGCACGCAAACCGAGATAAGAAGATTATCGGTAAGGTTGATAATCTTATTATAGTGATCCACGTATCCAACTTGTCAATTTCAGCGATATGAGAACACTGGAATTGACTGATCTTAGTTTCGTTGTACTAATCCCGAAATACGAACATTATATGAATTAATTATTAACTAATTATAAAAAGGTTAAACTCAGAGAAATTATCAACAAACATTGTCGGACGATGAAATGAACATCGCCAACGTGTCCAGAATGGTCAAATTAGCTAAGATAGCCTACCCAACGGTCCAATTTGGACACAAGGGTAAAAAGGTAATTTTGGGTCAAAACGGTGTCCGTGTCGGAGCCGTTTTGCACCGGAAAACGTGCAAGAAAACAAGTCTACAAAATATAACAAATTATATGTTCACGAAACCAGAATGTCGATACGAACCCAACGGTATCTCCAGAATTGGATTCCGTTGTCCCGATCTCAATTTGGCCCGTTGACCAGAACTTGGGATTCCGGTTTGCACGAAAATGCGTGCCAGAGCCAAAGTTCTCAAAACTCAACAAACTACCTGTCAACAAGTCCAGAATGACGATACGAACTCAACGGTATAACCGGAATTAGATTCCGATGAGCCGGCATCAAAAAGTCCCGTTGACCCAGAAAGTGGGACCCGTTTTGCACCGAAAAACGTGCCCGGGCCCACGTTCTCCAAATCTAACAAATTTTATATGAAAACATGCCAGAACGACGCCACAAGTCTAACGGTGGTGTCAGAAATGAAATCTGGAGTCCCGTGTTCAAAAATGGAATTTTACAAGTTGGAAATTACGAATTCGGACGGCCAACTTTGGCGTCAAATTCAACCAATCAAACAAGCTCACAATAAAATGAAACTGGAGGGGCAGTGAGAGGGTTATACCAGCTTCGCACAGGAACTGGTAGCACGCCAAACGGAGCTGCGGTAGAGAAGATACAAGCTGACGAAGTTGGCCCCACGAAACTGTCCAAATTTAATACAATTTAAACGGTCAACTTGGTGGCCGGTTTTCATGTACCAAACGATAAAATTAACGGACGAAAATTGACAGGGATGAAGGTGGATATACCGAGATTGCGACGGAGCGAAGAAATCATCGATCCAACGGTCGGATCTCCGGGAAAACACGCGCGAAGTCGCTGCGACGGAGCGCCAAAATGAACGTGATTTCGCGCGCGTCACGACGGGACGTCGTGCAAAACGCACGAATCGCCTCGACGGCACGTCCCGGAGGACGGTGGCCGACGTGGAAACTTCTGGCCAGAGGGGGCGCGCCCGTGGGGGGTGGTCGCCGGGGCCACGGCGGCCGACGGCGGCGCCAGCGCCGTTCGTGCGCGCGTGCGCTGGTGTAAGCTGCTGCTACCGGAGCTGCGGTACGCAGTGCTCAGTCGCACGGCGGTGCGCGTTGCCAGGCCTACCGACGAGGGTGCATCGGGGGCGGCCAAGCGTCGGCGCACGGCGACGCGGAGCTAGTTGCCGAGGTGGCGGCCGTGGTGGTGGCGGAAATGAAGGATAGTGTAGGTGGTGGTTGTGGAGGAGATGGAGGAGGAGATGGAAGAAGGAGGAAGAGTCGGAGAGGGTCGGCTGTGGGTGGCCGACGGTGGTCGGGACAGGGGTGGTCCGGCCAGGGGAGGAGCTGGTCGGGCTACATGGGAGAGGAGGTGGTGTTGATGCTGCTGTTAGTTTTGTTGTTGTTGTAGTAAAGTTGTGGGAAATATATTAAGGAGGGAGAGAGAGAAAGAGATGTTGTATAATAAAGGGAGGAGAGAGAATTCCTTACCTAAAATTTAGGGCCGGCTAGTATAGGAGGAATTTGATGTTGGCTGCTAGGGAGAATCAATGGTTGAGATTAAATAGGGAGAATCAAATGGCTAGAAATTAATTAGAGAAAAAAATTGGTCATTCCTATAGAGTTTTAATTCAACGGAAAATCCCAATAAATATAGAAAAAAATAGGTAGAAGAGCACTAATATTTTTGGGCAAGAAAATACGAGGGTGTCATGATGGAAAAAATCATGGAGCTGAACTGGACTCGGTGGAGCCGGATTGGATCAAAACTGGACATTGTGCGAACATTGAATTAAAAATAGGCGTCGATGATCATGGAGAAATAAGTAGCACATGGGGATTCCAATAAATGGGACACAAGTGGTGGACGGATAGTAGGCTCAATGTGGACCATGTCCATAATTGGGGCTGACAGGTTTTGGTCGACAGGGGACCCACAAATCAAGTTGGAAAATGAATGTGACGCCGTGGAGTGAAATAAAATCGGGTCACGTGTCGGAAAAGTTGTGCGAATCAAATAGAGCTCAAAATGACGTGTCTGAGTGGGACACAAAGGTCATGGGTGACGAGCGTCTCGAGTAGATCATCAATGAGGAGTTGGTTTCAAGAACTGACTGGTCTTGCGCTCCCAATTTAAATGTCATGGTAACGCGCTAAAAATGATCAAGGAAAAGAGTGGGAAAATAAATAACAATCAGATGGTCTAAACCGACCTGAAGTTCAGCGAAGCAGAAAGAGTATAAGGGAGCAAGTTTGGATGGGACACTATATACCGTCATGAAGGTAATCGTGTCCACTCCAAAACTCGTGAAGAAGATTTCCAGAGTTGAACATCCCTGATACTCCAAATATCAATGGCATGAAAAGTACACTTACAGGAAAAATTAACAGAATAAATTATTTATCAAGCCAATCAATCAGAAAATAAAATAAATGAAAAAAAATGAACCCGAAATTCTGGATGCTAACACGCCGGAAGGGCAGGAACTGAGGTGGCAGCTCCCTCAGCTGTAGCTCCCGCTGCCGGAGGTGGAAGACCTCCTGGGACTGCCACTGCTACTCCTGCAGCCGGTGGTGGAAGACCTGCCGGATCTGCCGCTGCTACTCCCGCAGCCGGAGGTGGAAGACCTGCCGGATCGGGCCTCTCCGGTACAGCACTAGAACCCGCTGCCTGAGAGCGAGTGATCGTCATCCTGAGGATAGGTTGAAACAAGAATCAATATGGCACATGATAGGAATATCAAAGAAGGACAATTAAATTCAATGCAAAAGAGCTGTCATGGTAATCAAAAGATCAGAAATTTTCTAGCATGTGATTGAGTAACTCCTATCATACCCTAGATCCTATGTCCTAATTGCAGGCTCGTAATTAGTACTCTAAGTCGAGCACCATTACGAGTTTGTACTAGTTACGACACTGACCTGCATGGGCCACCACAAAAACGTGTCACGACCCGGACCCTAGAGAGGGGCACGAGCACGTGGTTACGTCCAGCCTACGCCGCAGAATCGACGGTAGAACGCTGTATATAGGGTCTGTAAATACTACGACTAAAACAGATAAGTGTACCTGTACAGTATATATACTCCGAATGGAGGTGACATAGCAATACAGTCTCAATCACATAATCAAAACTAAGGTAGATAGCATAAAAAGAGATATGATAGATAAAAACAGGAAACGAGTCCAAAATCCACAAGTCAGAACTAATACAATATCCAGAGTCTCAGATAGTATAAGTATAAAGATACTACAAACTGAAATGTACTAGCTGGCTCGCAGGCCAGGCAAACCTAACTAAACTATGCTACTCAGGGTGAGCAAAGTCCAGTGGCTCTACCAATAAGCCACGGTCTAAATCTAGTCCATCAGACTCAACCCTATAGTAGGTCGGGCAGTCAGTCTCAGAGTCATCTGTAAAATTTGCCAACGGTATCCTGTCAGGAAAATGAGCAAGTACAAACACTAACAACAGTTCCATATGAATTGAGAAATACAAGACAAAAGATATATGCGACTTGGGAACCATTTGAAAGCCGAGTTACAACCCTTGAACCAAACAAGGACCGAAGTTGTAACCCTTCTTCCAAACAGAACTTGGTCTCAAATCATGGTACAGTATAAAAATAGATAGAGCACGTGAGAAAGGAATCATAGCATGGTGAAAGTACAGTAAGTAAAGGTGAACTGGAAATATAAGATATGACAATAAATGTAAAAAGTGATTTGAACTATTAGAGCGATATGTGATCGGCTAGGGAAGCAAGAGATGGTTATCCACTTAGCCCGGCAATCTGCGGTGTACTCAACGGAGAGTCATGCCGTCCAACCTGGATAACTGGTAATGGGGTGTCTGCAACACCCTACGTGAGGTGAGGTTGACGCTAGCAATGTATAGTTACAGGAAGGCTTGATCACATAACCCCTAATAATTTCTCCATCCCCGAATAGTATCACGGATCCGGACATGGCACGTCATGACACGGGGTTCAAGAGTAGGGGGCCAGCCCACTCCCAAATCAGTGTCTATATATGTACAGGAACACATGAATATCTCATACTCATATACCAAGGGAGTCTAGGAATAACATCTCATGACAGGATCCGACGTATACTAGTCCGTGAAACGTCGTGTCAGGAATCAAGTAAATACTACGACTGAATCGGTTATAGTAGATATTAAGACAATAAAAACTATCAGTGAATGTACTCGCCTGTGGTCCTGAGCTGATAAGGTGAACAGACGCTCAGAGTGATCACAGACCTAAAATAAGATACTATAAGTCAAACAGGGCTTAATCACTGAAAAAGGAAACTAATATAATCCATGAATACAAGTCTAAGTCAAAACTAGGTCAATCTAGGTCAAACTGAGTCATACTAGGTCATACTGGTTCATACTAGGTCATACTAGGTCACTGGGGGTCAATCCAAGTCAAACTAGGTCGAACTGGGTCAAAGGTTGACTTACAGTTGACTTTTGGTCAAAAAGTCAACTCTGGTCAACTCTAGTCAACTCTAGGTCAACCCTAGGTCAAACTAGTCTAATGTTGACTAACTGTTGACTTTCAGTCAACTGGTCAACTCTGGATTGGTTTCGGTCAAATCGGGTCGCTTAAAGACTAAGTTTGACTCTCGGTTGACTTTTGTTGACTTTTGGTCAAAAAGGTCAACCGACGTCAAAACTAGTCTATGAGTACCATATTTGATCATTACCAACCACGGGAATCAAGTTCTAACTCTATCTTAAACTTCTAACACCAATATCCTATTTCTAGGCAAAACTAGTATTTACCCTTCTAAGGTAAATCTCGATACCTTGCCCAATACCAAGGAAACTCCGCAAATATCCATGGTACTAGCCTAGACTCCTTAGGATAGCTACATATCAACCTATCTAGGGTTTACCTACCAGTGAAAATGGGTATCCTAGGTATCTAGGCTATGTTAGGATACGGGGTATTGATTTACCCTATTACCTTAACTATATCATGAATTTTATTCTCTTCTCTACCACACTCATCTACACCACTCACTCTCATGATACACTCCTATATTTATCACTCATAGGCTCTCCTATAGGTTTCCTATTAGTTTAGCTATAGGATATACTATAGGTTACTAGATACACTCACTAATGGCTCTCTCACACACACACACAACTCACAACACTAACACACACACAAGGCAAAACATGGACTGATTTGGAGGACTTGGGGGACTGATTTGAGGCAAGTTGGACTGGTTTTTGTGGGTTTAAGGGCTGTTATTTAGTGATGTTTATGGGCTGAATTTGAAATGGTTGGGTGGTGGTGTTAGGGGCTAACTAGGACAGCCATATGGGAGGTTTTGTGGGCTGCTTAAGGTGTGGATTTGGTACCAACATGGACAGCCATTAGATGGGAATTCATGGACTGAAATGAAAGGGGTTTGGGACTGTCATATGGACAGCCAAAGGGGTGAACTAGAGGGCTGTTTTGAGTGTCCAAGGGGACTGAAATATAGGCTAAATGTTGGCTGTTATGGACAGCAGTGAATGGTTTTGTATGGATTGATTTTTGAGGCAAAAGTGTGGACTGATATTGCTGGAAATGGGGGACAGCACTTGGGGAAATTCTGGACAGAAATTGGGAGAAGTGTGGACTGTCATTGACAGCCACACACTGCTGAAATGGACAGTGAGAAAATGGGGTGTTCTTCTCTCTCCCCTCTACTCTCTACAACACACACTAAAGTCTAATCTACCACCACTCTCCATTTCTCTCTCTCTCTCACTCTCTCTAACAAAACTCAACATTCCAACCACACACACATCCCAAACCATGCCATTCTACATGAAAGGGAAAACTAATTTAGAGAAGGGTTTTACCTATTTTGGAGATGGAACAATGGTGGAGCTCTCAAGAAATGGGAAGAACCTTTGGAGAAGAAGAAGAAGAAGTGGATGAGAACAAGTGGTATGAATTTCTCTCTCCCCCACCCCTACATGTGGCCGGCCAACTATGCTCCAAAACCTCCTTTTGACTAATTACAAGTTTGCCCTCTAATTGTTTTATTAGCTCCTTACAAGGTTGCTTAGGGTTTGGGGGTTAAAAATGTAAATCTAGTGTTCTAATTAGGTCTAACCTAATCCATGGAGTCATGATTAATCCCTCTAACTTTTGATGGTAATTGTGGGCCATGACTAGCTAGTGTGTGGGCCCGCTAAGGTCAAAACTACCCCGGGTCCCTGAAACAAGTCAAAACAAGTCGGAATGAGTTGAAATTCGAACCCGATTCAAATAACCCCAAAATAATACAATAAATAAATAAAAAATTCCAAAATAATTTTTAAAGTGGAAAATTACCAAAATACCCCTGTTATGAAAACTGGGGGTGACAATATCTTTAGTAAACATCCGTATATCGAGACAGAGTTTGATCAATTATTAAAATCAGGTTTGACCATGACCAATGTGCCAACATATAGATAGTTACTAGATATCTAAGTATGGGTATTAGGTATTAAGGTATGTTTACCTAGATTAAGGTATTTGACTTCCAACCAAGGTTTGGTATTGGGATACCAATAGGACCAAGGTATATGGTATCTTGGTAGGTAATGGTTAGGAATATATGCTTGACATAGATTTGACCATGTTTGACCAAGGTTGACTATTTGGCTCAAAGTCAACTGCAAGTCAACATTGGACCTAGATTGGACTAGGAGTTGATCAGAGTTGACCAGTTGACCAAAATTCAATGTGAGTCAACCATTGACCCAATTTGACATATAATAGGCTAGGAGTTGACCAGAGTTGACCAGTTGACCAAAAGTCAACTGTAGGTCAACCCTTGACTTAGATTGGCATAGTTTGACTTTGTTTGAGTTACCTTGACCTAGTTTGACTTTATTTGACTTACCTTGACCTATTTTGACTTTGTTTGACTTACCATGACTTAGTCTGACTTTGTATGACCTAGTGTGACCTAGTGTGACTTAGAATGACCGAGTTTGACCTAGATTTGCATAGCATACACTAAATATCATGCCATACACTGTCAAACCCTAATTAACTCATGTATATCTCATCTTCAGGTATGTGACATCACTCGGAACATCGATTCTTATTGACAGCTCAGGACCACAAGCGAGTACATTCGTTGATAGTTTTTATTGTCTTGACATCTGCTATATCCAATTCAGTTGTAGTATTTTACTTGATTCCCGACACGATGGTACACTGACTAGTATACGTCGGATCCTGTCATGAGATGTTATTTCTAGACTTTCCTGGTATATGGGTGCATTGTTCGATCTTATTTCCTGTACTTGTATAGATGCCGATTTGGGAGTGGGCTTGCCCCCTGCTTTTGAATACTGTGTTGTCACGACCCGCACCCAGTATAGGGGCACGAGAAGTGGGTACGTCCAGCCTACGCCGTAGTGTCGGCGGTAGAACGATGTCCTAGGTCACAACATCTAACACAGTATAAGTATAACTGCACAAGATATACTCTCCGCACAGAGGACAATATAGAAGGTACATCTCAATCATAATCTATGGTAGAAACAGCACGATATGATAGATATGATAATCTCCAAAAGAAATACAAACAGAAGGGAAGCAAGTCTAAGTGTCTATACAATACAACAACAACATCAAAAAACATAATACATCACCAAGTCCAAATGAAAGAAACAACAGAAAGTAAGATAACTGCTAGCTAAGCCTAAGCTAAAGGGATGGTGTTATCAACTGCCGTAGGGTCCTCTTGTGGAATCAGCTCACAGGTATCATCTATGTGGGCTCCGTAGTAAGTGGTACAGAAATCCTCTTCGTCCTCTGTAATATTTTCAACAGGTCCAGTCAGGACAAGAACGAGCACAATACATCTCACGCAGTTCATATCATGGCAGAAAAGTATAAAGCATACAAAAGAGTAAGATACATGAACTGTAAGGAAAGATGTACATAAAAACATGAAGATATTTGATAACTGGAAATATATACATGATAGGTAAGAACTGTAAGTGACTAGTGACTTAGAGCACAATATGGTTATGGAAACAGGTTAGGTTGCACATGAATAATCTATGGAGTTCATATGAATAATCTACTGGGCATATGATCCACATAACCAATTCTACTCACCCAAGCCCCAACCAATACACATGGATCCATTCAAGTTATGTTACGTACATGATTTCACGTGGGCTCAATAAATGAGTGCACATGAATAATTTGCACACGAGGGGCTCAGTGATCATGAGACTACGTGAATCACATGAATGCACATGCATGAATAGTAAAAGTATAGGAATACATTATATACGTAAAAAGCATATGACATGATGTATCCGATGCTCCTGAGGGGGATAACTTCTCATGAAAAGATCCATATAGTACCAATCCGCAATAACATCGTGACAGCATCAAGTAAAGTGATCTAGAGCAAGAATATAAGTTCTAGAAAGTATGAAACGATCAGAGAATGTACTCGCCTGAAATCTGAATGTCTGTGAGAATATAAAGTCTGAAGCGAGGTATCTGAGTCCTATTTGGAGCACACAAGTTATGATGTAATCCAAATTATAATAATTGAAATTGACAATGCAATCTATATAATTCTAATCCAATTTAGGTCAAAGTCAACTCTCGGTCAACTTTGGTCAACTGTAAAGTCAAACTAGGTCAACTCAAACAAATCTAGGTCAACTGGTAACCAAGTAAACTATAAACTCTCTAACACATAACCTATTCACATGCTAACACACATCAATTAGTTTACATCCACAATATACACATACATAATACATACATACATACATATACATACATACATACATACATGCATACAAGACATACATGCATGAGAGGGAAATAGAGAGAACATACATACATACATACATACATACATACATACATACATACATACATACATACACATAGAGAGGGAAATAGAGAGATAACTAAATCATGAGAGATAGTGTGTGTGTGTGTGTGCTCAAGTGTATAGTGGACAGTGGATCAACATATTAAATCAAACTAACAAGCATATATATGTGAGTGTCATATTAAACCACTATCAAACTAACAACAATACATATATATGTATAGGTATATATAACGATATATATAGATAGAGAGAGTTAGAGTGATAGGAAAATGAGATAGTGTCTCAGTGTATGTGAGTGTGATAGGAAAAGGGTTCAGTTTTAGTGAAAACCATTCTCAGGTAATAGAGTGTATTAGAATCTCAGGTTAAAGTTCAAGTCAAACTCCCAATTTTAGTCTTAATGAACAATTTAATTTAAGATGTAAACTCAGTAATTATTTTTCATTCAATTAAGTTTATTTCATTATCTCAGTTCACTGTACATTAGTTCAATTATTAACATGTATTATTCTCGGGTTATACTAATGAACCCAATCTCAGATTTCATATTACAGTCTAAACATTCAAACCAAGTCCCAATTGAATCCAAAATTTTAGAAAACCAATTCAATTCTAACTCTCAAATTATTCATTCAATCAACAAAGAACTGAGAATGAGTTCTCAATATCTGAGAATCTATCGCATGCATTTCAAAACCGAAACCAAAGTTTAAAACCCAAACATTTCAACATCAGGGATTGAAATCATCATTTAAACATATCCAAATCTCTGAGAAAATATCAAATCCAAACATCAATTCAAAAACTGGAAAAAAGTACAGTTATATTTCAAACTCAAATTTGAAATCCAATAATCAAATCGAAAGCCAAATTAGATATGGAGGATAGTTTACAGTGGTGTGTCAAGCATGTGTGCACATATTAGGGGTGTGCACGTGTCCAGAGAGTGGACACGAAGTGTCAAAACCCAAATCAAATTCAGTATCAAAACAGTGAAGGCTACTCCCGTACGGTGGTGTCGAACTCAATAGGACACAACGTGCCCTATCCTAGGTCTCGGGTCGAGTCTATAGCTAGGGTAGGTATATGGCTAGGGACCCATGTGTCTGCAATGTGTCCAATCGAGCCATGTTATGAGATACGAAAGCGTATCAGTGGAGAAAAACTCGTGTGCATAATCTGTGTACAAAACCAGTGCACGAATGAATTCGTGTTCGACACGACACGATGGGACATGAGACTTGAGGGGTGACACGTCAGTCACTGCCCCTACGTCCATGCCAAGTGGCACGCTGCCACGTGGCCTGTACAGTGCACAATCAAGCACATTAGCAGGACACGCCTCGTGTTGCACGTTCGTGTCCAATTTGGACATGGGCACGGCACGAAAATCATGCTCAGAGTTAGTGATTCGTGGTCAGCATGCTAAGGGCTACGCAAAATATATAATTATTTTAGAAAATAAGAATAAAAGTTCCACAGTGGCATTTCACCAAACACATTGAATATGGCATCGATACGTGTCCGATACGCAAATCAAATCAACACCAATTCCTACCAAACTTGCTCAATAGCTAAGGGACACCTAAATGAATGCATCTATAGAAAAAAATGGAAATTTGGATCAATTTGAGGAAATTTGAATCAATTGAGGGGTTTTACCTATTGAGAGTAAATCTCAATGAATAGGCCTAAAATGAGAATCCTCCTTCAATCTTCTAATGTCCAAAGCTCCTCAAATCCTTTCTAGCAAGCCTCACTAGCCTTTACTATAGTAGAGGATGATGACACAATGATTTGACTCAATTTGGGATTAAGTGGAAGAAATTAGGGAAGAAGTAAATTAAGGTTTGATGTAGGTATTAAAAAGAGGCAAGATGAACAAGTGTTGATACTTATAGGCGGGGTTATTCTTCATGTGGCCGACCATGTAGGTTGAAATTAGGGTTAGGCAAAAGTTTAGATGTGTGGCTAAGCTTATCTCTATGCAAATCAAGTCCAATCAAAGGCTCAAATTAAAACTAGGTTTTTTTCCTTTACTAATATCTACACAAAATATCCTACTTACATAATATCTAGATATTTCTAATCTGTCACTTAGCTTAGAAGGTTCTAATCAAATATCCAGCCTCATGGTCATCTAGATTAGGTTAACTTCTAGGTAAGGCTTAACAATATATTTAGCACATATTTAATTAATAAAAAAGTATGGGTAACTTCTAGGTAGACGTCTAGGCTAACTTAACTGATGAGAGGATAGAAAATCATACTCAAGGTCCAAAAAGATATGGGTTCGCTCGTGCATCTCATCCTCCCTCTCCTAGGTAGACTCTCCTGGAGAATGATGCCTCATGCGACGAGAACCAATGGTATCATCTGGTCCTCAGTACCTTCTTTCGTCGATCCAGAATCTCACAGGCTATTCTGGATAGCTAGGAGTAGGTCTACCTCGATCTCTGAATGATCCAGTACATGGCTAGGGTCGCCATGTACCATCTCAACTGCGACACGTGAAATACGTTGTAGACTCCCACTAATGTATGTGGCAAGTCTAGCATGTATGGCACGTCACCGACTCTCCACTGACGACGAAAGATCGATGAAGGGCGGGCTAAGCTTTCCACCTCCACCAAAACGTATAGTACCACGTGTCGGGATATCCTAAAAAAACCAGATCTCCAACCTAATCATAAACAAGGTCTCAAATTTACTATAATAATCAAAACATGATCAACAAAATCACAATGCCTCGAACTCTAACGGTCTGCGGGTGGCTATCGGCCCAATGCCGAGGTTTGTCCTGCGCCACGCGAAGTCGATCCCTGATGTGCTTCACCTTCTCGGCTACATCCACAACAAATTCAGGCCCCAATAAAGCTCATTCTCCAAAGTCATCCCAAAACAAGGGTGTACGATTCTACGCCCGTACAGTGCCTTGAACGGTGACATCTCAATGATGCCCCGAAAAACTGTTGTTGTATGCAAACTCTACTAACGCAGTTATCCTCCAGGAACTCCAAAATTGAAGACACAAGTCCGCAGCATGTCCTCGAGTGTCTGAATAGTCCCCTGACTGTCCGTCCGTGAGGGTTGTATACAAACTTGAGCTGAGTGTACAAGCTAATATACAGACTCCTCCAGAAATGGGAAGTAAAGCGACTATCCAGATCCGAGACAATGCTCACCGGAATGCATGAATACTGAAAATCTACCACATATACATCTCTATGCTTCTCGGTAGACAAACCCACTTTAAATGGCAAAAGTGAGATGATTTGGTCAACTGTCTACGATGACCCAAATTGCATCTTTCTCTGGCATACGTGGTATTCCTGAAACAAAGTCCATGTAAGTGTTCCAACTTCCACTTCGGAATGGGCAACGGCTTTATAACAAACCACCTGGCCTTTGTCTCTCTGCCTTCACCTACTGGCAGACCAAATATCTAGCACGAAGCGCGCTACATCCCGCTTTATCCCACACCACCATACATGCTCCCTCGGATCTATATACATCTTGTTGGCACCTGGATGCATAGAGTACTGAGATCGGTGGGCCTCCTACATAACCTGCTCCCGAAGCTCTCTGATGGGCACATATAGTCTGGAACCGTGTCTCAATACGCCATACTCTGCAATGGTGAAATCCTCATCCACCAATCCTGCTCGAGCCAGCCCTCGGATGCACCGCAGAGCAACATCGTTGAACTGAGTCGACTTGATCCTCTCTATCAAGTCCGACTGAATCTGCAGACCCCACATCTGCATCTCCACTCCTGGCACTAGCACCTCGATCCCTAGGCTCTCCAGATCTGCTAGTAAGTGACGATCTACCGTCAAACATATGGCTGTCGATATCTGCTCAAAGCATCGGCAACCACGTTGGCCTTCCCTGGATGATACTACAGTGAAATATCGAAGTCCTTCATCAACTCCAACCATCTACGTTGCCTCATGTTGAGCTCCTTCTGTGTAAACACATACTTCAAGCTCTTGTGGTCTGTAAAAATCTTCACTCGCTCTCCGTATAAATAGTGTTTCCACAACTTCACGGCAAAAATAACTGCCGCCTACTCCAAGTCATGGGTAGGGTAGTTCTTCTCATGCGAATGTAACTGCCTGGAAGCATAGGCAATTACCTTTCCATGCTGCTGTAAGACACAACCCAAACCCTTCCCTGAGGCGTCACTGTAGATAGTGAACCCGCCTGTCCTGATGGCAATGTCAGAATCAGAGCTGTCGTCAACCGCTTCTTCAACTCATCAAAAGCACCAGACACTCCTCCGACCAGATAAACTCTTGTCCTTCCGGGTCAGCCTAGTCAATGGCTCTGCAACCGGGAGAAATCCTGGACGAACCTCCTATAGTAGCCTGTCAATCCCAGGAAGATCCTGATCTCCGCAACTGAACTCGGTGCTGTCCACGCCTCAACTTCCGTGATCTTCCTCGGGTCAACTGAGATCCCATCTCCAGTCACAACATGACCCAGGAAGTCAACTCGATCCAGGAAGAACTCACACTTCAAGAGCTTGCCATAAAGCTCCTCCTTTCTGAGAGTCTCCAGAACCACTCTCAAATGCTCATCATGCTCCTCTGGGGTCTTCGAGTACACCAAGATATCATCGATGAATACCACCATGAACTTGTCCAAGTAATGGTGGAACACCTTGTTTATCAGGTTCATGAATACCGTCGGGGCTTTAGTCAATCCACGCGGCATCACCATAACTCGACTGGCCATACCGCATCCTGAATGCTGTCTTCGGGATATCTTCCCTCTTCACCTTCACCTGATGGTAGCCTGACCTCAGATCAATCTTCGAGAATATCCTAGCTCCACTCAACTGATCAAAGAGATCATCGATCCGCGGCAGTGGGTACTTGTTCTTGATCATAAGGTTGTTGAGTGCCCTGTAGTCGATACACATCTATACCGTCCCGTCCTTCTTCGATACAAAGAGCACCGGTGCACCCATGGTGAAGAACTAGATCGGATAAAGCCTTGTCCTTCAACTCATCCACCTGTTTCTTCAACTCCACCAACTCCCTATTGTTCACCCTATAGACGTGCTGAGATATCAGCTCTGCATCAGGCACTAAGTCTATAGAGAACTCAACGTCTCTGTCCGATGGTAGTCCTGGCAAGTCCTCCAAAAAGACATCCATGAACTCTGCTATCAATGGATGTGGCACTGCCTGCTCCTAAACTGAAACTCTGCAGAAGACTCCGCTGCTCTGTTCTGCCTCATGTTGGCGAACTCGAACTCTGGCTCTCCTGGTGGACTGAAAAGAACTCTGCCGTCGCGACAATTCTATACTGGCATGGTGCCTGCTCAACCAATCTATCCCGAGTACTATATCGTAGTTCGATAGTGGCATTACGAAAGACTCACATTCAGTTCTCGGCCTTCCAAAACTACTTTCCGATCCTTGCAAATATCACTAACGAGGATGATGCCACCCCCGGTCGTGATTTTGCAAGTCCTAGGCAACATTCAGAAGCAAGATAGTGTCTAATAGCAAAAGATACTAACATAAAGCTATGGAAAGCCCCAGAATCAAATAATACGAAAGCGGGAAAGGAGTCGAGAAGAACAGAACCTGCAATCAGCTCTCCAATAGCCTCTGCATCTTCGCTGCCATGGCGAATGCTCGCCCTTGCTGGCCTCCCTGGCCTGCTGCTGGTGCTGAACGAACCTCTGCTGCTGCATCTAGGGCTGGTCCCTTCTGCTGGCCTATGGAGCCTTGGCTCCTCCTCCCTGAACTGTGCGCCCAAAAGCCTGGGAACTCCCTCAGCTGGTGC
>JANAVB010028796.1:0-73411 GCA_029216955.1 Iris pallida
GCAGGTCATGAAGTCGCAATTAGTGCGATTCGTAGCGGCACTCGTCTTAGAGTGTTGACTACGAGCCTGTGTTACCCGATAGTATAAGCTAAGAGTGCTCAATCACAGTAGGATCTTTCCTTGCTTTCTTGCTTACCGTCTTTGATATTGATTTACGCTTTCTAGCTGTCCTCCTTGATATTGCCTTCATGTGCCAATTGATATCTTCTTCTCAATTTGTCTCCGGATATTGATACTCATTCTCCTGCGAGGGTACGGGAACGGAGATCTGCCACTCAGGCGGACCAGGCTCCGGTCACTTTCCCGGCTGATGGGACTTCTATTGGGGCTCTTGGAGGTACACCTCCATCTACCTCGATGACCGTCCCAGGCCATTGTGGGTGCTCTTCCCGTAGTGCCAGGGGCTACAGCGGGAGCTGTCGGGGTATTCTTCCTCCTCAGCAGGGGACTCCTCCGGTGATGATGAGCTATTCCTCCATTGCCTCCTCTGCCCACAGCATGGGACATATGCTAGCGTTCTTCCACCAGGTGCTTGAGTCCCAGCGGGCTCAGCACGAGGCTCAATTGAGGTAGACATAGGCCATGCACTAGGGCATGGAGGATGCACACAGATTGGCTATGGCGGCTGTGGAGCGAGTGGCTCCACAGAGGGAGGTTCAGCAGCAGCAGCAGCCGAAGATTGGGGATATCCAGGCTTTCAAGAAGCTTGGTCTGAGAGATTTCAAGGGGACCGAGGGCATTATTTATGCTGATGACTGGCTCGAGGATATCGAGCGCCAGATGGGGGCCTGCCGCCTGGCAGCCGACCTGAGGGTCGAGGCGGTTGGGTTGCAGTTGTTAGATATTACCCGGACATGGTTCCGGAACGAGCCGGCTCTTGCAGGAGAGGGCCATACTTGGGCTGAGTTTCGGGCCCTGTTCAGAGAGAAGTTCTCTTCCCTACGGAAAAGATTAGCCTGGTGCGGCAGTTCCAGAACCTGCAGCTGGGCAGCATGACCGTAGAGGAGTATGCGGCGGAGTTCGGCCGGCTGAGCCGATACGCCGAGTACATGGTGAGTGACCCGGTGATCCGAGTGGAGCGCTTCCGGAAGGGATTGGCATGGGATATCAAGATCCTGATCCCTTCCTTCTATGCGACATATGTAGAGGTTTACGCGGAGGCTCGGAAGGTGGAGAGGGAGTTGGGCTTGAAGCCGAAGAAGGATCGAGATTTGTTTTCCGGGGCCAGTAGCAACGCAGGGCCTGCTAAGCGCCATCAGCTTTAGCATCAGTCGTTCCAGCATCACCAGCAGCAGGGGCAGGCCAGAGCGTCTGTCCAGAGGAGTCAGCAGCGTCCGGGGCAGGATGATCCACCGTGCCACTTCTGCAAGAAGCCCGGTCATCTCTTCGAGTTCTGTAGGAGGAGACTGGGGCTGTGTCTCTTTTGTGGTACCGCTGGGCATCAGATGCGGGAGTGTCCCAAGAACCCCCGTGTTACTGGAGCTGCTCAGAGGGCACCCGTTCAGAGGGCACCAGCTAGTGTGCCGGTAGTTCAGCAGCGAGGTCCGCTTCCGACTCAGCAGCAACAGTTTGTTCAGCACCGCCAGCAGAGGGGTGGTCAGGGTAGAGCCTTTACTCTTGCAGCCGAAGAGATGGAGCCTATTGCGGATGTTGTCGCAGGTTCTATTCTGCTCGATTCTTTTCCAGCTTTGGCCTTATTTGATTCTGGTGCTACGCACAGTTTTGTGTCTGTTTCTTTTGCTCTTAGGCACAATATTATTGCTGAATATCTGGGTAGGACTTGCAAGATTATGACTGGGAATGGCATCATCCTAGTTAATAATGTTTGCAAGGGGCGGAGAGTTTCTTTGAGAGGCCGGAAGCTGAGTGCGTGTCTGCTCGTAATGCCACTTCCGAGTTACGATGTGGTACTCGGTATGGATTGGTTGAGCACGCACCACGCTAGCATCGACTGCAGAGGGGGCATGATTCTATTTAGGCCGTCGGGAGAGCCGGAGTATGAGTTTTCCAGGGGTGCAGTGGAGCAGGGAGATGGATTCTGCGGAGCGTTGTTGGCGGGGCCAGTGTTGCCACATCCACTCATTGCTGAGTTCTTGGATGTCTTTTCTGAGGAGCTGCCCGGGATGCCGCCAGATCGTGATGTTAAGTTTTCTATAGATCTAGTGCCGGGTGCTGATCCTATCTCCCAGCACGTCTATAGAATCAACAACAGTGAGTTAGCGGAGCTGAAGAAGCAGGTCGACGAGCTGGAGGACAAGGGCTTTATTCGATCTAGTTCTTCACCTTGGGGTGCGCCAGTTCTTTTCGTCCCCAAGAAGGATGGTACGGTATGTCTGTGTATTGATTACAGGGCGCTCAACAACCTTACTATCAAGAACAAGTATCCTCTGCTCATGATTGATGACTTGTTCGACCAGTTGAGCGGTGCGAGGGTGTTCTCGAAGATCGACTTGCGTACCGGGTACCATCAGCTGAAGGTGAAGCGGGATGACATTTCGAAGACTACCTTTCGGACCCGCTATGGCCAGTATGAGTATACCGTCATGCCGTTTGGGTTGACCAACGCCCCGACGGTATTCATGAACTTGATAAACAAGGTATTTCACCAGTACCTTGACAAGTTCGTGGTGGTCTTCATTGATGACATTCTCATCAACTCGAAGACACCAGAGGAGCACGAGGAGCACCTGAGGATTGTGTTGGACACTCTCAGGAGGGAGCAGCTATATGGGAAGCTGTCCAAGTGCGAGTTCTTCTTGGATCGCGTGGAGTTCCTAGGCCATGTTGTCTCTGGCGAGGGGATTTCAGTGGATCCAAAGAAGATTTCTGCGGTGGAGTCCTGGTCTACACCGAGCTCAGTAGCAGAGGTTCGAAGTTTTTTGGGTCTGGCAGATTACTACCGAAGGTTCGTGCAGGACTTTTCCAGGATTGCCCAGCCGATGACCCGCCTTACCAGGAAGGACGAGGAGTTTGTTTGGTCCGATGAGTGCCAGGCCGCCTTCGAGGAGCTGAAGGCGAGGTTGACTACAGCTCCTATCTTGACACTGCCATCTGGATCTGGTGGTTATACGATCTACAGTGATGCTTCAGGACGGGGTTTGGGTTGTGTGCTTCAGCAGCACGGGAAGGTAATTGCCTATGCATCTAGGCAGTTACGTCCTCATGAGAGAAATTACCCTACCCACGATCTGGAGCTGGCGGCGGTCATCTTTGCTTTGAAGCTGTGGAAACACTATCTGTACGGAGAGCGAGTTGAGATCTATACAGATCACAAGAGCTTGAAGTACGTGTTTACCCAGAAGGAGCTGAATATGAGGCAGAGGCGATGGTTAGAGCTGATGAAGGATTTTGATATATCCTTGCAGTACCATCCGGGGAAGGCCAACGTGGTCGCGGATGCTTTGAGCAGGTATCCCGTGGCTATGTGTTTGACGATGGATCGTCACCTTCTGGCAGATCTGGAGAGCTTGGGCATAGAGGTGATAGTTCCTGGGTTCGAGGCGCAGATGTGGGGTCTGCAGGTGCAGTCGGAGCTGATAAAGAGAGTCAGGGCAGCTCAGTTTGAGGATGAGGCTCTGAGAGTCATCAGGGAGCAGGTCCAGATAGGACTGTTGGAGGAGTTCTCTTTAGCAGGGGATGGGTCGTTGAGGCATGGTACCAGATTGTGCGTGCCGAGCGGAGGACTTCGGGAGAAGGTTCTTCAGGAGGCGCACCATTCTCAGTACTCTATACATCCCGGAGCCAACAAGATGTATAGAGACTTGAGATAGCATGTTTGGTGGTATGGCATGAAACGTGAGGTGGCTCAGTTCGTGTCGAGATGTTTGGTGTGCCAGCAGGTGAAGGCCGGGAGGCAGAGATCCGGTGGATTGCTCCAGCCACTACCCATTCCTGAGTGGAAGTAGGAGCATATCACTATGGACTTTGTATCTGGGCTTCCGCGCTCTCCAGGAGGGAAGGATGCGATTTGGGTCATTGTTGATCGATTGACCAAATCGGCCCACTTTTTGTCTTTCAAAGTGGGTTTGTCGACGGAGAGGTTGGCCGAGATGTACATGTGACAGATAGTCCGATTACACGGGGTGCCAGTGAGTATAGTCTCGGATCGGGACAGCCGATTCACTTCCCACTTCTGGCGGAGTTTGCAGCTTAGCTTGGGCACATCGCTCAAGTTCAGTACAGCATATCACCCCCAGACAGACGGGCAGTCGGAGAGGACGATCCAGACCCTCGAGGATATGCTGTGCACCTGTGTCTTGGACTTCGGGGGATCTTGGGAGGACCACCTTCACTTGGTAGAGTTTGCTTACAACAACAGCTACCAAGCCAGTATAGAGATGTCACCTTTCGAGGCTCTATACGGACGGAGGTGCCGTACTCCCTTGTCTTGGGATGATGTCGGTGAGAGGGTTTTGCTTGGCCCTGAGATGGTGGTAGATGCTGCAGAGAAGGTCAGGGTCATCAGGGATAGACTTCGGGTAGCGCAGGATAGGCAGCGGCATTGGGCCGATAGCCACCGGAGGCCATTGGAGTTTGAGGTATAAATTAGATTTTTCTAATATTTGAGTCTGATTGTGATTGTTTTAGGTCAAGCTCTAAGTCTTGTGTTTTGTTCTAGGTTGATGATCTTGTCTTTCTGCGGATTTCTCCGACGTGTGGCACGATTCATTTTGGTGACGGCTGAAAGCTTAGTCCACGATACATCGGACCATTCCGTATCCTGGGCAGGGTCGGTGCAGTGGCTTACCGACTGGAGTTACCGCCTGCACTAGAGGGAGTGCACAGTGTGTTCCACGTGTCGCAGCTGAGACGGTACGTGGCAGATCCCAGTCACGTCTTAGACCACTCAGAGATCGTAGTGGGACCGACACTCAGCTACCCAGAGAAGCCGGTCGAGATCTTGGACCGAAGAGAGAAGGTGCTCCGGAACCAGGTCATTCCCTTGGTTCGCGTGGCATGGAGACACCACTCTCCAGGTGAGTTTACCTGGGAGAGGGAGGACGACATGCGGGAGCGATTCCCATATCTCTTCGAGCCTTGCGGTAAAACTCTTTCCTTTTCTTTCTTGTTCAGTTCATGATTGCTGTGTTAGTCCTCATTCAATTTCGAGGACAAAATTTTTTAAGGAGGGTAGATTTGTCACCCCCAGTTTTCAAATTAGGGGTATTTTCATCATTTTCAAGTTTTAAAATATTTTAGGAATTTTATTTGATTTTATATGATTTTTAGGAATTTATTTGAGTCGGTTTGAATTTTATCCAATTCGGACTCAATTTGGAGATCCGGATAGTCTGAACCCTAGTGGGACCCACATACTAGCTGGGCTTGGCCCACATGCCATCATAACTAGGCTAGAAATTATTAACCCAACTTTCATGACTTAATTAGTCATTTTAGAGACTTAATTAGTCATTTAGAATCAAACCGAAACAAACCGAACCAACCCGAATTCAATTTGGACCCAAAACCAAAGTCTAGTGGGTTAGGGGCTATTGGATCCCAACCCAATAGCCCATGGAGTGGCCGGCCACCATAACCCCCCCCCCCCCCTTGTTTACTTCTTCACAAAGTAAACCCTCTCTTCTTCCACAAATTTCTTTTCTTTCTCAACTCTTCTTCCTCCTCAAGAACAAGCTCTAGGTATGTCTTTTAATCCCAAATAATTACTCTTCTCCATTCATGACATTCACATTAAATGTAGAGAATTCAATTCTCTACATTTTGCCCTCTATTTGTAGGTTTTTCTCCTAAAAATTAGGTTAGAGTTATTAGGGGTTTTGTATGTTAAATGGTATAAATATATATATATATATATATATATATATATATATATATATATATATATATATATATATATATATATATGGTATATGTATATATATATATATATATATATATATATATATATATATATATATATATATATATATATATATATATATATATATATATATATATATATGTATATATATGAAAAAAATATATATATATGTATATATAAAAAAAAAAAAAAAAAAAAAAAAAATATATATATATATATATGTATATATATGAAAATATATGTATATATGTATTTGAGTGTGTGTGTAGAGAGTGGTGGTGTGGTTGTGTGTGTGGTTGTGTATTTATATATATATATATATATATATATATATATATATATATATATATATATATATATATATATATATATATATATATATATATATATATATATATATATGTATATGGGGATGTGTGTGAGAGTGTGTGTATTATATATATGTGTATATATGTGTTTATATATATATATATATATATATATATATATATATATATATATATATATATATATATATATATATATATATATATATATATATATATATATATATATATATCATCTATATATGGGTGTTTTTATATATATATAGATATATATATTAAGATAGTAGATAGATAGTTAGATATATATATAGATGATATATATATATATATATATATATATATATATATATATATATAAAATATATATATATATATATATAGAGAGAGAGAGAGAGAGAAAGAAATAGAAGAAGAGAAGAAGCAGCAACCCATAGCAGCAGCAGCAGCAAGCATATGCAGCAGCAGCAAGCATTTGCAGCAGCAGCTGCAGGAGCTGCAGCAGCAGCAATGCAGCAGCAGGAGCTGCTGTGACCAGCTCCTTTACCCCCTTGAACCCCCTGTTTTCACCCCCCTTTCACCCCATTAACCCCCCCTTAGTATATATATAAGTATATATATAAGTAGATATAGATATGTATATATATCGTATTGTATAGATAGATAATTAGAAGGTTAGATAGAAGAAAGTTTAGGAGTTAGAAAGAAAGTTTAGGAATTAGAGGAAAGAGGAAAGGAGAAAAAGGAAAGAATTAGAAGTTAGGAAAGAAAAATTAGAATAGGAAGTTGAGAAGAAAATGAGGACAAGAAGATTAGAAGAAGAAGATTAGAGAAGTTAAGAAGAAGAAGAACTAGAATAGAGAGTTAAAGAAGAGGTTGGGTGCGAGAGCAAAAAGGAGAATTTTTAGTAGAAGTTGAGTTAGAGGGCGAATTTGAGCCCGGAGCGTCGGATCGCGACAAAACTTGATGTAGGCCTAGGTTACGTGATTTAGATTTTGCGGGTAAGCTCCCGAGTAAAAATTGGGGTCATAGGGCGCCGGTATCGCGCCGTGTCAGCGCGTATCTTGAAATATTCAAGATATCTGCAACGGGCCGTAAGGTGGACTAGACGTCCACTTTATCTAGGTATTATGGTAGATAAAGAACCTATAGGATAGTACCCTACTATCCTAGGGAGCACGGGTCAAAATAACTAGCGTAGGTTGGCTAACGGGATAATCGCCGAAGGTAGAATTTTACCCTTTTTAGGGGTAAAATAGGGATTTAGCCCACGGCCAAGATTTGAGTTTCCGAGTCCAAGATGGACTTGGATATGGGTTGTAGGGATTGGTAATAAGCAAAATTAGCCGTCTAAACCTAGTCTTGACTCCGGTTGACCACGGTTGACTTTTTGGACTAAAAGTCAACTATGGGTCAACACTTTACCCAATTTAGTTCCAAATTCCTTTTAACTTGGATAGCTGACTAAAAGTCAACTATTAGTCACCAGTGACCTAGGGTTGTCCTAGAGTTGACCTAGAGTAGACTAGAGTTGACCCGTTGACCAAAAGTCAACGGTAAGTCAGTTTTTGACCTAGATTGATCCGGATTGATTTCTAATGTTCTCCTATGACCAAGATTAACCCGACTAGACATGTCTTGACCTAAAATGACTAAATAGGGTTTATTTTGATTTAACTTTACTTCCTAAACTTAGTATTGATACGTCTTGTTCTCTACAGGTCCTCGAGACACTGCAGTTGATCCAGTCGACGTATATTATCATCTTACAGGCGAGTACATTCTCTGATACTTATTCTCAATTTATGATAACTGTTATGATTCATATACTTAGTGTTGATATGCTTATTCCTGACACATGGTTCTCACGGATTGGTATTCTTGGATCCCGACGAGAGATGTTTTCTCCTTCTTAGGTTGGGATGTATTGTGCAAGCACCCTTGTAGCTCTTGCTCAATATATGGTCACTGATTCTAGAGAAGGCTAGCTACCTTCTCATTAGAATTCCGTGCAGTGACGTGTCCTGTTTGGATCCATTCTACCAGTTGGGGTAGGGGGAGTAGTAGCGTAGGCCTGTGATCAGATCCATCCCGCATTCCCGAACAGTGTGAGTCATATACCGCACTTATGACTTGCCAGGCCGATTCTTGACAGGTACCCAAGCCGATCACAAGCTGAAACTATTACTCACACACATTGGATATATAGCTTACCTTAATTCGTGTACATGCCATGATCCCGTTCTATTTCTTGTTCTAGCTCTAGCTTTACAGCTTACCATGCCATGATACATACATGTAAACTCCATGATTCATTGTATATGCTCTATTTACAGTCTTATAGCTTTTATTCTATCTTGAGATCTGTTATGAGATATATGTACTCGTTCTATCCTGACTGGACTGTTGATAAAATATTACAGATATCGACGAGGGAGATTGCAGTACCTACTACGGTCCGGACGACGTAGTGGGCCTAGACCTGGTCCCGCAGGGCGTAGCTCCGCCTGACAAGACCATACCACTTGTTTAGTTTAGAGTAGGTCTTTGTACTAGACTTTGTCTCCAGTTACTTTTGAGACTGTCCTACTTTTGAGTCTGTATTACATTGGACTGTATTAGAGACTGGACTTGTATATTATTTGTATCTGGACTTGACAGGTTATATTTTATCGTCTTGTTGTCTTTATCTTTCAGTCTTTACTATTCATCTTAGAGTTGTGATTGAGCACTTACTTATATATATTCATTGCTTGTCCTCCGTTCGGAGTTGACCTTATACTCGATGAGTTTTGTTATATATAAACTGTTGTCAGACTAGAAAATACACAGCGTTCCACGCCGTTTTTTCGGTGAGGGCTGGGCGTTGTCGCGTCACGTGCCCTTTTAGCGGGTGCGGGTCGTGACAATACCGTCGAGTTTGTATCATCATTCTGGACTCGTTGACATATAATTTGCTGAGTTTTGTGGACATTGGCGCTGACACGTATTTCGGTGCAAATTGGATTTCAATATCCGGGTCAACGGGCCATTTTGAGATCGGCTCATCGGAATCCAATTCCGGATATACCCTTGAGTTCGTATCGTCATTCTGGATTCGTAGACATATATTTTGCTAAGTTTTGAGGACTTTTATTCTGGCATATTTTTTCGGTGCAAAAAGGTCCGACACCGACACGGACACCGTTTTGATCCGAAATTACATTTTTGCCCATGTGTCCAAATTGGACTTATGGATAGGCTATCTTAGCTAATTTGACCATTCTGGATACGTTGGTGATGGTTGTTTCACCATCCGACAACATCTGTAGGTTTTTACCCTATTATTATAATATTTTTCCTTTTGTTGTATTTTGAGATCCATCGATTCAGTAATTTCACAACCACTAAAATTGAATGTGCTAACCCTGTAGATGTTTATAGAGACTAGCCTTGACTCTGTTTGACCGTGGTTGACTGCTTTGATTGAACGTCGAAGTATAGTCAACATTTGACCTAGTTTACCCTAGAGTTGACCACACTTGACTAGAGTTGACTAGTTGACCAAAAGTCAACTGTAAGTCAACCTTTGACCTAGTTTAACCTAGTTTGACTTGATTTGACTTCCTGTGACCTAGTTTGACCTAGTGTGACTCAGTGTGACCTTGTTTGACTTAGTGGACTGAGATTGACCTATATAATCATGCCTAACACTATTGAACCCTAATTAGCTTATATATATCTCATCTTTAGGTCTGTGATTTCACTCTGAGCCAGATTACACAATTGACATACTTTACCAGATCTCAGACGAGTACATTCTCTGATAATATTCTGTTTTATGATATCGTCTATGTTTTTTGTATTTAGTGTAGATATCCTTGTTCTCTTGGCACATTGTTCACACGGATTGGTATTTCTCTGGATCCCGTCATGAGATGTTATTCCTGGTATTCTTTAGTATATATTATGCAAGTCTTTCTTGTTTCTTGTGCATTATATAGACACAATTCCTGCGAAGGCTAGCTACTCTCTCAGAGAATCGTACGTCATGATGTGTCATGGTTGGATCCACTATACTAGTCGGGGGAAGGAGAGTATTAGTGTAGATATGTGGTCAAAGCCTATTGTGCACCCCTTGTGCATCTATTGATTGTGAGTGTTGATCATACACCCCACGTATGGTTAGCCAGGCCTGTTACTATTGTGCAAGTTCCCAAGCCGGCCACATGTTGTAGCTATTCCTCACACACCTAGATCGATAGATGATTCTTGATTCTTGTACATGCCATGATCAGTTTTTCTTGACTTGTTCTAGCTCTAGATTTATAACTTACCTTGTCATGATACTCACATGTACATTTCGTGATTCCTTGTATATTCTTTCTATTTACTGTTATATTTTTAATATCGTCTAACTAGAACTGTTATTTGAGATTTGTGCTTGTTCCATCCTGACTGGATATGTTGACAAAATTTTAGGAGTTGTTGTGCCCTCAATATTGGACTACAGGATGTTGCTAGCTGGGGTGGTTCTCGGTATTCTTCACCGTGAGTTGTTTCTCAATAGTTCTAGGTCTGGTAGTTACTTAGTTTGTTATTGTTTCCCTCTGTTTTATTCTTATCTCATATGATCCTTATAGATTCTAGTTATTCTAGTGATATTGTTATTATTTTTGTCTTATCTTTCTTAGTTTTTGTGATGTGATACGAGTACCTTTATAGTTATGGATCTTTAGATGTTGTAGTTAGTATCGGGTACTTGACAGCGCTCTACCGTCGATACTGCGGCGTAGGCTGGACATGGCCCACGTATTCGTACCCGTATATCCGGGTACGGGTCGTAACACATTTTTGTGGTGGCCCACACAGGTCTGTCTTTATAAATTAATGCAAAGTCGTGGTGGTACTTGAGCTTATCTGTACTACTACGAGCCTGCCCTAGGATTAAGGTTGAGTCATGGAATATTTTAGGATTTTGGTACTCAGTCACATATTAGGAACTCTTGATAGATTCCAGGGATGACCCCTGGGAATCTTATTTCGAAAGCTTTTCAAATCTTTTCTAACTTGTTTCTATTCGTCTTGATTTTTGAAATATTTGTCCGTATCAAACTTTATTCCTTCTTGGGATGAGTTGTGGATCCCAGAGGGAATGTATAAGTTGAACTTATATATCATCTAGGTTGAGGAGAAAATATGATTGACCAATCTCATATCAAGGTTGAGATTGTTTTATATAATATTCCAGACTTTTAGATCTTGACCTAGATAGTACCTTTGGAACTTCTCCTGAGAACTTTTCCTAAATCCTATCTCGGAATCTATTTCCGCTAGTTTTTATTACTTATCCTTGATTCGTTGTTGAATTTTGAATCTTGATGTTCATTCGTTATTGACTTTGACTTTGTATCAAAAATCAGTTTTTATGAATTGAGTTAAGATATCCTGATAAACATATTTTATGGGGACTATGAGAACGGTAAATGTCTACTTTATTATGGAGTTTAGAATTTATCGCAGTCATACTTGGGACATGGAGCCTGATGTTGGATATACTATCCTAGTTATGGAATTTAGATTTTCTTGCAGCCATACCGGTTGGCGTGGTAAGGAATCTAGATAACATAATTATAGGGTGTATACCCTAGTTATGGACTCCATCGTTTATTGCAGCTATGCTTACTGGGGTGGCAAAAATTCTGGCAACATGATTCTGGATAGACGTATATGGTTATCAGGTCATATCTTAAATTGATTCACTTCTTTTAACCTATTGATCAAGGACGATTCCTACCATTATTTCTTGTTTTGTCATTCCTCTTCTCCCCGTATGATGATGTTCTCATCTTGTCATTACTTCATTCATCTTGATTAATTATGTCTTGATTACACCAGTCACCTGTCTTTTATCCATTCCTGTCAACCACACTATGAAGTCATTTAAAATTTTATTTCTTTTCACCTTGGAAATATTAAGGAAGTATCGTAAATCATCTCGTTCGGGAGACGGATTTATTATCAAGTGGTATCTTGGTAGGAATATGAGATGTCGGATCTAGTGTAGAAATTTGAGATAGAAGTATGATTGAGGTTGGAATTTAAACAAAGAGGTCAATATATTCAGTTTAGAAACGAGCTACTAGGGTATTTCGAGGATGAATCACTCGGAAAGCAAGTTCAAGAATTTCAAATGAGAAGGACAATAGAATGTACATTAATGGTATGGAAATTTATATGTCGTGGATATATTTTAGAGCCTGACAAGGATATCCGAGATTGAAACATTTTTGAATTTGGACATTTTTAGGTTATTGGTTCTCGAGGTATTTCACACTGAGGTTTTGATGGAAGTTTAGAATTTAATAATGGGGAAGAAATTTTAATTATATGTAGTAATGGTAAGAAACTGGACAAGGCATTGGTAAGAGGATAGAGAACACAAGGATTTTAAGTCAAAAAGAGAAGAAGAGATTTTGTGGGTATAATTTATTGATTGAGATGGTAGATATTTGAAAGTGTATGATGAAGGAAATATAAAGGTTGAACTGGTAATGGAAGAATAAGTTTTATAAGCCTAGTGGTATTAGATTTGAATAACACAAGGAGCGTGATTTGAGCAAGTTCAAGGGTATTATAAACTTGATTTAGAGGTTTCGGATCAATTTAGGACAAGGTGGACGAATTCAGATTTAAGGATGATTAATAGATAGTGTGGAGTTCTAGTTAAGGGTGTACTTCTTGATTAGGGTTTTGGAATTTGGATCTGGCCTATGGCATCATGACAAGGTCCAATTTTTATATCAGAAGGGTAATTCTGGTAGTAGTTGTATAAGATTGGTTTTTATATGGGACTTGTGAGATTAAAGGTGCGATTGGCCAATGATAACCAGATAAACTTGATAGTATCAGAGAGAGATGATTAACTAGGCTTCCCTATGAAACCTTGTCTTTTGATTTTCTACCAAAGAGGACTTGGACTTATTCCATATCTCTGAATCATCCCTTGAGTTTTTAATATCGTTAAATCCTAATATTCCCTTGATCGCGACCAATCGACTTTGGTCATATCTCTGATCATATCCATATCCTGGATCGTACTCAATTGGATTAAATTCAATTCTAACCTGGATTTCCATCCTTGGATGCTCGTGCTCAGGTTTTATTCCTGATCATGACTAGGTTTGTCATTTTTGTCTTGATCGTGCCTATGTATAATCCTAAATCTTAATTCATTGACCTGGATCCTATTTATCGATGTTTTGACCTGATTCTGACTTGTTCGTAATTGAACGATTCTTGATTTTTCTAGTCGCAGCTTCGTGCTTACCTAAAAGGCTGTGACTATAAATCCCAATCATGCCAAACCTTATTTTGGTCATGGTTAGCTTTTCATCTTGATCGGGCCTGTGCGACTTCCAGGTTGATTTTCTATCAACCTAAGTCCTACAGATCACCCCGTACTTGAACTTCATTTATATCTTCGATTCACCTAATCGTCTCTAAAATCGTGCTCCAATGACTTGACTTATTTCTGAAATCGTGCGCATATGATTTTGTTCGTATCATGATTCTATCGCGCCAAAATCCCTCATCATGCCTGAACAATTTTGAATTGATTATCTTGATCGTGCAAAACTCGTCCTTCTTGGATCGTGCCAAAATATTGCCTAAATCTTCTATCTAGTTTTAACCCCACTACCAACCTTTAATTTCGAGGACGAAATTTTTATAAGGTGGGTAGGATGTAAGCCCCCTGAAATTTTGGGATTTATTTTTGAATTTTCTAAATGAATTCTTTTCGATAATTCATTTTTATTTGATTAATTTTGATCATTAAATGCTCTTTACCGTGACTTGGATTTCTAGAGCATCAGGGATGCCAGTCTCTGGAACTTTCTTCTTGGAGTTTGTAGTAGACGAGATTATCTTCAATTTGATATATCATGTCCCACTCGAACTTGTTCCCTTGTGCTCCATTTGTTTCGCACAACTTTCGGATCAATTTAGACCAATTTATTGTCTGTCGTAATTTGTGACTCAACTTCCAACTTAATTTATGGGCCCGACATCGGTCCAATCTGATCGACCCAATACATGGCCCAGGCCTATTTTGAGTCTACTATGCACATGCCACTTGCGTGCCACTAAATTGATCTCCCTTGTGCTCCCATTTTATCTATGATTTTAATTGGTTTAAATTTGTTATTTTAATTAAATCTTGGCCCCAAGCTTGTCCAACTTGACCCAACATCCAAACCAAATTGGTGTGACCCTACCATGTCTACCTATACACCCCACTGATATTTTCTTTTTTTTCCTACTCAAAAATATCTCTCTTTATATACAAATATCTATTTCTCTCTCTCCTCTCTCTAATAATAACTCTCTCTCACTTTCTATATACATATTTATTACACACACACACACACATATATTCTCTCTATCTCTCTCTTTCCCATTACTTTCTCTCTCTCCCTCTTATTTCTAATACACAGCAGCAGCCCCCTCCTAGTCGAGCTCCTCCACAGCCCCCATGGCCGGCCGACCTCCACCTCCCATGGCCGACTTCTTCTCCTCCTTCTCCATAGGCCGAGTACCACCACCATCATCAACATCACCACCACCATTTTCTACACCACCATCACCATCAACCACCACCACCGCAAGCACCGCGCGCCACCACCTTTTCTTCCCCTCCTCCTCTACCGCCGCCGCAGTACTTCCCCGCTCGCCGTGCCCCGTCGCCCCGCCGTCGGCCACCGTGGGTGGCAGCAGCAGCAACCGCAGCGCTGGCAGCAGCACGCAGCAGCAGTGGCACACACGGCAGCAGCCGCTGCCGGCCAACCGTGCGCCACCGCGGAAGCCGTTGGCGATCCCCCCTGACCCGGCGCCTCTTCGACGAGTGTCCCCACGCTTTCCGTCCTCCTCTCCAACGTGTATCGGAGTCGATTCGTGCGTTTGGCACGGGTTCCCGTCGGCGCGAGCTCGGAAACGAACTCAGAATGACGCCTCATCGCAGCGACTTCGTACGCATTTTTTGGGAAATCAGACAGTTGGATCGACAATTTCATTGCTACGCCTCATTCTCGGTATATCCATCTTCACTCTCCTCAATTTTCGTCCGTTAATTTTGTCGTTTGATACATCAAAACCGGCCACCAAGTTGACCGTTTAAATTGTATAATTTTTGGACAGTTTTGCGGAACGAACTTCGTCGGTTCGTATCTCCTCCATCGTAGCTCCATCTGGTGTGCCACTGGTTCCTATGCGTAGCTGGTATAACCCTCTTCCTGCCCTTTAAGTTTCGTTTCATTGTGAGCACGTTTGCTTGGTTGAATTCGACGCCAAAGTTGGCCGTCCGAATTCTTAATTTTGCACTTGTAAAATTCTATTTTTGAACCCGGGACACCGGATTCAATTTCTGACACCACCAGTAGACTCGTGGCGTCGTTCTGCCACATTTTCATATAAAATTTGTTAGATTTGGAGGACGTGGTCCCTGGCACGTATTTTGGTACAAAGTGGGCCCCACGGTCCGAGTCAACGAGGCAATTTGAGATCGGCTCATCGGAATCCAATTCTGGATATACCGTTGAGTTCGTATCGTCATTCTGGACTCGCTGACATATAATTTGCTGAGTTTTGTAAACATTGGCTCCGACACGCATTTCGGTGCAAATCGGATTCCAATATCCGGGTCAACGGACCATTTTGAGATCGGCTCATCAAAATCCAATTTCGGATATACTATTGAGTTTGTATCGTCATTCTGGATTCGTGCACATATATTTTGCTAAGTTTTGAGGACTTTTATTCCGACATGTTTTTTCGGTGCAAAGCAGATCCGACACGGACACCGTTTTGACCCAAAATTACCTTTTTACCCCTGTGTCCAAATTGGACTTATGGGTAGGCTATCCTAGCTAATTTGACCATTCTGGACACGTTGGTGATGGTTGTTTCACCATCCGACAACATCTGTAGGTTTTCATCCTATTATTATAATCTTTCTCCTTTTGTTGTATTTTAAGATCCATCGATTCCAGTGATTTTACAACCACTAAAATTGAATGTGTTGACCCTGTAGATGTTTATAGAGACTAGCCTTGACTCTGTTTGACCGTGGTTGACTGTTTTGACTGAACGTCGAAGTAGAGTCAACATTTGACCTAGTTTAACCTAGAGTTGACCAGAGTTGACTAGAGTTGATCAGTTGACCAAAAGTCAACTGTAAGTCAACCTTTGACCTAGTTTGACCTAATTTGACTTGGTTTGACTTCCTGTGACCTAGTTTGACCTAGTGTGACTCAGTGTGACCTAGTTTGACTTAGTGGACTGAGATTGACCTATATAATCATGCCTAACACTGTTGAACCCTAATTAGCTTATATATAACTCATCTTTAGGTCTGTAATTTCACTATGAGCCAGATTACACAGTTGACATATTCCACCAGATCTCAGGCGAGTACATTCTCTGATAATATTATGTTTTATGATATCGTCTATTTTTCTTGTATTTAGTGTAGATATCCTTGTTTTCTTGACACATTGTTCATACGGATTGGTATTTCTCTGGATCCCGTCATGAGATGTTATTCCAGGTATTCTTTGGTATATATTATGCAAGTCTTTCTTATTTCTTGTGCATTATATAGACACGATTCTTGTGAAGGCTAGCTACCCTCTTGGAGAATCGTGCGTCATGATGTGTCATGGTTGGATCCACTATACTAGTCGGGGGACGGAGAGTATTAGTGTAAATATGTGCTCAAAGCCGATTGTGCACACCTTGTGCATCTATTGATTGTGAGTATTGATCATACACCCCACGTATGGTTAGCCAGGCCTGTTACTATTGTACAAGTTCCCAAGCCGGCCATATGTTGTAGCTATTACTCACACACCTAGATCGATAGATGATTCTTGATTCTTGTATATGCCATGATCAGTTTTACTTGCCTTATTCTAGCTCTAGATTTACAGCTTACCTTGCCATAATACACACATGTACATTTCGTGATTCCTTGTATATTCTCTCTGTTTACTGCTACATTTTTAATATCGTCTAACTAGAACTGTTATTTGAGATTTGTGCTCGTTCCATCCTGACTGGATGTGTTGACAAAATTTTAGGAGTTGTTGTGCCCTCAGTATTGGACTACAGGATGTTACTAGCTTGTTTGCCATTAAAATTGTTTGATTGAAAACTTTAATACAAACAGAACAGTGTTACAATGTAGGACTTAGATGTAGTCCTAGGAGTATACTTTTGTTTAAGCTGGGTCCTTAGTGCCAATGGAGCGAGTGGTAATGCGTTGACTCCGTTGACCGGCTGACGACGGTTATCGGTTCTCTGAAGGTGTGGATTGCTCTAGGTGTTGGAGCTTGCTGAGAGGAGGAAGACGTTGAGTGGCTGTGTCTGCCTCTCTGGTGATTCCTTGTATGTTCCGTTGTGGATTCTGTGTGTGTGTGAAGGAGAAGATCCCTCTATTTATAGTTTTGCAGGCTGGCTGCTCATGCGCGCATGTAGGATGCGCCGGTGTGTGGGGACGCCACGTGGAGGTTGCTGATGGAGGCGCGTAGATGATGCGCCCTGATTGAGGGGGAGAACTCTTCATACTACTGTTGTGAGCCGGCACGTAGCAGAGGAGAAGATCTTTCTGTTGCTGAAATCTTGGACGAGTTGAGTCAAAGGACACGTGTCATCGACCCATGGCTCGAAGATCTCGGATTTGGTGGAGGGGGGTAATCTGGTGAGCTGCGCCTTGATTGGGCGCATGAGGAGGTTGCGGCTCATAACCTTTAGGGGTTACAAACTGTTTAGAGCGTATGGCTTTTGAGGCACATGCAGGTGACTTTCCTTCTGTCTTTCGGGATCAGAGATCAGTCTGGGGCGCATGGCTTTTGAGGCGCATGCAAAGCTTCAACTGGAGACTCTTCTTCTGTCTTTAGGGATCAGTGAAGGGTCTTAGGCGCATGGCTTTTGAGGCGCATGCTGGTTTGGACGCATGGCCGTAGAGGAGCATGGCGATTTGGACGCATGGCCGTAGAGGCGCATACGGATGGCCACGTGGCAGTAGCCGTCGGAATAGAGTCATGATGATGCTGACGTTGCCGACGCTTCATTCTCTGAAAATACTGTCTACTATTCAGACTTTGGGAAGCGTGCTGCCAACTCTGGTGTCAGTTCAGCATTTAATGTTTGTGACGTTCGATGGACAGCTGAGTGGGCACATTGGTTGGTGTTCCACTCGGCATGGAGATGTGAGGGAGGGCGCATCCTTTGTGATGCGCCGGGTACTGTAGGGCACGTCTGTGTGATGCACCTGATACTGGAGGGCGCGTCCGTGTGATGCGCTGTTTGGCTGGCGCATCCGACATGTCCTTTAATGACGCGGCTGTCTCGCTCCCCGAGTGCTATAAATAGCCGTTTGGCTGAATTCGAGGCGTCCGGTTCATCCATTTAATGCAAATTCATTGCACAGAATTCGGAGAGTCATCCACTTGGCGTGTGGGTTTGATTTGCCTAGCCTATAAATAGTGGCATGGAGAGAAGGTTTGCTCCTCATTCCCTCACGTACTTCCAACATGAACTTGGATATGTGGGTGCATTCTGTTGACGAAGTGCTCCCGAGGGTAAAGATGAGACGTCGTGTTGTCTTCGATGCACTTGAAGGTGACTGTTACATCCAAAAGACGGAGTCGAGGGCTTCTGAGGCAGGCGGAAGGTGCCTGTTGCATCCAAAGATAGGGATGTTCGGGCCTCGTCTTCGTTGTTCCGGAAGAGCCGTAGATCGGAATGGTGGTGCTAGGCTCTCTCTTCCTTCAAAGTGGGTGCCGCCCACTTTGATTGTGTTGAAAGCTCCTTGTGCCATGATTTCGATCACGGTCTTCCTTGGTCTTTGTAGGCTCTTTCGAAGCCTCTCCTGGCCACAGCATTTGCGGTGCTCTTCTCTTCCTTAGTTCCAGCCAGAGGGTTAAATGCTTTGCTTGGCGAAGCACTTATCAGGTGAGCCTGGCTGGAAGAGCGGCACATAACTGGGCTCTGCTCGGCCAGGTGAGCCTGGTTGGAAGAGTTGCTCATAACTGAGCTGCTGAAGGGATGCACATAACTGAGCTGGATGCACATAACTGAGCTGCTGAAGAGATGGTAGGATGCGCCTGGCTGGAGGCGCATGACATCTGCTGCGCCTGGCTGACAGCGCATGGTGACTGCTGCGCCCATCGGAAGGCGCATGGTGGTTGCTGCGCCTATCTGGAAGGCGCATGGTGGTTGTTGCGCCTATCTGGAAGGCGCATGGTGGCTGTTGGCTGTAGATCTAGGATCCTTCCTTTGTAAAAATTCTCCTTTGTACAACCTTTTCTAGACATGTAATAGACTTATATATATATAAATAAAAAGTCCTTCTTCAAATGTCTATGGCTTATTTGATTAGCTGTCTGAGTTCTGGCGCATAAAATGCCTAGCGCATGGGCTTTCTGGTTGTAAAATTCCATGCTTCTACAAGACCCCCTTCAAAGTTTTCAAAACTTTTGAATAAGTTTTGGAATACTTTGAATAAGAAGCATGGAGGTCAGGGCGCAAGATTTTTGGGCGCATGCTTGTTCGGGCGCATGCTCCTTTCAGTTGATGATGATGACGCCTTGGTAACCCAAAAGATTAATGATGATCTTTTGGTTGTATTTGTTGTTATCTCCTCACGAAACCCGAAGCGACGGCTGAGATTACACGTCATCGGTTCACGCGTGCGACCAAGCCCTATAAATAGGTAAGGGTTGGAGAGAGAGAGAGAGAGTTCATCTGCTCTGTGCCTTTGCTTTCTTTAGAGTTTTTCTTCAAAACCCTAACTTTTTCTTCTCTGGGAGAATGGCTCCCAAGACTCCTCGAGGTGGTGCCGACAAGGGGAAGGAGAAAGCGAAGGAGTTCGTTGATGAGGATGCACCTATCACCCCTGCAACTCCGGCCGACGTTCGTCCTGAGGTGACGGGTGGGTTTCATCTCCTTCACATAAGCTTTTGGGCCAGACTGTGCCCTAACTCAGATTTGCTGACGCGTATGGACTTTTGTCCTGATGATACGCCGAGGTTCTACTCCGCCGACGTGCATAGGTTTACACCTTTATCATGTACCGAGGTTTAATGGCTGACGCGCATGGGTTTCGTACCCTGATGATGCGCCGAAGCCTTCGCTGACGCGCATGAGCTCACGCTCTGATGATACGCCGAAGCTCCAATGCTGACGCGCATGGGCTTACGCCCTGATGATGCGCCGAAGCAAGTTGACGCGCATGGGCTTACGCCCTGATGATGCGCCGAAGCTCTGATGCTAGCGCGCATGGGCTTACGCCCTGATGATGCGCCGAAGCTATTTGACATTTTTGCCTGACTTCCACCTTTGTTGTATCAGTGTCGATGACGATCCCTTTGTTGAATGAGGTCCTTCTGGACGCTTCTCTTTGTCAGATGGGAGTTGATTTTGACGAGGCGGTGATCAATCCTGCGAAGGATGCTATCTTACAGGACCAACCTCGTGAGAGAATGCTACAAATCCAGACCCAGTTGCCTCTTTTCCTCCAAAGTATGATGTAGAGTGGTAAACTGAAGTCTGCTGAATCCGAAAGTGTAACTTTCTTAAAACCTGCCTTTCTGTTTGGCGACCGACTAGTCACTTCCGAAGCGAAGATACTGAGGATTAGAGAAGACTGGTTCTTTTCTGCCAAAGGCATGGTTTTCTACATGCGGCAGGTTGACCGCCAGTTGCTGCTGACGGCTTTTTATCGTCTAACTTCGAAGAGAAGGATGGGTTGGGAACTTACTCCCTCTCAAGGAGGGGCCTTGGGAGGTACCCTCTCAATTGACGCCTCCTCGAACCAGCGAGATACTTTGACTGCTTCACGAGCCGATTCTTCTTTCAGTTACCGAGCCTTGCGTCCTGGGAGCATCTACAGTGAGGTCCCAAACGACACGTTTCCCTTCAGTGCCCCGATCTTTGCAAATCGGATGCTGACATCAAAGGTGATGTATCCGACAGGTAGCTTCAGAGTCGAAGGCTGGTGTCACTACATCCCGAAGTGGGACGAGTTGACCACTTGGGTGCTTTCAAGGTTCGAGGTTGAGCTTAAAGAGATCGGGCTGACAGCCGCCATTCAGGCCACGCAGGCAAGCGTGGACCTCAATAAGCCTATGTTCCTTGCGCTCTTGGAGCTTTTCAATGCCCAGAATGGTAGCTTCTTTACTCCGGTGGGGGAGTTGGGATTGGCCCTTCATGAGATGTACGAAGTGTCCAAGCTTCCTTGGGGCTCGGAACCGTACGAGGAATATTTTCCATCAAATGAAGAGATCCAAGTTCTGGAGGATAAGGATCTGGAGATGATGGCTGTTTTCAAAGAGGTGACAAGCCATCATTATCTGATGCACCGGAGGGACAAGGGCAAGACCCAGCCTCATGTGACTGCTTGGAGGGACTACATCTTCAGGCAGGATTTGACGGATCCTTCGAGGATTCGGTTTGCGACTCCGCAGGGATTGAAGCCCGCGGAAGTGAGTTCTGAAATAAGCCGGCTGGACGAAAGGACCCCACACTCTAATGAGGGCGGCAAGGCTATGTACAGCTGTTTCTGGCACTGCGGGCACCGGATGTCATCCAAGGCAGTGTTAACGTCCTACTTGATGATATGGCTCCGGGATTGCGTATTTGCAGGTGGATCCGGTGCCGTCGAGAGGGTACATTGGAATCTTATTTTGCCTGTGGTAAAGTTGGCCTGTGGACGACCTTTGGCTCTCCTCCCTGCGATGGTGTGCAACCTGTTGCGCGGTTTGAGGTCCTTTGCCGATCATGTGATCCACGAGAGAGGTAATAATGATAACTTTCCCCGGGCCGAGCTATCTTTCCATTATCTTATGGGGTGGCTGATCTTGCATCATCCGAACGTGATGAGTCCCGGTCCGGAGGAGGACCATGTCGAAGGAGATGCCTTCATTCGCCGCTTCTATAAGAGGAAGTGGTCTTACACTGGCGTCCCCGTTTGCAGGAGAGTCTTGTCCTACCTTCAGGGTTGGGAGATTGTCAAGGTTGGCCCGATCTTCAAAGATTTTGAGGCCGACCAAGATTTAGTTGACTCTGGCGAAGATGCGGTCACTCTGCCGAAATGGAGTTTTCGTTGGTTGCAGAGTATCCGGCCTTCTCACCTGGTCTACCGCAACCAGAATAGGTGTTATCTGGAGCCTTATCTGCCAAGCCGATTTGCTCGTCAGTTTGGCTATACCCAGTTAATGTTGCGGAATCCCAGTAGTAGTTTAGGCTTCATCGGGAGTTTGCTGGATGGAGCCCGGGGCTGGCAATATTATAACGCTGGATGCACTAGCGTTAAGTTCACCACGCCAGTTCGTAATCCTCGGCCGCCGATCCTATATCCGGCCGCCAAGCTGTATTGCACTATGACTGCTATGTCTCCTGGTTATGACAGGGAGACTAGTTTCATTATTGGAACCCAGCTGGAGGCGACAGCGAATATGTTGATGGCAGTCCGATCATATCGTCCACCAGAGTTGGCAGGGTATCGGGCTGCTGCTGCAGTACCAGTGGGAGACCCGTCTGTCGGGAAAAGGCGTGCTGACACAGAAGCTGGTTCTTCTGTACCGAAAAGGTCGAGAAAGGCGCCGACCCCGAAGGTTACGGAAGTGCCACTTATAATGCCAGCAGGATCAATCCCTGCTGAGGTAAGGAATATTTCATAATTCCAATTCTTTTCGTCATTGTGGCGACTTATGCTCTTCTTCTTGTAGGGATTGAAGAAGAAGTCCCGTGTTTCAAAATCGGGCGCTAGTAAACCGAAGGAGGTGGCAGGCTCTTCTGATGAGCGCATTCCACCGATGCTAATGTCTCCCGTAGAGGAAGGTCCCGAAGATGTTCCTGCGGAGGTTTTAATATCTCCTGACTTCGAGGTCGCAACAACTTCTGGGAGAGCACCGTCTGCCGTGGAGGACTTGGATGCTGAGGGTCCTGCGGACTCGAGGCATCCTGATGATGAAGTGGACTGGAGTTCATCGCCTTCCGATGACGTTCCTCCGGTCTTGCAAGAATCTGCTGCGGGGACAGCAGATATGGTTGAGACAGAGGAGAGGGTTGAATCCCCTCTTTATCATGATGAGGGGAGGTCGACCGCATCATTGTCGAGTCCTACCCCGGCTTCAACCGTGGAAGTTGAGGCGGCTACCACTCAGGAGGTAGCAACAGATTCTGTCCCTATTGAGGGACTCGATGACGAGACCCGTCTGTCAGTCAAGACCGCTGCGACGGGTCAAGAGACAAGTGATAATCTCCCTATTCTGCCAAGGGAGGTACCAACCGTTGATAGGACGTTGGGGACAGAAGAGGTGGCTGTTGACGTCGGAGGTTCCTCCGGGCTTGAGAAGGGTAAGGGTGTAGAACCCTCTGTAGCTCCTTCTACTTGGGGGACCATCTCGACGCCTGTGCCGGCTCCTTCTGTTGCTTCGGCTCCTCGGACTAGAAGTCCAGCCCCTGTTGATGAAGAGCCCATTGATGCCGAGGTTCAAGCCTCGCTGGTTGAGGTTGGCGGATCTTCTTTCGGTCCGCAAACTGTAGTAGCTCCTCCAACTCCTGCCATGACACCGCAGGTCCTGGCGGATGCAGACGAGTATGTGAAATTCCTCGTCGAGGGGGTGTACAAAATGTTGCAGAAGGGTGTATCTGCTGTGATGGATGCCAATGGGAGTTTTGCGACGGCAAAAGCTCTGGCAATGCCCTGCATCGAGCTGATTCATATTCACCAAGGCCACGACCATATGGCCGAAATTCTGGAGGCTTCGGTGATTGAGCTGGATGAGCGGCTCGCGGAACTTCAATGCATCCAGCGAAACGACCTCTCTGTCCTGATAGATGCGGAGAAGGGGAAGCTGATTGCCGAGATCGAGTCTTCATACCAGGCCACCGTGGGCGTTTGGGAGCACGAGGTGGCTGAGACTGAGGCTGCGGTAGAGCAGTTGTCTCAGTCCATGAAGACGACAGTGGAAACTCGAGCTGCATTGGAAGCTAATATCGCGGATATCGACACCCAGATGCGCCGCCTTGAAGACCAACGGGCCCGACTCCAGTTAGAGGTCGAGCGTGTCCGGGCTGAACATGCAGCATTTAAGAAGGATGAAGCAACTTTTACTCAGCGGACTCTTGCCTTGGCGTAGCAACGACAACAGCTTGATGAGAAGCATGCAAGTGATACTTCCGCTGGGGCCGTTGAATTGATGCGCCAGGAAGCAGAACGACGAGTCCTGGCGACGGTGGAGGCCCGCGCAGTCGACTTAAAGCTTCGAGTCAGGGAGCTCTCAGCCCATCCTGGGGAGATTCAGGGACCATAGCTTTTTTCCTTTTTCTTTTGTGTTCTTTTGCAACCCTTACTGGGGATGATGTAGCTTCTTGTACTCCTTTTTTCAGAAGAATAAAGAAGTCTACAACTTTTTTTGTGATGTGTTCATCTTTTGTTGTCATGAACTTGATGATTTGTGTGGACCTATTATCTTTTGCGCACCTTGGTTTTCAGGTACAGATAATAAGTTTGAAGGAACCATTATGTTTGCTCAGAGGTAATGTGGACATGGCAATCATTGGGTTCGAAATGATAGAATCTTCCTACTCAGAGGTACTATGGACGTGGTAGGAATGATCTTGGGGGATACGCTGAACAACTCAGAGGTTATATGGACGTGGAAGTTCTGCGATAAATGTACAATAACGTAGGGGTTGTTTGTACAAGATGTTTACTCAGAGGTAATGTGGACGTGGTAAACATGAAGGGTAGCGTAGGCTTACGAAGTGTAAGATTCTGCTTTGTAGGGTGTAGAGAGACAACTCAGAGGTAATATGGACGTGGTTATCTTTCTACTGGAAGATGCCACGGAACAGCTGGGTTTCGGAAGCGTATGAGTTTGTGGAAAGAGGTTGTTTGGGGAAGTACATGTCTGGAGGATGTCAAGAATAGTACTTCTTTAGGAACTTGCCGTTGATGGGCATCATGAACAAGTCCCCATTGGGTTTGGCGAGGCGGTAAGCACCGTTTGAGTATACCGTCTCTATGATGAAAGGTCCTTCCCACTTGGGCTCGAACTTTCCTGGTGTCTTGTGGGTCAACACCATTGGTCTTCTGACTGCTAAAACCAGGTTGCCAACTTGGAAAGTCCTCTGTTTGACCTTCTTGTTGAAAGCCTGTGATATATGGGCTTGGTAGAGCTCGATGCGGTGTTGAGCTAGGAGACGCTTTTCGTCAAGTGCCTCCAGTTCCCACAGACGACGACATTGATTGTCCTCTTCTGTGAGTTTGTTTGTGATTGCTACGCGGAGCAAAGGTATCTGTATCTCGAGAGACAGTACTGCTTCGCTCTCGTAGACCAGGGAGAATGGAGTGTTGCTTGTTGGGGTCCGTACCGTTGTGCGGTAGGCCCAAAGGCATTCGCCAAGCTTTTCGTCCCAGTCGCGTTTGTTGGATGACACGACCTTTTTGAGCAGCCTAACGATAGTCTTGTTGAATGCCTCAGCCAATCCGTTTGCTGCCGGATTGTAGTCGGTTGAGGCCACGTTCTGAATGCGATTCTTGTCACAGAACCTGCTGAAAATGTGGCTGATAAACTGAGGACCATTGTCATGGATGATCCGCCGGGGTACTCCGAAACGGTAAATGACATGGTGTTTGATAAAGCTGACCACCCTGGAGCTTTTTACTTCTGCTAGTAGAACTGCTTCCGCCCATTTGGAGAAGTAGTCGGTGATGGCCAGGATGAAACGGTGTCCTCTCGATGAAGGAGGGGTGATTGGCCCTACAATGTCCATGCCCCAGGCTTCGAAGGGCCAGGAGGCGACTGTAGGATGTAGCTGCTCCGATGGTGTATGTATGAAGTCTGCATGAAGTTGGCATGCGTGGCACTTCTTAGCATATTCGACAGCGTCGGCAGCCATGGTTGGCCAGTAGTAGCCCATACGTCGCAGTCGATCTTGCAACTTAGGACCGGGTTGATGAGCTCCACAAGTTCCGTCATGAGCTTCTTGAAGAGCTTCGGCTGCTTCTTCGTTGGACAGGCATCGAAGGAGGAGCCCATCGAAGGAGCATCGGTACAGCATTTTGGTAGCTGTATCGTAGTAGAATCGAAGAGAGCGTCTCCTGACTGAGACGGCTTCCTTCGGGTCCTTTGGAAGGATTTCGTAGACAGCGAAGTCGATGAACGGGAACCTCCAGTCTCGGACATTAACCCCAGTGTTTGTCGGCATGGCGTGGGCCACTTGCAAGCACAGGTTGTTTCTGGGACAAATTAGATCTCGTCCTGTTACCGTGATATAGTTTTGAGTCCCAAAGGGCGCTGCTAATAAGGCTGCGAGGCCGGCCAGAGCATCGGCCTCCAAGTTTTGTAAACGGGGGACATGTTCAATGAAGAACCCGGTGAAGGTTGAAATGATGTTCAACGCGACTTCATGATAAGGGATTAAATCTTCATGGTGAACTTCATATTGTCTCCGAACCTGGTTTACGACGAGTTTTGAGTCGCCGTAAGCTTCCAGATGGTCGACCCCCAGCTGTTGTGCGAGCTGGAGTCCCATGACGAGTGCGTTGTACTCGGCAACGTTGTTGGAGCACGGCTTCGAAAGAGAGTACGCACGCTGGATGACCAGCTGATCGGGAAAGACTAAGACTACCCCCACTCCTGCGATGATTTGGCCTTTGGGGCCTGTTCTCGAAGCGCCGTCGAAGAACATCCGCCAAACGGAGCTTCCTTCGGTGACGTTGGATTCTTGGACCTCATCCGGGATATCTTCATAGAGTTTTGAGGATTCTGGGATGGGGTGTGCAGCTAAAAAGTCAGCCAGAGCTTAACCCTTAACAGCTTTTTGCGGCACAAACACCATGTTGTACGGTGTTAGCAAGATCGCCCATATAGCCGACCGGGAGTTCAATGATCCTGGCTTCGTCATGAGGACTCTGAGCGGATTGACTCGGGAAATAACATGAATTGTCTGACCCTAGACATAATGACGAGTCTTCTGGATGGCAAACACCAAAGCCAAGCACTCCTTTTCGACGGGGTTGTACCGGTGTTCGGCCCCGATGAGTGTTCGACTGAGGTAGTAGATTGCTTGCTCGTAGCCTGTATCGCTGTTTTGAGCCAGCAGAGCGCCAAGAGAATGATCTATGGCACGGACGTAGAGGAGAAATGGTTTGCCAGTGACTGGCACTACCAGGACTGGTGGGCTTGTTAGGTAAGCCTTGATGTCGTCGAAAGCCTTTTGGCACTCCTCGGTCCAGACGTAAGAGACTCCTTTCTTCATGAGCTGAGTAAAGGGTTGACATCTACTGGAGAGGTTCGCTATGAACCTCCGGATATATGCCAGACGTCCCTGTAAGCCCCGAAGTTCTCGAAGGTTCTTCGGAGGGTCCATGTTGAGGATGGCTTTGGTCTTCTCAGGATCAACATGAATGCCTTTCGCTGTGATGACAAAGCCCAAGAATTTGCCGCTAGAAACCCCCAGAAAGGATTTAGCGGGGTTCATTTTGAGTTGATGTGCCCGCATGAGATCGAAGACCGTCTTCAGGTCCTGTAGGTGATCTCTTTTGAGGCGGCTCTTGACTGCGATGTCGTCAACATAGCATTCGACTGTCTTGCAAAAATGTTGACGGAAGATGGTGCTCATAGCTCGCTGGTATGTCGCACCGACGTTCTTTAAGCCGAAGGGCATTACTGTGTAGCAGAAAACACCCTTTGGAGTCCTGAATGACGTGTGTTTTGCGTCATCGGGGAACATCTTGATTTGATTGTAGCCTGAATACCCGTCCATGAAGGACATGCGCTCAAAGCTACATGTGTTGTCGATCATCACATCAGTGATTGGAAGCGGGAATTCGTCCTTCGGGCAAGCAGAGTTGAGATCCCTGAAGTCGATACAGACTTGTATCTTTCCGTTCTTTTTGGTGACAGGAACGATGTTGGCTATCCAATCCGGGTGTTGTTCCTCACGGATGAAGCCGCTGGTCAAGAGTTTGTCTACCTCCTGATCGATGGCATTCATGATGTCCGGACGGAAGCGTCGCTGCTGTTGTTTGATAGGTTTGGCATCAGGTAAGATGTTCAACCTATGCATTGCGATCTGTGGGTCGAGTTCCGGCATGTCTTCATAGCTCCAGGCGAAGACGTCGATATACTCTTTAGCCAGTTGGATTAAAGATTCTCGATCTTCTCCTTCCAGGCTTTTACTGATGAAGATGGGTTTGGAAGAAGACCCCTCCCCGAGGTCGATCTGCTCGACTTCGTCTTCGGTGGGAGGTTTACGAAGCTCAAAACGAGATTCCCATTGTTTCCCTAGGCGTTGGGCCCAGGGTTCTTCTTCGAAGGGTTCTGGCGCTTGGTCTTTGCCTTCACCTTTTTGAGGTTGTGCTGACGTCATGTTAGCTGACAGCTCTTTCCTGAAGACTGATCCGATACTGGTATCGGAGTCCCAAGTCGATGCTTCGGACGAGTGGGAATGTTCTATGTCTTCTGCATCTGAACTCTCTGGGGTTGATGGCGGCGTGACATAGCCTAACCCTCGTCCAGTCCGATTATAATAGTCCTGTGGCTTTCCATTGGGCATCGAAAGCCGGACAGGGAGATGCCGACCCTTGCCGTAGTTTAAGCCTTTGTTGCTTTTCAGGTCGTAGCCCATCTTTTGGATGATGTGCTTTGCCGCATCCGTGTACCGATAGACTTGTACTCTGCCGGTATCAGGTTCGGGCTCGATTGACGGGAGGTCCCGATGACGCTCGACTTTGCCCAAGATGATGGTGCCTTGGTCTCGGCTCCGTGGAGGGACTATGAAGACTCCTTGAGATGGGACTACTCGATTATGGTAGACGGTCGTTATTTGTGTTTGCAACGACCGTAGAGCGTTGTCTAATGTATACATGGCATTCCAGTGTGGAAGACAAGAATAATAATAATTAAAAGACACTCTATTATTGATAAAATACGAGATCTTATCCCGTGGAATTACATTGTCAAAGGAGGGTGCCTCTACGTCAGCCGAGATATAATCACCAAGCTCCTCGTCTGTAAGAACTGGGGGCGGACTAGGAGAGTCCAACACAGCTTTGGGGTCTGAGAAGGTTATATGAGCCTTCTCTGACACCTTGGATGACTGCGGCGGCTTGCCCTTGAGACGCACCTTGAGTGGCACCTCGGCTACGCCTCCGGTGAGTGGTGCCTTCCTTTGTAATTTTGCCACCAGGGGAGCCGATGTTTGAGGTGGCTTTCCCTTGAGGCGTATCTTCAGGGGTGCTTCGCGAGCCGGCGCTTTCCCTGATAGCTTGATGCTCATTGGAGGCGCCTTCTGGAGTGGTTTTTCCTTCAGTCGGATTTTCAAGGGGGCGTCGGGAGTCGTCTCAGGCTCCATGTCCGGCTCTGTTGCCGTCTCTGCCTCATCATCAGCGTCGTTGGCTTCCTCCTCGTCAATGGGCTTGTACAAGTCGAAATCGGTGAAGTAGGCTTCAATCCCTTTGAAAGGATCGATGTCTGCAAACTCCGTCCGGATGACGCTATTGGTGGATACATACTTCATGCACTGGTGGAGCGTGGAGGGCACCACCATGTACTCATGCAGCCATGGTCGACCGAGCAGGATGTTGTAGTTGACCTCGGCATCTATCACATAACAAGTTACCTCAGTTTTGAGGCTGCCAATGTGACACTTCAGTCGGATCTTGCCCAATGGCTCGCTCTTGCTAGCATTGAAGCCACTGATGGTTGTATTGGAGGGCGCCAGCCGGTACATCGGGATCCCCAGCTTAGATAGCAGCGCCTTCGGAATGATGCTTAGGGAAGACCCAGGATCGATCTGAATCCGGCTCACCTTGACCGAGCCAATGTACCCTGTATAATACAGCGGTCGGTTATGTCGGTGATGCTTGAGCAGCATGTCTTGTTGGGTAAAAGTTATGTTTGGGATAACTTCATCCGCACAATGACAGTGCGCACAAGTAGTTGGGAGGTCTTCAGGCTGCTTGACCTGACTGAGAAAGGATTCAGCGTCCTTCAGAGCTTCGCAGAGAGCTTCTCGGGAATCTTTAGAAAGACGCAGGAGCTCGAACAAAGACAGGCGCGCAGGTGTACTGGCTAATTGTGCCAGAATGTCGAAGTTGTGAGGCTTGGACATCCCCGAAGCATTCTCCTTCCGTAGAGGTCTGTCAAAACGGGCCTCCACCTGCTTCTGCTTATTGGCTGCTGAGGGCTTAGATGGACCCTCCTCAGGGATGGTGCTAGGAGGCACCACCTCGGCGGCGGCTTCGCCGGATTGGGAGCTCTGTTGTGCACGTGTCTGTACTGGAAGTACCTCTTCTGTTGAAGAAGAGACTGTGCGGCAAGACTTGATCTTCCTGCCTTTTGATTTGGAGGTAGGGCGTACCTCCGATTGAGTCACCTCGGAGACGAGGTCAGGGTGAACCCAGAGGACCTCTCCTCGAGATGTGGTGAGCGGGGTGAGTCCACTCACATTGTCACGAGTAGGTGGTAAGTTTACCACCTCCATTGTCGCCTTAGGGATGGGGACGACACCATCTTGTGTGGTAGTTGGCGGCAACGTGCCGAACTGAAGCAAAACCATATTGGTCGACACCGTCTTCTCTTCATAGTCGACGGAGATTACATCCGCATTGATCATGCGCTAGATGTAATTCTTGAGGACGTAGCAGTCCTTGGTCGGGTGTCCGACAAACCGATGGTAGTGACAGTACCTTGGGTTGTCCACTTTCCCAACTTCATCGGGCCGCTTTGGGTCCGGTAGCTTGATCTTGTCACCCTGCTTCAGTATCTCGAAAAGTTGCAGGGTGTCGTCATCATTGAATGAATAAACCTCCTTGGGTCTCGGTGCCAGTGGAGGCTTCTGAGTAGGCGCAGATGCGCCTTTTGAGGCATTAACAGTCAATGCCTGTTTCCCCTTTGCTTCTCGTCCGGAGCTGTTAGCTGCGGACTTTTTCCCCTTATCGTCAAAGGCGGGGAAGCTGACACCCAGAAGACGTGCATTGGCCGCCTTCTTTTCTGCAGCTTCAGCTTCGATGATCAGGGAGCTCCAGTCAGGAGGGGGAGTAGAGTTGAGCCAAAGCTTTACCGCAGGCAACATGTTCATGCTGCAAGCGGAGAGGAGCGCATGTTCTGGCATACCTGGAGGTAGCCTGAAGCAAGCCTGTCGGAAGCGTTCGATGAACGCCCGAACCGTTTCCTTCTCCTTCTGACGTATCTCTATGAGAGACGCCATCGTCATGTCCTTCCCGCCGTCATAGAAGCGGTCGAGGAAGAGGCGCATCAGGTCGTCGAAGGACGATATGGAATTGTCGGAGAGGCTGCAGTACCAGTCATACGCCACTCCTTTCAGGGCCCCGACAAAGATACTGGTGAGGAGCGCGTCCTCCTTCGAAAGATGCCCTGTCTGTGACTGGAAGTACGTCAGGTACCGTCGCGGAGAGTCCTTCCCGTCGTATGGGGTGAGTGTTTGTGGTTTATACTTTGGGGGATAAACCACCTTGTTCCACTCGAGGGGATAAGGCTGGGGAATGCCCATCTTCTGGCGTTCCTCTTGCCTGTTCTTGGACTCGAAGTGCTCCCGCAGGTCTTTGATCATTTCGACCACATCCTCCGTAGAGCTAGGAGTCGAGGAAGGAGGTACCATCTGGATTGGAGCGTTTGAGGGCTCCGAGGTCCGAGGTGCTTCTGTATCCGAGGGCGCCCGTTGGAGGGGCACACTCGACTCCCCATTAGCTCCTAGGTCAGGACCAGTTGAAGGTGTCCTGATCAAGGCCGACCGCATCTCAAACACTGCTTGAGTCAGTGCTTGCATAGAGGCAGAGAGGGTTTTGAGACCTCCCTCTAATGAGTCTATGCGCTGGACTATGTCCTGTGACGGTGCATCAGACTCGACATCATCCCCAGCCATGTATACTGTCCTGACACGGCCAGAAGTGGATGGATGGATTGAGGCTTCGCTTTCGGCCTCACTCTCATGCGGGGAAGTTACTTCTCCTGGTGTTTGGCCACCCCCAGCCACATTCTGGAGTTCATCTTCAATAGGCGCATCTGCAAGGGTCTGATTGCCCTCAGCTCCGTCTTGAAGGACCTCTTCGTTTCCAGAACTACCCCCAGCGGTATCCTGGAGGACATCCTCATTTTGAGGGGCTTCAGGGAGAGTAATCTCGCCTTGATGATGAAGATCCGCCGCAGCTGTGCTTTGGACATCTTCGTCTTCGGAAGGAGGCTCAACAAGGGTCTGGCTACCCCCAGCTTCCTCCAAGGACTTCTTCCTCGACCGAGTGCCTTCAAACACTCCAGAGGTCGAGACAGCTGCCTTGGTTTTCCTCGGCTGGCTTTTGGATGAAGACGAGGAATTGGCAGTCGTCTTCCGGATTGATGAGGTGTTGGAGACCACGTTGCATGAAGCAACCTTTGGCTCCTCTTCAGCTGACAACTTTGTCCCAAGGCGACGTCGGAGAGGTGTCGATGATTGCAGTCATTGGAAGACCGACTGTCTTGGTGGAGCTGTCGCCTTGCAACAGCAGTTGATGGTGACCACCGCACAAGTATGCCCCGTAAGAGGCGTATCGTGCTTGTTGGTCGACTCTCCTGACTGACGCTTGTGAGTGATCACGTTGCGCAGGTCATTGGAGGAGAGTGGTGCCTTCACACCCCCTTCAGACGTATGGCAAGGCCAAACGCCGGGGTGGTCAGGAGAGTGCTGCGCCCCCTGATCTAATACCAAGCAGGCATCACGATCAGTAGTGGGGGAACCACAACATTTGAAGTGACTTGAACGGACCTCAAACGCACAACCAGAGGAGGCGCGGGAGTTCAAGACTACTGATTTTGCCTCTCTCGACTTGGTTGTGCACGTAGTAGATGCGCCTAAGCGAGATGAGGACTTTGAAGATCGACTCGTTGTTGGTACAGAAGCACTTGAGTCAACCTTGTACAGCTTGCCATCGGCAGCGCGCGTGATGACGAGCGCGTGCCTCTGGCCGGCTGCTGGCATAGCACGTTTGTGGCGCATGGCCCGTACCGCCTTGGATTTCTTTGTACCAGCCCGCTGGGGCGCATAGTACTCAGCATCCAAATTCTCCTCGCCATTACAGCGAGTGAGTCTGTCAAAGACAGAGGCTTTTTGTGACGCATCAGAGGTGATGCGCGGGGCATTGGCTGCGCCCCTGCTCCGTCGACGTATCTTCCTCGCCTGAGAGGGAGATAGCTGGGGAACGTGGTTGGCCGCACGCTTCCCCAAGAGATGCGCTGCATCGGCGGGCGCACCTTGGTTGCTGAGAACGTCAGCAGTAAGGGAAGGCTGGATTGCTGCATCCCCTTCAGTGGTAGTGCCCGAGGCGTCGACTTTGTGCACCCAGGCCGTGCGGATCTTCTTCGGCTTTGGTAGCCGCTTTGAAGGACTCGCACTTCCTTCAGAAATGAACTCCTCGTACGCCTGTTGATTGAGGCGTACGACCAGCGTCTTGTGGGAGGAGCCCACCTTCACGTCGTCGGCCTGTGACACGACTTTCTCGGAAGAGGAGAAAGAAGTTCCCAGCAGAGTCGCCGGCTTGTTTGCCATTAAAATTGTTTGATTGAAAACTTTAATACAAACAGAACATAGTTACAATGTAGGACTTAGATGTAGTCCTAGGAGTACACTTTTGTTTAAGCTGGGTCCTTAGTGCCAATGGAGCGAGTGGTAATGCGTTGACTCCGTTGACCGGCTGACGACGGTTATCGGTTCTCTGAAGGTGTGGATTGCTCTGGGTACTGGAGCTTGCTGAGAGGAGGAAGACGTTGAGTGTCTGTATCTGCCTCTCTGGTGATTCCTTGTATGTTTCGTTGTGGATTCTGTGTGTGTGTGAAGGAGAAGATCCCTCTATTTATAGTTTTGCAGGCTGGCTGCTCATGCGCGCATGTAGGATGCGCCGGTGTGTGGGGATGCCACGTGGAGGTTGCTGATGGAGGTGCGTAGATGATGTGCCCTGATTGAGGGGGAGAACTCTTCATACTGCTGTTGTGAGCCGGCACGTAGCAGAGGAGAAGATCTTTCTGTTGCTGAAATCTTGGACGAGTTGAGTCAAAGGACACGTGTCATCGACCCATGGCTCGAAGATCTCAGATTTGGTGGAGTGGGGTAATCTGGTGAGCTGTGCCTTGATTGGGTGCAGGAGGAGGTTGCGGCTCATAACCTTTAGGGGTTACAAACTGTTTAGAGCGCATGGCTTTTGAGGCACATGCAGGCGACTTTCCTTCTGTCTTTCGGGATCAGAGATCAGTCTGGGGCGCATGGCTTTTGAGGCACATGCAAAGCTTCAACTGGAGACTCTTCTTCTGTCTTTAGGGATCAGTGAAGGGTCTGAGGCACATGGCTTTTGAGGCACATGCTGGTTTGGACGCATGGCCGTAGAGGCGTATGGCGATTTGGACGCATGGCCGTAGAGGCGCATGCGGATGGCCACGTGGCAGTAGCCGTCGGAATAGAGTCATGATGATGCTGACGTTGCCGACGCTTCGTTCTCTGAAAAAGCTGTCAACTGTTCAGACTTTGGGAAGCGTGCTGCCAACTCTGGTGTCAGTTCAGCATTTAATGTTTGTGACGTTCGATGGACAGCTGAGTGGGCACATTGGTTGGTGTTCCACTCGGCATGGAGATGTGAGGGAGGGCGCATCCTCTGTGATGCGCCGGGTACTGTAGGGCGCGTCTGTGTGATGCGTCTGATGCTGGAGGGTGCGTCCGTGTGATACGCTGTTTGGCTAGCGCATCCGACATGTCCTTTAATGACGCGGCTGTCTCACTCCTCGAGTGCTACAAATAGCCGTTTGGCTGAATTCGAGGCGTCCGATTCATCCATTTAATACAAATTCATTGCACGGAATTCGGAGAGTCATCCACTTGGCATGTGGGTTTGATTTGCCCGGCCTATAAATAGTGGCATAGAGAGAAGGTTTGCTCCTCATTCCCTCACGTACTTCCAACATGAACTTGGATATGTGGGTGCATTCTGTTGACGAAGTGCTCCCGAGGGTAAAGATGAGATGTCGTGTTGTCTTCGATGCACTTGTAGGTGACTGTTACATCCAAAAGACGGAGTCGAGGGCTTCTGAGGTAGGCGGAAGGTGCCTGTTGCATCCAAAGATCGGGATGTTCGGGCCTCGTCTCCGTTGTTCCGGAAGAGCCGTAGATCGAAATAGTGGTGCTAGGCTCTCTCTTCCTTCAAAGTGGGTGCCGCCCACTTTGATTGTGTTGAAAGCTCCTTGTGCCATGATTTCGATCACGGTCTTCCTTGGTCTTTGGAGGCTCTTTCGAAGCCTCCCCTGGCCACAGCATTTGCGGTGCTCTTCTCTTCCTTGGTTCCAGCCAGAGGGTTAAATGCTTTGCTTGGTGAAGCACTTATCAGGTGAGCCTGGCTGGAAGAGCGGCACATAACTGGGCTCTGCTCGGCCAGGTGAGCCTGGTTAAAAGAGTTGCTCATAACTGAGCTGCTGAAGGGATGCACATAACTGAGCTGGATGCACATAACTGAGCTGCTGAAGAGATGGTAGGATGCGCCTGGCTGGAGGCGCATGACATCTGCTGCGCCTGGCTGACAGCACATGGTGACTGCTGCGCCCATCGGAAGGCGCATGGTGGTTGCTGCGCCTATCTGGAAGGCGCATGGTGGTTGCTGCGCCTATCTGGAAGGCGCATGGTGGCTGTTGGCTGTAGATCTAGGATCCTTCCTTTGTAGAAATTCTCCTTTGTATAACCTTTTCTAGACATGTAATAGACTTATATATATATAAATAAAAAAGTCCTTCTTCGAATGTCTATGGCTTATTTGATTAGCTGTCTGAGTTCTGGCGCATAAAATGCCTGGCGCATGGGCTTTCTGGTTGTGAAATTCCATGCTTCTACAAGCTGGGGTGGTTCTCGGTATTCTTTACCGTGAGTTGTCACTCAGTAGTTCTAGGTCTGGTAGTTATTTAGTTTGTTATTGTTTCTCTCTGTTTTATTCTTGTCTCATATGATCCTTATAGATTCTAGTTATTCTTGTGATATTGTTATTATTCTTGTCTTATCTTCCATAGTTTTTGTGATGTGATACGAGTACCTTTGTAGTTATGGATCTTTAGATATTATAGTTAGTATCGGGTACTTGACAGCGCTCTGTTTCACTTAACAAAATACCTAAAATTGGCATTTAAAATAAAACGAGAAAAAGTACAAGTAGTACAAATTATTCTGGAAAGTATTGCTATGGAAGTCTGATCTGAAGACGATCACTTTGTTCCTTGGACCATACGATGATGATGAAGAGTACTGCTGGAAGATGAACAGCCGGAAGAACTAAGTCACCAGAAAGGTATCGACGCACTTGGGCACTGATGGCGAGGTCGAATGCTTTCCTGTTTTGCTTTACTTTGTTCTGGAAGAAAAGTTGAAGAAAAATGCTCTGGAAAATTGTGAGACCCGTCTCACTGTATCGGTATTTTATACGGATACGTGTTTATTGAGTCGTATTTCGTATTTCTCGATTTGCGTGATATTTTAAAATTTTCCAAAGTGCAGGGTTTTCGTGGCTTGGTTTAACTTGGATTTGGTTTTTATTGGGTTTGGTTTAACTTGGCTTGGCATTTGACTTGGTTTAATGGGTGTTGGTTTACCATGGTTTGGTTTAACTTTGACTTGGACTTGGTTTGGTTTAGTTTGGTTCCTTATGAGAGAGGTGTATGGTTTAGATTGAGTGGAGAGGAATGAATGGTGGAGGAGATTGCTTGGGCTTGTTATATAAGCCACTCTTTCTCTCTCCCTCCTCATTCACCCTCATTCATTTCTTTCCACCGAAACCCTAGCCATTAGAGAGAGGCAAGTACACCTTGCCGAATGTTGGACGATTTCTATTTTGTTTGTTCCATTCTCTTTATTGTCACATTCTAAGCATGTTTAGAACTTGGAGTTTTTCATTTTGATGGTTCGATTGTTGTAGATCTAGCTTTGAAGTAATTTCGGTTTTCATGGGTTTTGATCTATTAACTTTGTTATTTTTAAGTTTTGATGGTTCCATGTTGTAGAGTAGCTCGTTCTACCCCATTTTGACCTATGGAAGTTCGGATTTGGACTCTGGATGAAAGATTCATGGAGCTCGGGAGCCATGGCTTGAGTGGTTCTTCTTCTCGGAAGAATGGAGAAGAAGAACAGTTCACAGCCGCAAGAACTGAGCCGCATAGCTCTTATGCGCCCAGTTATCCTTCCTAGCCGCATAAGCTTACTGTATGACTTGGCCGCATGGCCTATGCTGCAGGAACTTACTCCCAGCCGCATGAAGATTTGATCCATCCAGCCGCATGGACTTTTGATTCCCGGGCCGCATGACCCTGATTAGATCGAGCCGCATGGCATAGGACTTACGACTAGCCTCATGGACTTCTACCCGAGCCGCATGGAGACCCGCCCCTTTCTGGCCGCATGGCCTTACGTGGGGCTGAGCCGCATGACCTACCCTGGCGGAGCCGCATGAGACTCCCGAGCCACATATACCTGTGCTTCCTGAGCCACATGAACATTTACATCCTGGCTGCATGACCCGCATTGTCCAGCCGCATGAACCCCTCCCCCATGAGCCGCATTAGCCCCATGTGCTTCTTGATGCCGTATATACCTGTTTCTCCCGAGCCGCCTGAGAACCTTTCTCCCTAGCCGCATGAACCCGACTCCTGAGCCGCATATGCCCATCCATCTTGAGCCGCATGTGCTCTTAGGTCCCTGGCCGCATGAGTTGAACCCTAGCCGTATGGGCTCCAATTCCTGAGCCGCATGCATCTGATTAATCCTGCCGCATGAGCCAGCCTTGCCCGAGCCGCATGGCTCTGTCATATGTCCTGCATTTTATATTTTGTTTATTTTTGTATATCCAAGTCTTGTGGCTCTTTTTGTAACTTGAGTTCCTACGGAGTACACATTTATCCCTATTGTATATTTTTATGCCCATTTTATATCCTTACGCCTTTTTTTTGAACTTGATAAATCACGATTTGATTGACATGACTGAAATGACAATTGTACATGACATGGTGTGACAAGGAACTAGCATGACTTGATAGTGACCCTGAGCCGCAGGGCTCTTTCCTGTGCCTTGTCCAGCTATTTAATTATTGTTATTATTATTATTTCTCTATTATTATTTGATCTTTAGTGATGACTTGTGTCTTGTAACCTCAGCATAACTTGAGTCTCCTGATTGAATGCTTGCACTATACTGTCCGGCACATGTACCCTAAACACGACCGTGACCCGTAGTGGTGCACTCCTGATTAATGACCTGACATAACATGATAGTGGCCCGTCGTGGCGCACTCTTGACCAGTAAACTTGACATGATAATGACTTGATAGTGGCCCGCTGTGGCGCACTCTTGACATGATAAACCTGACATGATACTCCTTGAAATGCTGTTGCGACGGCTAACATGACATGACCTGTATAAATGGCCTGGACACCGTGGGTGATTGTGCTTGTACAAATGAACCCGTCTTGTCTTGCATCATGTCTAGGACATGAATCCCTGGTTTCCCACGGTCAGGGATTCATACTGAATATGGCTAGGATTAATGACTAGATTGATCAAGTAGTTCATGGAGAGACTTTCCCAGTTACCTGTTGCCCCTTTGATCCCGGCCTTATATATATATATATACATAGGATTTGTTGCTATCCGTCAAGATGAGCGCACTTCCAGCCCGCCGTCGAGTGTGGCACCTTAGGACACATGTATCTTACTACAGTGTGTCTGCTATATCCTGCTATCTTTTTCTTTTCTTGCTGGGATCACTCAGGTAGTAATAAACAGGTAACCGGACTTGGAAGAATCTCATCGCATCTTGATAGTAACTAGGCCTGTGATAACCCTAGTTAGTTAAAGTATCAAGCCGTACTTATTGTTTGGCCGTGAATGTTGGATGGAGTTCAATCTGTCTAGTCTTGTCTTGATCTTGTACATGATTGTTACATGTCCTGATTTCTTATTTTATCCTGCCGATAAATGGTGGGAGAAACCAAGTTCTGTTCAGACGAAGGGTTACAACCTCGGTCCTTGTTTGGTTTACGGGTTGTAACCTGGTTATCTGAATAGTCCCATGGTTATCTCATCGTATATCACCTTCCCAGTTCTATGTATTTAACATGTTCTCCAGTTTACTTTATGTCAATGATGATTTACTTACTGTCTTCCTATGTTCGGGATGAGTGCATTGGTACTGCATGAATCTCGATCCTTCTTTACTTATTGCTTTCTCTCCCTGTTGATTGCCTATGACTGCTGGTTTTAAGTTCATAGTTCGGCCTCCCTTGTGGTACTTGCTATTTGGGGTCTGACCCCACTGGTTTTGCATGGCCAGGTTCTAATAGAAGAGCTCGAAGGATCTACCGCACCATCTACTCGACGGTGACCAGCCGGAGCACCAGAGTGCCTCAGTGGGTTTCTTCTTCATTCTCCCACTGATATGTAAATTCTCTTCTTGTAACGTTTAGCCCTGAGCACGTGTTTAGCTCGTGTTTTGGTATTTTCCTTGATATTGTAGCCTACTGGCATAAACATGATATGTGTATTCTAGACTATAGCTAGTCCTTATCATGTACGACTAATACTCTAGCTAGTCCTCAGTTATGTGGTACTGGCTTCATGATCAGTCATGTATATATGGTTCGGGATGCCTTACTATTGTATGTATGATGATCGTACTCTTTGCTCTTGTATAATTTCCTGTGATTGAGATACCTAGGAATGTTAAACCATAGGATTGACTGATGGCTTGTAGAGTAACCCCCATGTCTTGACAGCTTATACGTGATTTCAGAGTATTAACGTACTTTGGGGTTGCGTAGCTGGCTGTGTCCGCCTCCGTCCAGTATTATGGTTCTGGGGCGTGACAAAAATCAAAGTCTCTGGGCTCTGATCTCTGTATATTCTCTTCTGTCTCTCTGATCTCTGTATATTCTGAAAATTAGTCTATTTATAGACTAAAACACATCATGCGTAAAAAGCATCCAAACTGGAGTTTTACGCTAGCAACTGTCATCCATAAACTTTACGTGGGATGACACGTGTCCCATTTCTTCGACAAAATAAGGAGGACACGTACACACGTCCCTCGATAAGTGTGGCATGAAAGCCACGTGGGCAAACCACGTTTTAAAGTAGTCAGGAAGGATCGGGCATAAAAATGACCCAAAATACACTTCCAGCGTAAAGTAGTAGACTAGGCGTAAAATAGCCCAAAAATAGACTTCTTGCGTAAAGTGGCTGATAAAACAGCCTTGAGCGTAAAAAGTAGCTCAAATAAACTTTACACATACGTCAATTTTGAGCGTAAAAAACTCATGTAGTATTCATGCGTAAAAGAAGTCATCTTTTGAGTGTAAAGTAACCCAGTCTACACACTAAACGACAATGTTGGTTTCTGTGTAAATCAAATCTCTTCGAATTCTGTGTTGTACGCTGTCAGCAAATCATTATGTCAGATTCATTATTACTTGCATTAAATGCATGATCTGACAGCCTGTCCTCGGCGTAAAGTAGCTTGCGTAAAAACCGCTCGCGTAGAGTAGCCTGCGTAGAATAGCCTGCGTAGAGTAGCCTGTTGAGTGTAGAGCTCTATTTCTTTGACTTAGTCTATGAAGCCTTTTTTTACGCTCCTACAAGACCCCCTTCAAAGTTTTCAAATATTTTCAAAATTTGAAATACTTTGAACAGAAGCGTAAAATTCAGGATTTTGACCAGTCAGCGTAGAGTTCGGGATATACAACGGTCATCCGCGTAAAAATTGGGATATCCAACAGTCGGCGTAAAATTTGGAATTTGAACCGTTTTAAAAATTCCCTATAAATAGGGTTCTTCGGGGAGAGAGAAAACTTTACTTGTTCTCTTTACTTTTATAATCCCGATCTTTCTCGAATCCTCTTCTTCTCCTTTCATACTTTTGCATTCAATCCGATGGCCCCCAAGAAATCCGCCACCGACAGCAAAGGCAAGAAGCCCGTCGTCGATTCTTCGTCGGTCGACCGCGCGCAAAATCCCGTCCGGCCGTCCACAGCGTCTCAACAAAGCAACCCTGCCGTAGCTCCTCCAATGAGGGGTAAAACACTACCCTTTGGCCGAAAATTCGTCGGAGAAGAAGACCTAAATCTTTTATTTCACGCCCACGTTATACGTGTCAGCGTAGAAATTAAGATAACAAAATACGCCCACGTTATATGTGTCAGCGTAAAATTACGAATATACGCCCACGTCTATACGTGTCAGCGTAAAATCTAAATTACGCTCATGTCTACACATGCCAGCGTATGTCACGCCCCAGAACCAGAATACTGGAGAGCGGGGGCGTACATAGCCAGCTACGTATATTGAAATAGAATACATCTCAACTACACGGTCACGGCTGTCTAGATATGAGGGTTTACTACAAGCCAACGGTCTCTTATGGTCAAGCCTATTGTCTCAATCTCAAGCAAGTAATATAAGTACAAGATGTTTGACCACCAATTATACAAAAAGGCGTCCCAAATATTACATATTCAGTTGATCATGAAGCTAGTCGTACAAAATGCGAGGACTAGCAAGACTTAAGTCATACATGATCAACCCTAGGATTTGTCAATCATGTTTACAGCCCGTAGGCAGACAGTAAATAAAGTGCATCGAGCTAACAGGTGCTCGTCGGCTAAACGCCTCAAAAGAATAACTTTACAATAGAGTGAGCGAAACAAAATAGAAAACCCACTCGTAGCCCGGGTTCCTTCTAGTCGCCACCATCGGGCTGGAGGTTCGGAAGATCCTCGGAAGCTGCTCCGAAATTTGGCCACACAAAACCAGCTGGGTCAAACCCCAGAAAGAGCAAGTGCCACAAAGGAGGCCAGGAAATAAGAACAAAAGCCAGCATATCAGAACATAATAAAAGAAATGGAAGAAGGTACAAGTAAATAAAGAGTACAATAGGATAATAAACGACTAGTGACGTGGGACCATTCCGGGAGCCAGGTTACAACCCTTAAACCAGACAAGGACCGAGGTTGTAACCATTCGCCTGAACAGCCCTCTGTCTCTACCCATTTATTGTTAGAGATAAGTAAAACAAGCATGTACAAGAGTAGCCAGGTACAGGGACTAGACAAGACTTAGACAAGGCTGGACTCCATCCATTCGCAAGCGGCCAAGCAATTACTACGGCTTACTACTTAACTAACTAGGGTTATCACAAGCCTTAATTACTAACAAGATGCAAGTGAGAAATTCCCAGTCCCAAGCCCTGCAGACCATCCAGTTATCCTTCCGCGGGTTAAGAGTATGGTTGGGTACATCGTCCCGGAGACGATATACCCTTAGGTGACTTAGAGGGTGCAACACATGACAGTGCGCTAGAAATGTGCTCTACTCGTCGGCAAGCTACAAGTCCAATTAAGAGCGCCCAGATAACGAGATTGCCTGTGACTGGAAATTCTCCATGAACTATAGTTTGATCTAGTCATTAGCCTAATCCATATTCAGTATGAATCCCTGACCGTGGGAACCAGGAAGTCACGTCCTAGACATGATGCAAGACAAGACAAGTGGATTGCACAAGCAAGCAAGCAAGAACACCCACGGTGTCAAGTTGGTTATACGAGTCAAGTTACAAGTTACAAGTCAAGTCAAGTCAAGTCAGGAGTGCGCCGCCACGGGCCACTATCAAGTTATCAAGATAAATCATGTCAGGATACTTGTCAGGAGTGCGCCACGACGGGCCACTATCAAGTCAGGTTGGTCATGTCAGGAGTGCACCACTACGGGTCACTGTCGTGTTATGCTAGTTCCTTGTCATACCATGCCATGTACAATAGTCATTCCAAACATATTAAGTAAAATCAAGTTCATGACAAAAGGGGTCAATATATCTAATAAAATATCAATATACAGGGCTATAGAAGAGCCAAGCTTAAAGAAATAAAACCAAAACTCCAAGAGCCAATATTTTGCGCAAGGGGTCAGGGGTTGGATTGCGCAGGGTGTCAACTGCGCAGGGTGCCAAGTGCGCAGGGGCACAGGGCGCAGGGGCAGATGGCGCAGGAATGGTTGGCGCAGTCTGCGAAGTGCGCAGACTTAGACTACGCAGGCAATGGATGGCGCAGGATACAGACTGCGCAGGCTTAGATTGCGCAGGCAATGGATGGCGCAGGATGCAGACTGCGCAGGGGTCAAGCGTGCAGGAGCCGATGGCGCAGGGTTGGTTGCGCAATCGGGCAGCGGCCAGGCTGCGCAGTCAGCGACCAATGCTAAAGAGCGCGGCACGGGGAGGCTGCGCGGTTAGTGCTGCGCTAAAGAGCGCAGACTGTAGATCTTCTTCTCCAGGCCGAGAGGAACATCAAGAACACCCAAAATTCAATCTTTCATATCTTGGTCAATTCAAAACCAAATCTAGATTTTCAAAGGTCTAACTTGAGTAAAATTGAATTATCTTCCACATGGAAGCATCAAACCCCACATAAATCCAACCAAAATTGATCAAAACCATGTAAATCTGAAAATAGTTAAAACCTAGATCTAGAACAATGGAGACTCCAAATCACAAAATGTCAAGCACTAATATTGATCACCATGGCCTAATCTAGCTAATGAACAAATAAAATATGGTTCTCATGTGGTGGCAAGGTGCACTTGCCTATTGGTGTTGGTGTTGTGTAGAGGAAGGAAGAAGAAGAAGATGGAGAAATAAATGAGAGAATAAAGAGGAGAGAGAAAAGTAGGTGGAGTTTTAATGAGGGTGGGTTGTGTTGTGTTGAGGGTGGAGTGTAGGTTAAAGTGCTCCAATGCATTTTAAACCAAACCAAACCAAATCAAACCAATTCTCCTCCACAAAATAAACCAAGCCAGGTAAAACCCAATTACGAGAACCAAAATCTGTAAGTCAAGCCAATTACAAGTACATGCCAAAATCCGAGAAAATAAATACAGGTCTAAAATACATGCAAGCTTGACAAAATACGTATTCAGAATATGGGTGTTATAGCGTAAAATCTCAATTACGCTCATGTCTACACATGCCAGCGTAAAAACCTAAAATACGCTCATGTTGATACATGTCAGCATAATTTTTAGAATACGCTCACATCAACATGTGTCAGCGTAAAATTTAGAATACGCTCATGTCTACACATGCTAGCGTAAAATTTTGAATATGCTCACATCGACATGTGCTAGCGTAAAATTTCAAATACGGTCACATTAACATGTGCTAGCGTAAAATTTCAAAAAATGAAAGACTTTGTGTAAAACAAAGACTTTTTTACACTTTTAAAACTTTTTATCAACTTTAATAAGCGTAAAAGTCAAAGTCTTTACCCATAAAATTTCAAATTAGATTTTCACTAACTTGATTTTTCTTTTTCTTTGGGCAGTGGACTTGCAAGTTCATCCACTCGCAGAAGTCTTTGGCTCATCCGTTGGCATGGTGGGCTCGAATTATGTGGAGAATTTGTCTCATGTAGCATTTCCCCAATCGAATCCAGACTACCCCATAGAGAGGGCACAGTTGATAGCTGCCCAAGGGGATAGGATGCTGCTATCCATGATAAATGGAGAATTGTTGACTTCACTGAATGAACAATAATTTACAAAACCAGCCTTCTTGTTTGGGGATGCAATAGACTGGTATAAGCCCCCTGAATTTCAGGGTTTATTTTAAATTTTCTGAATGAATTATTTTCGATAAATATATTATTATTTAATTATTTTGATCATTAATGTACTTGTTTGTAACTTTGACTTCTGAAGCGTCAGGGATGCCAATCTCTGTAAACTCTCTTCATGGATTTTGAAGTAGACAAGATTATCTTCGTTTTGATATATCATGTCCCACTTGAACTCGTTCCCTTGTGCTTTTTTTGTATCGCGTAACTTCGGGTCAACTTAGACCAATTAATCATTGAAGAATTATTCCCACTTTTATCTTTGATCATCGTTTGCACGTTACCGTGACTTTTAATTTAGGAGCACCAGACCAGTCGTTTTCTCAGAACCAACTTCTCATGAATGATCTACTCGAGACGCTCTTCACCCATGACCTTCGTGTCCCACTCAGACACTCCATTTTGTGCTTTATTTTTTTCGTACAATTTTTGGGTCAATTTAGGCCAATTTATTTTCTACCGTAAAGCCTGATTTAATTTCTAATTTAATTTTGGGACCCAACATCGATCCAACCTAGTCGACCCAAAGTATGGACGTGGCCCACATGAAGCCTACTACCCACATGACGCTTATGTCCCATTTATTGGAGTCCCCGCATATTATTTATTTACCCATGATTATAAATACCCATTTTAATTCAATTATTTCACCCTGTTAGATTTTGACCCGACCCGGCTCGACCGAACCCGAACCCAAGCTCCATATTGTTCTCTCATGACTGCATAAATACCCCACATAATTTCCCTATTTTCCCTATTTTAAATATCTATTTTTTTCTCTCTCCACTTTACAAATATATATATATATATATATATATATATATATATATATATATATATATATATATATATATTCAAACTCACTTTCCACCTACACCTACACCCCCCTCCCATCTCTCTACCAGCACACACTTTCACCCCCCCCAAACCGACCTACTCTCTCTCTCTATTCTCTCTCTCTCTAAATATCTATTCTCACTCTCTCTCTCTCTCTTTATATTAAACACAACACATACACACAACTCACTCTCTCTCTTTACATTCAAACTCACACACACCCCTACTCCACCACCACAGCTACCCTCACGTACACCACCACCACCACCATGAGCAACACCACCACCTCCTCCCTCTCCTCCTACTTCTCCTCCTCCACTCCATCATCATCATCAAGTTCATCATCACCATTATCATCTTCATCTCCATCACCATGAAACCATCACCACCACCATTCTCTTCAACACCACCACCACCGTCTACCACCGCACACCTACTGCCATCGCCGTGCCCGGCCTAGCCCACCCTCGCGCCGCCTTGGCAGCAAGCTGTAGCAGCAGCTGTGTGCGCATGTGCGCGCACACAAACGTGCGCCACTGCCACGATGGCCGTGCGCCACCACGTGGCCGGTCCGCCGCCTCCGCGAGCTCCCCACACCCCGACGACCCCCAGGCGACCACCCCCAGGCCACCGCTCACTTCCCGGCGCGACGTATACGCTATTCGTGCGTTTTGAACGAAATCCCGTCGGCGCGCGCGAGTTTTGAACTCGGAAATGGCGCTCCGTCGCAGCGACTTCGTACAGATTTTTTGGTCAATCCGACCATTGGATCGGCGAACTTCTTGCTCCGTCTTAATCTCGGTATATCCATCTTCACTCCCCTCAATTTTTGTCCGTTAATTTCGTCGTTTGATACCTCAAAACTGGCCACCAAGTTGACGTTTTAAATTGTACTATTTTTGGACAGTTTCGTGGAGCCGACTTCGTCAGCTCGTAACTCCGCCGTCGCAGCTCCGGTTGGCGCGCTACCAGTTCCTGTGTGCAGCTGGTATAACCCTCTTTCTGCCTCCTTTAAGTTTCGTTTCATTATAAACACGTTCAGTTGGTCGAATTCGACGCCAAAGTTGGTCATCCGAATTCTTTAATTTGCACTTGTAAAATTTTAATTTTGAACCCGGGACTCCGGATTCAATTTCTGACACCACCAGTAGACTCGTGGCGTCGTTCTGGCATGTTTTCATATAAAGTTTGCTTGAATTGGAGAACGTGGGCCCTGGCACGTATTTCGGTGCAAAGCGGGTCCCACTTTTCGAGTCAACGGGTCACTTTAAGATCGGCTCATCGGAATCCAACTCCGGATATACCGTTGAGTTCGTATCGTTATTCTAGACTCGTTGACATATGATTTGCTAAGTTTTGAAGACATTTGCTCCGGCACGCATTTCGGTGCAAACTGGATTCCAAGTGTCCGCGTCAACGTATCATTTTGAGATTGGCACATCGGAATCCTATTTCGGACATACCGTTGGGTTCGTATCATCATTCTGGATTCGTGGACATATAACTTGCTAGGTTTTGTAGACTTCTATCCCAACATGTTTTTCGGTGCAAAGTGTGTCCAACGGCAGACATCATTTTGATCCGAAATTACCGTTTTGCCCCTGTGTCTAAATTGGACTTATGGATAGGCTATCCTAGCTAATTTAACCGTTCTGGACACGTTGGTTATATTTATTTTATCATCCGACAACATCTGTAGATTTTGTTCATGTATTATCCTTAATTTGTAATTAATTATTTTTCCAGAAATTGCTACTTTCTGTTTTTGAATTTTTATATATATTTTAATTGCTGTAAAAATCTGGAAAAAATTGTATTTAAATACTATGTTAATTTATCTAATTTATTATAATTTTTCCAGCATTTATTAAGTGCTTTTGGTATTTTATATAAATAGGAAAACAGAACTCATTTTCAGTATATTTATTTTTGCTGATTTTAAATAAATATTTATGAAGGTTTGTAAATCCCAGAAAAATTATTATAAATTTCTATAATTAACAGGGATCATTTTGTTACTTTATTTTATATATAATTGAGCTTTTTGTCTATCTCAAAAATTATTAGAACTTAGTGTACAGTTTGATTTATTTATTGAATAGTTACGACTTGCATGTTTTGTGTTGTTTTGAGTTATTGTAGTATTGGACCTCACCCCGCACTAGTGTAAAGACTCTAGAAAATTAGTTTGGATATAGTGTCAATCCACATTCGACTTTTATGCTAGGTCCCCACTTAGCTAGTATCCAGTTAGGAGTCGTGTCACACTACTAGTGTAATATTGAACATAGCTTAGAACTGAGTTGTATATCATTATTGATTGGACACCAGGCATCTATATCTTCGTACTAGTATTCTTGTTTTGTTCGAGGCAAGTACATCTACAAACTCATTTACTGTCTTTTAATGCTAGAACATGTATTAACCCTGTTAAAATACTGATCCTTGAGGTAGCGAGTTAAATCTTCACATGTTGTATTACTTTCAGTACTTTCCATGCTTAGGATAGTTATCATATCTTCACATGCTTCTTACTGGTTCTCAGTACATGTTTTACTATGCTTTATACTACTCGGAGTATTCACATGTTTCATACGGCTCCCAGTACCTGCCATGCTTATGCTACTCCCGGTATCTCTCACATGTTTTTACTGTTCTTGTATCTCTAACATAATAGAATATGGGTTATGGGGAAACTGTTAGTAGCGTACGTGATCATGCCCCTTACTCATACGTATGTACCGAACAAGGTTGACATTTTATGTATACTTTGTCGTAGGTGCACCAGCTGTATTTGTATGTATGTACAACTATTACTTGTTTTACTTGTACGGAAGTACATTTTAGATACTTGTACCGCAGTACATTTTACACCTATTGACCGATCACGTACCTGCTACAGTTTTAAACATTACATATACATCTGTCTATATGACATATGTGTCATTGCCATGATAGACTATGAGTTATACCATGTTCCCTATGTTACTATGATACTGTGATTCCAGTCATACCATGATTTCAGATATGCCATGTTCCCTATGTTACTATGATATTATGATCCCAGTTGTACCATGAGGTCATGTTTCCAGTATTTCCTATTTTATAGACTTATCACACCATGTTTCTTATTGTACATCTCTTTCATTATATATTCAGTACTTTAGTTGTAGAGGTTGTACTTGCTCCCGTCCTGACAGGATAACGTTGTAGGTATACTTTTCGAGGAAGATATGCTATGTGTTACATATTATGGCACTGATTTTGAGCACCTGGCCTTAGCTCCAGAAGAGGCCCAAGCGGGAAACCTTGCTTAGTTATCTTTCTTGTGTTTTGAGACTTAGACTTTGGTCTGTACTTACATTTGGATACTGGACCTTGTCTCCAGTTAGATACTTGGAAGTGTATTTATTAAGTCTGTACTTGTTTACCTTCGCTTATAGATGCTGTGTTGTGATGAACCTTTAAATATAATTTTAGAACTGTTAGCAGCTTAGATCCTTTATTGTCTATTCTTAGAACAGCTTACTATGCTTTAACCAAGCGTAGGCTAGACATGGCTCGGCCCGGCCCAACAATTTGGGTAACGGGTCATGACATATTTTTTTGGCGGCCCATGCAGGTCCAGATTTAAGTTGTTTGGTTACGTTATTGTACCAAGCATGCTTGCAATTAGGATCTAGGACAACTTGATAACACTAGGACAACAATTAGAACACCTAGAGGATTTCTAGGATTGCAACATAGGAGAACTCATCACAGCATTGGACCGTTAGCTATAATTAGGCTCTTGTTTGTATATCAGTGGGTCAATTTAGACCAAGTTAGTGCCCTTGGAATGACCCCTGAGGATCTCCCTCTAATCTTACCTAGAAATCTGTTTTCGCTTATTTTCCTTTGCTCTTCCTTAATTCGTTGTTGAAATTAATTTCTGATTTTCGTTGTTGACTTTGGTCTTGCATCGTGATAAATTTTGTGGATTAAATTGTGATATATCCTGATAAGGTAAACGTCTTTTTTATTTATGGAGTTTAGAATTTATCGCAGCCATATTAGCTGGTATGACAAAAACATAGAGCATGATTTTGGATATACTATCCTATTCATAGAATTTAGATTTTCTTGCAGCCATACCGGTTGGCGTGGTAAGGAATCTAGATGATATGACTATAGGGTGTATACCTTAGTTATAGACTCCCTTGTTTATTGCATCTAAGCTTACTGGTGTGGCCAAAATTCTGGCAACATGATTTCAGGAAGACGTGTATGGTTATCAGATCATATCTTAACTTGGTTTACTTTGTTATTACCGAATGAGCAAGAATAAATTCTTATTATTATCATTCTTTCCCGTCTTGATTAACTCTGTTCTATCTACATCTACAACTAGGATTATAGGTTCTCCATGACTCTCCAATAGGATTGCTTTTATGTTATCTTTTTGGACAGAATTATTTTTGTGTTCCATCTTTCCTATGACTTGACTAAACTTTTTTTCGTTAACCTCTTGGATAATTCTTCTTGTTATGTATCTCGCTGTCTTCGTACCATTCTTGGAGATATTCCAATAAACTTTTCCGTCTTGCTTGACCCTTTAACTTGTTTGGACACTGTTATGGATTGCTTGACCCAGTCTTAGGCCTTGTTACCTTCTACTTGATAGACGACCGAAATAGCCAAACCTTGTTGACTGATCCTGTAGTATAACTATTAATGTATTGTGTGTTTGTGATAAGTACTTTTTCTAGGGATTAGTTAGATTAAGCTTATAGGACAAGTATGGGTGACTGACTATAGTAGACTTGGAAACCATTAAGAACGATTGTATTGATAGTATGACTTGATGATAGGGTATCTAAGATGGAATAATGAGATAATATATTGTTGTGACTATGGATTGAGGATTAGAATCTTGTGCTGAGCAGTTTGAGGATTTAGCATATGTAGAATTTTGGTTGGTTATCTATAAGCTAATTACATGTGATTAGAGGGTAGATCGATTTGTGGAATGGTATATAATAAGTTAGAATGAGTTATCATATTGCGTACGAGATCGGAAAGATATCAGTTAAAAAGATAAGGAACGAGACAGAGACATATGTACATTGGTAATTAATAAATCGGGAGTTTTGAAATCGAGGATTTATATTTGGAGGACTTGTTGAGTAAAATGAAGAAGGCTCTACGCCAAGGATAGAAATTGAACGTATGATTTCAAGGAAAAACTGTAGGGAAGGATTGACGACAAATGATGCTAAGGAACTGTAGATTGATAGAATAAGGATACTTAGGATGTGATAAGGAAATCAAGTATTTACAAATCGAGGTTGGAAATATGATTGATGATTAAGCATTTTAGGCTTATAGACAAGTCCAGAGAATGACCTATATTTTAAGGTATACGTTAAGGTTCCATGTTAGTATGGAAGATTCTAAAGGATATATGACATAGTTTATGATAGAAGGACCTTTGTTGAACCTGAACCAAAATACATGTAGCGAGAACAACATGGATGATTTCAAGGGAAGCAGATTGAGTATCGTAGCCAGAGCAGCTACATGTTATAGTTTGACCTATTGGGTGATTTTTAATTTCGAGGATAAAATTCTTGTAAGGTGGGTAGGATGTAAGCCCCCTGAATTTCAGGGTTTATTTTAAATTTTCTGAATGAATTATTTTTGATAAATATATTATTATTTAATTATTTTGATCATAAATGGACTTTTTCGTAACTTTGACTTCTGAAGCGTCAGGGATGCCAATCTCTGTAAACTCTCTTCATGGATTTTGAAGTAGACAAGATTATCTTCGTTTTGATATATCATGTCCTACTTGAACTCGTTCCCTTGTGCTCTTTTTGTATCGCGTAACTTCGGGTCAACTTAGACCAATTAATCATTGAAGAATTATTCCCACTTTTATCTTTGATCATCGTTTGTACGTTACCGTGACTTTTAATTTAGGAGCACCAGACCAGTCGTTTTCTTAGAACCAACTTCTCATGAATGATCTACTCGAGATGCTCTTCACCCATGACCTTTGTGTCCCACTCAGACACTCCATTTTGTGCTTCATTTTTTTCGCACAATTTTCGGGTCAATTTAGGCCAATTTATTTTCTACCGTAAAGCCTGATTTAATTTTCAATTTAATTTCGGGACCCGACATCGATCCAACCTAGTCGACCCAAAGTATGGACGTGGCCCACATGAAGCCTACTACCCACATGACGCTTATGTCCCATTTATTGGAGTCCCCGCATATTATTTATTTACCCATGATTATAAATACCCATTTTAATTCAATTATTTCACCATGTTCGATTTTGACCCGACCCGGCTCGACCGAACCCGAACCCAAGCTCCATATTGTTCTCTCATGACTGCATAAATACCCCACATAATTTCCCTATTTTCTCTATTTTAAATATCTATTTTTTTCTCTCTCCACTTTACAAATATATATATATATATATATATATATATATATATATATATATATATATATATATATATATATATATATATATATATATATATATATATATATATATATATATATATATATATATATATTTTTTATATATATATATATTTTATTATATATATATGTATATGTATATATATATATATATATATATATATATATATATATATATATATATATATATATATATATATATATATATATATATACATATATATATATACATAAAAAAAAAAAAAAAAAAATATATATATATATATATATATATATATATATATATATATATATATATATATATATATATATATATATATATATATATATATAATATATATATATAAAAAATATATATATATATATAATATATATATATATATATATATATATATATATATATATATATAATATATATATATATATATATATATATATATATATATATATATATATATATATATATATATATATATATACACTCTCTCTCTCTCTCTCTCCTATTATTCAAACTCACTTTCCACCTACACCTACACCCCCCTCCCCTCTCTCTAGCAGCACACATTTTCACCCCCCAAACCGACCTACTCTCTCTCTCTCTCTATTCCCTCTCTTTAAATATCTATTCTCACTCTCTCTCTCTCTTTCTATTAAACACAACACATACACACAACTCACTCTCTCTCTCTCTTTACATTCAAACTCACACACACCCCTACTCCACCACCACAGCCACCCTCACGTACACCACCACCACCACCATGAGGAACACCACCACCTTCTCCCTCTCCTCCTACTTCTCCTCCTCCACTCCATCATCATCATCAAGTTCATCATCACCATTATCATCTTCATCTCCATCACCATGAAACCATCACCACCATCATTCTCTTCAACCCCACCACCACCGTCTACCACCGCACATCCACTGCCACCACCATGCCCGGCCTAGCCCGCCCCTGCACCGCCTTGGCAGCATGCAGCGGCAGCTGCAACAGCAAGCTACAGCAGCAGCTGTGTGCGCATGCGCACGCACACAAACGTGCGCCACTGTCGCGGTGGCCGTGCGCCACCATGTGGCCGGCCCGCCACCCCCGCGAGCTCCCCACACCCCGACGACCCCCAGGCGACCACCCTCAGGCCACCGCTCACTTCCCGGCGTGACGCATACGCTATTCGTGCATTTTGAACGGAATCCCGTCGGCGCACGCGATTTTTGAACTCAGAAATGGTGCTCCATCGCATCGACTTCGTACAGATTTTTTGGTCAAACCGACAGTTGGATCGGCGAACTTCTTGCACTGTCTTAATCTCGGTATATCCATCTTCACTCCCCTCAATTTTGTCCGTTAATTTCGTGGTTTGATACCTCAAAACTGGCCACCAAGTTGACGTTTTAAATTGTACTGTTTTTGGACAGTTTCGTGGAGCTGACTTCGTCAGCTCGTAACTCCGCCGTCGCAGCTCCGGTTGGCGCACTACTAGTTCCTGTGCGTCGCTGGTATAATCCTCTTCCTGCCTCCTTTAAGTTTTGTTTCATTATAAGCACGTTCGGTTGGTCGAATTCGACGCCAAAGCTGGCCGTCCGAATTTTTTAATTTACACTTGTAAAATTCCAATTTTGAACCCGGTACTCCGGATTCAATTTCTGACACCACCAGTAGACTCGTGGCATCGTTCTGGCATATTTTCATATAAAGTTTGCTTGATTTGGAGAACATGGGCCCTGGCACGCATTTCGGTGCAAAATGGGTCCCATTTTCCAGTCAACGGGTCACTTTGAGATCGGCTCATCGGAATCCAACTCCGGATATACCGTTGAGTTTGTATCGTCATTCTGGACTCGTTGACATATAATTTGCTGAGTTTTGAAGACATTTGCTCCGGCACGTATTTCGGTGTAAACTGGATTCCAAGTGTCCGCGTCAACGTATCATTTTGAGATCGGCACATCGGAATCCTATTTCGGACATACTATTGGGTTCGTATCATCATTCAGGATTCGTGGACATATAATTTTCTAGGTTTTGTAGACTTCTATCCTGACAAGCTTTTCGGTGCAAAGTGTGTCCAACGGCAGACATTATTTTGACCCGAAATTACCGTTTTGCCCATGTGTCTAAATTAGACTTATGGATAGGCTATCCTAGCTAATTTGACCGTTCTGGACACGTTGGTGATATTTATTTTATCATCCGACAACATCTGTAGATTTTGTTTATGTATTATCCTTAATTTGTAATTAATTATTTTTCCAGAAATTGTTACTTTCTGTTTTTGAATTTTTATATATATTTCAATTGCTGTAAAAATCTGGGAAAAATTGTATTTAAATACTATGTTAATTTAGATAATTTATTTTAATTTTTCCAGTATTTATTAAGTACTTTTGGTATTTTATAAAAATAGGAAAACAGAACTCATTTTCAGTATATTTATGTTTGCTGATTTTTAATAAATATTTATGAAGGTTTATAAATCCCAGAAAAATTAGTATAAATTTTTATAATTAACAAGGATCATTTTGGTACTTTATTTTATATATAATTGAGCTTTTTGTCTATCTCAAAAATTATTAGAACTTAGTGTACAGTTTGATTTATTTATTGAATAGTTACGACTTGCATGTTTTGTGTTGTTTTGAGTTATTGTAGTATTGGACCTCACCCCGCACTAGTGTAAAGACTCTAGAAAATTAGTTTGGATATAGTGTCACTCCATATTAGACTTTTATGCTAGGTTCCCACTTAGCTAGTATCCAGTTAGGAGTCGTGTCACACCACTAGTGTAATATTGAACATAGCTTAGAACTGAGTTGTATATCATTATTGACAGGACACCAGGCATCTATATCTTCGTACTAGTATTCTTGCTTTGTTCGAGGCAAGTACATCTACAAACTCATTTACTGTCTTTTAATGCTAGAACATGTATTAACCCTGTTAAAATACTGATCCTTGAGGTAGCAAGTTAAATCTTCACATGTTGTATTACTTTCAGTACTTGCCATACTTAGGATAGTTATCATATCTTCACATGCTTCTTACTGGTTCTCAGTACATGTTTCACTATGCTTTATACTACTCGGAGTATTCACATGTTTCATACGGCTCCCAGTACCTGCCATGCTTATGCTACTCCCGGTATCTCTCACATGTTTTTACTGTTCTCGTATCTCTAACATAATAGAATAAGGGTTATGGAGAAACTGTTAGTAGCGTACGTGATCATGCCCCTTACTCATACGTATGTACCGAGCAAGGTTGACATTTTATGTATACCTTGTCGTAGGCGCACCAGCTGTATTTGTATGTATGTACAACTATCGCTTGTTTTACTTGTACGGAAGTACATTTTAGATACTTGTACCACAGTACATTTTACACCTATTGACCGATCACGTACCTGCTACAGTTTTAAATATTACATATACATCTGTCTATATGACATATGTGTCCTTGCCATGATAGACTATGAGTTATGCCATGTTCCCTATGTTACTATGATACTGTGATTCCAGTCATACCATGATTCCAGATATGCCATGTTTCCTATGTTACTATGATATTGTGATCCCAGTTGTACCATGAGGTCATGTTTCCAGTATTTTTTGTTTTATAGACTTATCACACCATGTTTCTTATTGTACATCTCTTTCATTATATATTCAGTACTTTAGTTGTAGAGGTTGTACTTGCTCCCGTCCTGACAGGATAACGTTGTAGGTATACTTTTTGAGGAAGATATGCTATGTGTTATATATTATGGCACTGATTTTGAGCACCTGGCCTTAGCTCCAGAAGAGGCCCCAGCGGGGAACCTTGCTTAGTTATCTTTCTTGTGTTTTGAGACTTAGACTTTGGTCTGTACTTACATTTGGATACTGGACCTTGTCTCCAGTTAGATACTTGGAAGTGTATTTATTAAGTCTGTACTTGTTTACCTTCGCTTATAGATGTTGTGTTATGATGAACCTTTAAATGTAATTTTAGAACTGTTAGCAGCTTAGATCCTTTATTGTCTATTCTTAGAACAGCTTACTATGCTTTAACCAAGCGTAGGCTGGACATGGCTCGGCCCGGCCCAACAATTTGGATAACGGGTCGTGACAACTGCAAGTCACAGACACACCCCAATAAGGAGTCTTGGGTGTTCAAATCTGGAGATAGAGCAATGTATCTCCCTGACATGGACAGAGATTATCCTTTGTCAGCATTCATCCGTGCCACCCACCCTCGACAAATGCTGTGGAATCTGACTCCTAGCAGTCACGGAAGGCCGGGTAGAATTGTATTCAAGAGGGATCATGCCAACGACATGGGGTACTACGTCAGTGTTCCCAATGGCGGTGTCACTTCTTTCTCTTGCCTTATGCCAGGATTTACTCCGAGTGAAGATTCGGCCTTAATCCAACCAGTGCAGACCCAGATGTTTGTCAACAAGTTCATAAGGGCTGGGGTATTGTATCCCCAGACAAACCCCAGGCTACCGGGATGGTTGACTCCTTTCAACCAGAACTGGATCCAGATTAGCATTTGGATGATGAAGAACTTCCAGACAGAGTTAAAAGATATTGACCTGTATGAAGCGGTGGCTTCCACTAGTCAGGGCATACCACCGAACGGTAATTTGTTCATGGCCCTGATGGAGATATACATAAGTTCAACTGGAACTTTTGCGACCCCGAAAGGTGAAATAGGTCTCGCTCTCCATGAGATGCAATTCATCTCGAAGCTACCAATAGGAGAAGCCCCATATGAAGAATACGTTTCCTCCAATCGGGAACTTACTGAAATCAGGAAGAAAAACCCTCAGTTGGTTGAAGTATATGAAGAATTGATGTGCCACTATATGATCTGTACTACTATGCATGAGAGTGGATCTCATCTAGCATATATCAACAAGTGGACAACGTATCTCTTCTTCCATAAGGATAAAATATCCAAGGATGATAAAGAAAGATTTCAGGAAAACAAAGCTTCGGCTATCAATACAGATTCAACAATTCCTGTGAACAAAATTCGGGATATGATGACTGTCTACAAATTCCCGAACAAGTATTTATCCACCAAGACTGGGGAGTTCCCTACTGGAACTGAAGCCTTAAGCTTCCTCAGATACGGCAGTCATAAAATCTCCAGGAAGGCCTTGCTGGCAGGCTTTCTTTCTTTATGGTTGAGAATATGGGTTGTATCAGCAACTGGTACAGTTGACAGAATCCACCGTAACGTACTATGGCCAGCAGTACATTTGGTGTTTAAAGTCAGGATTAATCTGCTATCGGCAATGGTGTGTCAAGTAAATGCAGGTTTGAGGACTTTTGGTGAGGAGTTAATCAACAATGCTCCTCATCGAAATGCATTCCCCAGGATAGAAATGCCCTATACATATTTAATGGGCTGGCTGTTGCACCACAACTGCAGATTGTTGCCACCAGGCCCGGGTGATGATGCGGAGGTCTTCCTCCAAAAATTCGGCAAAGCTACATGGATTGCCACGACAGTGGCAGATACCCGGGCAATTTTGAACTACTCTTATGGTTGGAACTTTTTCTGTACCCGACCACAAGTTCCAGCCGACTGCTTCGGCGTCCAATTTGAAGATGAAGTTGATGGAGGAGCTTTATTGCCACCATCAGTCTTCAAATGGCTACAGTGCATCAGACCCTCTCACCTGATGTACAGAAATGAAGATAATTGTACGTTCGAACCATATCTACCCAGTAGGTTCACTCGTCAATTTGGGTATGACCAACTTCATGTCGGTAATCGCTCTACCAATTTCCGTCGCTATGGGAAACTGCTTGATGGTGCAAGCGGTTGGAGATATTTTAGTACTGCCCGTACTGGTACCAGATTCAGAGTCTCAACTGCTACCAGTACTACAGAGCTACGGATTCTTCATTCGTATGCTCACTTTTATGCTTCTATCCGTTCCTTTGCCCATGGCTACAATATGAGAGGTAGTCTGAGATGGCCCAAGGAAGGCAATGTTGAAGAGCTAGTCAGGGTACCAACAGACATCCCTGACGATGCTGCTGTTCCAGATCCATATCTGGAAGTTATTTCTACAGGAGTTGGGGAAGAGGCTGCAGAACCTATTATCATTGGCAAATCCCGTAAACGGAAACAAAGTGCAGCAGTCACACTTCCAGAGAAAACCCCGGAGAAGAAGAAGAAGAAGGCTACCATAAAAAGACCTTCCAGATCAAGAGTCTCTACTCCTGAGAGTGACACTCAGGCGGATGAGCTGCAACATGTAGGATCTTCTTCAGTTCACCCTGGAGAAGGATCTTCAGCACCTCAACCAGCAACATCTGCAGTGATCTTATCTCCCGGACGTCTCAGCTCGGCACTCCATTTAACTTTGCCACAAAAGGCACAAGTTGCTGAAGACGCTGCCCCAGTACAAGCTGTTGATTCGGTATTTATCCCATCCGATGAACCAGCTATCACCTTTGATGACGAAGACTGGGATGGAGATTATGATTCGTACTTGGAGCGTTCCACACATACTCCAGGTAAATATAATTTATACAAAAATCCATATAAAACTATGACTTTTGTATATTAACTTATTATATATATATATATTTTTAGGTGTTATTATTTCCCCGAAGGTTGTGGCTCCTCCTCCTCAAGAAGATATCTATGAGGAAAACGATGAATCTGAGGAGGAGGCTTCTTCTTCAGAAGAAGAAGATGCTCAAGAAGAGGTAGCACGAGAACCCGAAGTAGAGTCTCAAGAAGAATGTCCTCCATCATTGGAGGTACAACAAGAGCCAGAAATACAGGCTCAGCCAGAAGTGTCCTCCCCTGCTGAGGGCAAGGATAAGGAAGAAACTACAGTAGATCTTACTATAGATGATGAGGAAACTTCTGAAGAATAACTAGATTTTAATGAAGATTCAGTTACTGAAACACTTGATGATCCTATGAAGCCAGTAGTTGAAGAAGGTAATGAAGGCACACTCAAATCATCAACTGAATCTGGAGAAATTGTAATAGCATCCTCCGCTATTACCATTGATCCAGTACAAGTCTCTGAAGAGTCAATGCTAGAACCGGAGTCAGCTCCCACAACTGTCATTCCGCCGCACCTATCACTGCCACCGAAACTATAGTAGTTTCAGCTCCAGAAACGGCTGGAGTAACAAATATTGAAGACATTGTTCTCAAAGCTCCTGATAACCAGTTGTCTATGGTAGCAGTAACAACAATAGCTTTATCTCAGCCTGCTACAGGAGCAACCACATCTGCTAGTACTGAAGACTTAATCCCTGAAGTTTCCAGGGATCAATTGGATATGGTAGTGACGACAACATTATCTTTATCTCAGTCTGCTACAGGAGCCACCACATCTACCCCTAGTATTCGGAAAAGAGACTTGGTAGAGATTGCTGCAACGCCAAGCTCAAATGCAGAAATGAATCTCTTAGTTGAGATTCATACTGAAACTTTTACAAGACATTGGCAGCTTTGATTGACATGGTCTTGAATAGGGGCCTCAGTTATGAAAGCTTGAAAGGCGCGATTGTTTCCACCATCAGGAACGTCGCCATGTTTAATGATGTTGAGAGAGCAACTGTATTGGACAAGGTGGTAGAAGAACTTGAGCAACATATTAAAGAATATCTAAGGCTGACAAGTAAAACTACTGAAAGTCTCATTCAAGCTGAGTACGACGCTTTATCAGCTGAATACACTGCTCGAGAGACCACTTTCAACGACTCTCTTAGAGAGCATAGCAGCAAAGTCGCCAAAGAGAAAGCTTTCTTGGCTGACGCAAAGCCTAAGTTGGAGAGTTATAGAGAAGCCTATGACACTTCGAATACGAAAATTCAGGAACAAAATAATAAAATTCGTGAAGTGGAAGCCGAACTAGTTCATCTGAAAGCTGAGAAGGAACAATTAATAGCAGCTCGTGACAAACATTTGACACAGAGCTCAATTCTGGAGGAACAAGTTTTAGGAGCTGAATCTACTATTAAGTTCCTTGATGATGCCAGGGATAATCTGATAGCTACTTTCGCTAAGTTTTCTCCCATTTGCACTCCAGAGGCCCGAAGAAAGGTAGCTACTGAAAATGTAATGGGCTCTCGTGAGAAGCATTTGGCAGAGCTCCAAAAATTGCTAAAAGATATATCTGCTCCGCCTTAGGCAAATAAGGAGCTTTTGTAATCTTTTATCTTATTTATTCTGTAATATTCACAAAAAATGAATAAAATATTTGTTTTGTGATCCTATCATTTATTTTGAAATTAAATAATAGGTATGAGATAGAAAACACTTATCAGAGGTAATATGGACATGACAAGTCTTCTAAACTCAATAAATTGTATCTATCCAGAGGTAATATGGACATGATAGATAATGAAATCTCATTTTCTGTTTAGAGTATACAATACTATCAGAGGTAATATGGACGTGACAGATCGTAACAACTCAAAGAAAAATAGATTAATATCTATTCAGAGGCCAAATGGACATGATAGATAGGAAAAATAAGCAGACTTAATATTTATTCAGAGGTCAAATGGACATGATAGATAATAAATCCAACTTTTTATATCAACTGGTAAGATAAAAGATTAAAATTTCCCTCCAAGCTTAACCAAACATTGGTAGCTGGGGGATAAGAAAGAAATTCAAACATAATATTTCTTTAGAAATTTGCCATTGATCGGCATCCTGAGCAAATCTCCATTAGGTTTAGACAACCTATAGGCACCATTGGAGAAAACTATCTCGATGACATAAGGGCCTTCCCATTTTGCTTGGAATTTTCCTTTACTCTTATGAGTCATCACCATCGGTCTTCGAACAGCTAGTACTAGTTCACCGACTTTGAATACCCTCTCTTTAACTTTACAATTGAAAGTTCGAGATATACGGGCTTGATATAGCTCAATATGTTGTTGTGCTTGAAGACGTTTCTCGTCCAATCCTTCAAGTTCTTGGAGTCGTAAGCGATCATTGTTCTCTGTAGTTAGCTCATTAGCAATGCTATTCAAAGAGATGGAATCTGAATTTCCAGTGGAAGGACAGCCTCACATCCGTAAACCAGTAAAAATAGTGTAAAACCAGTAGGAGTTCGGACTGTTGTTCGATAAGCCCATAAACATTCTCCAAGTTTCTCATTCCAATCACGTTTATTAGAGGAGACGAACTTTTTGAGAAGTTTGATGATCGTCTTGTTGAAAGCTTCGGCTAAACCATTAGCAGCTGGATTATAAGCCGTAGACGCCAAGTTTTGGATCTGATTCTTATCACAGAATCGATAAAATACCTGACTGGCGAATTGTGGTCCGTTATCATGAATTATCCGTCGGAGAATCCCAAAACGATAAATGACATGATGTTTAATGATGCTAATCACATTAGATGTTTTTACTTCAGCAAGAGGAACTGCTTTCGCCCATTTAGAAAAGTAATCGGTTATAGCCAGTATAAACCGATGTCCTTTAACAGAAGAAGGATTAATTGGACCAATAATGTCCATGCCCCAAGCTTTGAAGGGCCAAGAAGCTGCTGTAGGATGTAGGAATTCAGACGGTTGATGAATAAAATCAGCATAAATCTGACATGCTTTACACCTTCTGGCGTAATCCACAGCATATGCTATCATTGAAGGCCAATAATACCCCATTCTTCGAATACGGTCTTATAATTTTGGACCTGGTTGATGAGCACCACAAATACCATCATGAGCTTCGCGGAGTGTTTGTTTAGCTTCATTTTCTGAAAGACAGCGTAGCAAAAGTCCATCATATGAACGATGATATAACATATGTAGAGACGAATCATAATAAAATTGAAATGATCGTCTCTTGATTGATGCAGCTTCTTTTGGATCTTCAGGTAAAATCCCATGAACCGCATAATCAATAAATAGACTTCTCCAATCCCTCTTGTGGGAATTTGATTCTGTAATATAACTCTGTTCAATATGCAGATTATTTTTAACACAGAATAAGTCTCGATCCAACAAAGTAATGGTGTTTTGTCTTCGAATTGGAACAGCTAAATCTGCCGCTAAACTAGCAAGAGCATCAGCTTCCAAATTCTGAGAACGTGGTACGAATTCAATGAAGAATCCTTTAAATGAGAGGACCAATTCGATTATCACTTGATGATAAGGGATGAGGTCAGGATTTCTGACTTCATATGTCCCTCTAACCTGATTAACAATCAGTTGAGAATCTCCATAAGCTTCCAGGAACTCTATGTCCAATTGTTTTTCTACTTGGAGACCAATAAGCAGAGCATTATATTCTACCACATTATTGGAGCATGGCTCATTGAGAGAATAAGCACGGTATATGACCATTTTGTCAGGAGAAACCAAGACGATTCCTACACCAGAGACGATATTTCCTTTAGGTCCAACTCGTGACGCTCCATCAAAGTATAATTGCCAAATGTCATCCTTTAAAGTCATGTTGCAATCCACAACTTCATCTGGAATGTCCTCATATAGCTTCGATGTTTCAGGTATAGGGTGAGCTGCTAAGAAATCAGCTAATGCTTGACCCTTCACTAATTTTTGAGGTACATAGACCATGTCATAAGGAGTGAGCAACATCGTCCAGGTGGCTAACATGGAGTTAAGAATGCTCGATTTTCTCATCAATACCCGAATAGGATTTATTCTGGAGATGACATGAATAGTCTGTCCTGTCACATAATGTCGTATCTTTTGAACGGCAAATACCAAAGCCAGATATTCCTTTTCTACAGGAGTATACCTGTGTTCAGCTCCGACCATCATTAGGCTAAGATAATAAATTGCCTGTTCATGACCCATATCACTTTTCTGTACAAGAAGAGCACCAAGTGAATGATCCAATGCTCGAACATATAGCAAAAATGGTCTTTCTACCACTGGTGGTACCAGGACAGGTGGATTTATAAGGTATTGCTTGATGTCATTGAAAGCTTTCTGACATGCTTCATCCCAAATAAATAATACACCTTTCTTTAATAGACGGGAGAAAGGTTGACATCTCCCAGAGAGATTGGATATAAATCTTCTGATATAAGCAATGCGACCCTGGAAGCCTCAGAGTTCTTTTAGATTACGTGGAGGACATATTTCAAGAATTGCTTTGATTTTATCAGGATCAACATGGATACCCTGAGAAGTGATGACAAATCCCAAAACCATACCACTGGAAACCCCTAAGAAAGACTTAGTAGGGTTCATTTTCAATTGATGCTGACGCATCAATTCAAATACTGTCTTCAAGTCTTGAATGTGATCATCTTTTGATCGACTTTTGACAGCAAAGTCATCTACGTAACATTCAATTATTTTCCGTAGATATTTTTGAAAGATGTTGCTCATGGCCCGTTGACACGCAGCACCGACGTTTTTAAGACCAAATGGCATAACCGTATAGCAGTAGACTCCAAGCGATGTACGAAAACCAGTATGCTTCTCATCTTCTGGATGCATCTTAATCTGATTATATCCTGAGAATCCGTCCATGAAAGACATGCGTTCAAAACCGCATGTCTTGTCTATCATGACATCAGTAATGGGATGTGGAAATTCGTCCTTTGGACAAGCTGCATTAAGATCTCGAAAATCTATACAAACTCGGACTTTTCCGTTCTTCTTCATAACAGGAACAATATTGGCAACCCAGTCTGGGTGTTGTTCTTCACGAACAAATCCATATGTAATCAGCTTTTTGGCTTCTACTTCGATTGCATCCATCATGTCTGGTCAAAAATGCCGTTGCTGTTGTTTCACAGGCTTGACATTAGGAAGAATATTGAGTTTATGAGTAGCAACTTTAGGACCTAGACCCGGCATATCCTCATAACTCCATGCAAAGATATCAATATATTCTTTAATCAGTTGTATTAGCTCTTCCTTTTCATCTTCAGAAAGGTTCTTACTGATGAATATTGGCTTGGACGTAGTTCCGTCTCCAACGTCAATCTGAACAATCTCATCCTCCGTAGGTGGTTGTCGTTGTTCAAAACGAAGCTCCTACTGAGTGTCCATCTGTTGGGCCCAAGGGTCATTTTCAAATGGCTCAGATTCACCTTCAGTTTGAACCATGTTAACTCAGAAGATACACTCAGATTCATCATAATAGTCTCCTCCAGCATATGAGGAGTGGGATGTATCAGATTCGATGAAATGGATTTCTTCCGAATCTGAGGATTGTGAAGAACTAGAAGAGAATTCTTCTTGTATATTGTCATTAAGCATGTGAGACGGATCATATCCCAACCCATGACGAGTTTTCTGGTAAAACGGATTACCACATAATGGTAATCGTCTACCTTTGCCTTGATTGAGACCTTGCATAGTCTTCAAATCATATCCCATTTTCTGGATAATCTTGAGAGATTGTTGACTATATTTATCAATTCGGATTTTTCCCTTATCTTTATCTCTAAGATCATCTGTCTGAACAACAGGGATATTTCTAGCCAGGCCAAACACAATTTGGTACTTATTTTTCTTATCAGACGGAATCACGAAATAAGATTCTTCGTGACATCTAAAAGTTACACAAGCTTGTGATGGCGAGACTACAGGAAGAAGATAGGGAGAAGATGTTAGGAACTTTTGAGCATAAGGTCCAACATCGATTTGAGAAGGAAAGGAGTTTTTCTTATGATCAATATACAATGTATCCTCTGTATTTATGTCATCTTAATATTGATGATTTTGATCATCAGAAGATAAAGACATTCTTTCAACAAATTTGACAGCCATATACTCCAAAAGAAAAACTTTATTGATATCAGAAAGTACAGAATGATCAATATTTATATTATTTACAAGTTGAGTACTACGCTTAGGATTTATCATTAATGGACCTTCATCCATCTTCTGCGTAGACTTGCCAAGGTTGATGATCAATGGTAGTTCTGGATCATTCATACGAGAAGTACGTCCCTTGACTTTGATCATAAGAGGTTGAACTTGGCTCTTGGCAGGAATATTCACTGATTCCTCAGATGAAGCTCGAGTTCTTCCTTTGACTTTGATCATCAAAGGTTGATCATTGACAGGTTGGGGTTGGATTCGACCTTTGACTTTGATCTTCAAAGGTTGCTCTTCCGGAGGATCTTTATTGACAAACTGATCTTCAACAGGTGATTGATCTTCAGCTATATCTGATATCTCCTTCACATGCTCTTGTTTGTAGAGTATTGAGTCAAAAAAATAGGCTTCAACACCCTTGAAGGGATTGATATCAGCAAATTCAGTCTTCACAACTCCTTGTGAATCCACGTGCTTGAAGCACTGGTGGAGAGTTGAAGGCACAATGTTATGCTCATGTATCTACGGTCTTCTAAGAAGGATGTTGTAGGATACGTCTGAGTTGATAACATAGAAAGTAGCCATAGTTCGAAGATCACCAATCTGAATCTTTAGACGAATCTTCCCCAGTGGTTTACTCTTGCCAGAGTTGAAACCAACTTTTGTGGTACTAGTGTAAATCAAGTCACTAGTAGGAATCCTTAAAGGTCTTAGCATACTTTGAAGAATAATGCTAATAGAAGACCCAGGATCAATAAATCCTGTCGATTTTAGTGGATTCAATATACCCAGTGTAGCACAAAGGCCTGTCGTGCTTGTCATGCTTCAACAGCATGTCTTCTTGTGTGAAGGTAATATTAGAAATTGCCTCCATCACACTATGATATTGTGGACACGACACTGGTGTATTATCAGGACTCTTGAGTTGAGCCAAGCATGAGTCTGCTTGTAGTAAAGCTTAACTCAAAGTCTTCCTGCTTTCTTTAGAAAGACGCAGTAGCTCGAATATAGAGAGTCTAGCCGGAGTATTGGCTAACTGAGCTAGAATATCAAATTTATAGGGCTTCATCACCACCCCTTGATTTGAAGCAGATTTCAAGGGAACGTCAAAGCGTACTGCTTATGTTTCCCTTTCTCAACCACCGATGGTTTAGCAGGAACAGGAGATGGTTGAATTGGGATCGTTTCCACAACATCCTTTGCTTCTTTGGAAGATCCCTCGTAGTCTTTGTGGTATTCTTTCCTAGATCTCGTACCAGCAAAACTTTCTTCTTCAGAATCATGAAAAGGAAGTACCATATGGCAGGATTTAGTCTTCTTTCCCTTAGCCTTCTTCTTGCGAGGATTTTTAAGAAAAAGTTCAAAACCCAATCCAACAGTGGATTTTTGACTTTGAATCTGTAAAGGAAGTCGCATTCCTTTATCATAATTCAAACCCTCCGCCTTTTGAAAATCATAGCCCATCTTTTTCATGAGATGGACTGATTGTTGACTGTACAAGTGAATGGGCAGTGGACTTTAATAGACAGTTCAACAGAGGAAGAAGAAGCAGAAACCTCTGTAACTACAGGAAAAAGGAGTATTCGGGACACGAAGAAAAATCCCTGTAGGAACTTTTTCATAAGCAGTAAAAACCTGTTGTGCCCTGTATAAGGGAACACTATTCATAGCTAACCACTGCTGATGAGTAAGTTTGAGCTTGGTAGGAGGAGCTAAGCTTGGAGGACATATGTTTAAACCTTTCAGCATATCCTCCAAAGGAATGCCATCCCAAAGATGATCCAAATCATCAGGATCTGGAATAACATGAGAAATCATGTGGCAGGTTTTAACTTTTCTACCTTTCTTGGATTTTGAAGTTTTACCTTCATCCTCCATTTCAGGTACTAAGTCAGGATGTACCCACATGATTTCACCATTCTTTAATGTGAGAGGCAACAATCCTTCATTTTCCTCTCTGGCAGGAGAGATATTCACAATCTTCATCGTCGCCTTCGGAATTGGAACAATCCCATCTGGGACTTGTTGTGGAGGAAAACCTCCAAATTGAAGAGAAACCATATTGTTGTGACTGTATGCTCATCGTTAGTTAAAGCGATGGCATTGGCATTTATCAACTCTTGAATTTTCTTCTTTAGGACATAACAAGCCTTGGTGGGATGATTTATGTATCTGTGATAGATACAATATTTGGGATTGTCAGTCAGATTCACCTCATTAGGCCTTTTTGGCTCCGAAATCTGGAGTTTGCCACTCTTTACCGGATATTGGAATATCCCTGGGATATCGCTTTCGTCAAAAGAGTATTCTTCTTTTGGCTTAGAAGACTCCTGATTATTCGGCGTCGTTTTATTTTGGAAAGATTAACCATAAGGGTATCCTTTCCTTTCCATTACGATTGCCGAATTATTACCAGAAGAGCCTTTCTTTCCTTTGTCCTCTGAGGCAAAAATATCCCATGTTCACGAGCCAACCTACCATTGGTCTCGACAGAAACTGCTGCTATAATAAACGAGGCCCAGTCTGTGAATTGGGAACCCGTGAAGACAGCAATAGATGGTCGCAGATTCATCTTGCATGTATCAATCAACGCTGAATCTGGCATACCAGGAGGCATTTTCAAAGTTTGTCGGAAATGTTCGATGAACGTCCGAGTATCTTCCTTTTTTTGTTTGATCTCTATTAAGGAGGACATATTCATATCCATACCTCCTTCATAGAAGCGGGAGAGAAACATTGCTTTAAATTCGTCAAAAGACGAAATGCAATTGTCGGGTAAACTACGATACCAGTCGTAAGCTGAACCCGTCAAGCACCCGATGAACACTCGAGTGAGAAGAGCATCATTTTTCTGCAGATGCACAGTCATAATATCAAAGTAATTGATATACTGACTAGGAGAAGCCTTTCCATCAAACAATACCATTGATTTGAATTTCGGAGGAAAGGGTACATCATTCCAATGAGGAGGATAAGGTTGCTTAATCCCTAACTTCTAGAGTTGATCTTTGTGCTTCAGAACTTCAAACTGTGCCTTTAGTTCATGTACTGCTTGAATAGCTTCACTGGTTTGAGGAAGCACATTTGATTGAATAGTTGTTGGATGTACCGTGACCCCCACCGGAGGTGGTACATCTTCTGGAATGATAGGATCTGGAGATGCAGAATTTTGATTGACAGCAGGCTCTTGATTATTCAAAGGTATGTCAACCCCTTGACTATCTTGAGTTTGTGCTGCTACCAGTACCGGTGTTATTACTACCGGCTGAGCAGTCTGTTGAGTCATTATTATCTGGTGCATGCTTTGCATCATAGTAAGCATGTCCTTTAGTGATTGCTCAACGGCAGAGAGATATTGTTCTGTAATAGCTGATGACGTCTCTGGTTCATCTCCAATAGCATAGGATTCAACTTCTCTTGAAGATACATAGGGATTGGTATAGAGGTATGAATCGACACTATCTGTTTCGGACTCAAAAGATTGAGTACCCCCAGCTTCTGAATCAGAAGTCTGCAACTGTCTTTGTCTTCTTGATCGAGTATTCTGATATACTCCTTCAAAGGAATCAAGAAGTCTGTTAAATTGTTGTTGACCTGGAGTTTGGGACGAGTTGCGTCTTGGACGTCATCCTCTGTTGGTATGAGATGCCATGTTGAATGACGCATATGACAACTCATGTTCTTGGTCATCAACTTGCTGTTGAGGCGCATTGAAGCTCAACCGGTCAAAAACTGACCGTTTAGAAGCCGCACAACAACATTTGATTACAATTTGATGACACTCACAATAGTGATTCTCTTGAGGGAGTGTCACAGGAGATTGTCTATTTTTACGCTTTTGTATTAGCAACTCGCGTAAATCAGAAGGAGTAGAGGGAGTAGATGGAGTAGTCTTCTTTATTACGTTTGGGGTAGAGAAGCGTTTAGTCCCTTGTGTATAAAAAGATTACTGGCTGCATCACAGAACCAAACTGTATATTTTACGCGCTTGGAGTTGCATACGTAAATCCTGAGATTTGTGAGCACAAAAAACTCTATCAGCATTACACGTAATTTGTAGGTTTGGTACCTTGCGTAAAGTAGTGTAAGAAGGCTGTTGGTGAAGAACCGAAGTTTTACCAACAATGTTTTTACGCTGGTTGCGTGCAGGTAAATTCACTTTAGATGTAAAGACATCATTGTAAATTTTATCTACACTGTCACAGACAGGAGATTTACCTTTACGCGTAGCGCAAACATGATATCTACCACGTCAAGACGGAAGATTTTTCTTTACGCGTGGAGCGTAAATTTTGTGTGTACCACGTCACAGACGGGAGACTTATTTTTACGCTCATAATGTAAAGCATTGGAGTCTACCACGTCACAGACGGGAGACTTGTTCTTATGCACAGAGCATAAATTTTGGTTTTTACGCGCTGGGCGTAAAACCTCACTTTTACGCGTTGAGCGTAAAACTTGGCTTTTACACGCTGGGCGTAAAATTTGGCAATCTTCCCCATCACTGACGGGAGATTAGTTTTTACGCTCAAGGCACACACTGAAGTAAGGACTGCCTCGTTACAAACGGAAGCCCCTACAACAGGAGTAGGAAGGATTCCTTTGCCTTCAGAGACAGTAGGGAGATCCGAGGATGCTTTGGATTTGGGAATCCAAACTTTTGTGCTTTCTGCGATTTCTGAACATTGGAGCAGCGAGTACTACCCCCAGTTCGGAGCATTTCTTCGTAGGCAGTCTGGTCGAAGTGCACAACCAGAGTCTTCTTTGTCGATCCGATCGACACATCATCGTATTGAGCAATTGCCTCCTCGTCAGAGGAGAAGGTTGTCCCCAGCAGACGCCATTTTGTTTCACTTAACAAAATGCCTAAAATTGGCTTTTGAAATAAAACAAGAAAAAGTACAAGAAGTAAAAATTATTCTGGAAAGTATTGCTATGGAAGTCTGATCTTAAGACGATCACTTTGTTCCTTGGACCATACGATGATGATGAAGAGTACTGCTGGAAGATAAACAGCCGGAAGAACTAAGTCACCAAAAAGGTATCGACGCACTTGGGCACTGATGGCGAGGTCGAATGCTTTCCTACTTTGCTTCACTCTGTTCCGGAAGAAAAGTTGAAGAAGAATGCTCTGAAAAATTAAAATCTCTGGGCTCTGATCTCTGTATATTCTCTTCTGTCTCTCTGATATCTGTATATTCTGAAAATCAGTCTATTTATAGACTAAAATACATCATGCGTAAAAAGCATCCAAACTGGAGTTTTACGCTAGCAACTGTCATCCATAAATTTTATGTGGGATGACACGTGTCCCATTACTTCAACAAAATAAGGAGGGCACGTACACACGTCCCTCGATAAGTGTGGCATGAAAGCCATGTAGGCAAACCACGTTTTAAAGTAGTCAGGAAGGATCGGACGTAAAAATGACCCAAAATACACTTCCAGCGTAAAGTAGTAGACTAGGCGTAAAATAGCCCAAAAATAGACTTCTTGCGTAAAGTGGCTGATAAAACAGCCTTGAGCGTAAAAAGTAGCTCAAATAAACTTTACACACACGTCAACTTTGAGCGTAAAAAGCTCATGTTGTATTCATGCGTAAAAGAAGTCATCTTTTGAGCGTAAAGTAACCCAGTCTACACACTAAACGATAATGTTGGTTTCTGTGTAAATTAAATCTTTTCGAATTCTGTGTTATACACTATCAGCAAATCATTATGTCAGATTTATTATTACTTGCATTAAATGCATTATCTGACAGCCTGTCCTCGGCGTAAAGTAGCTTGCGTAAAAATCGCTCGCGTAGAGTAGCCTGCGTAGAATAGCCTGCGTAGAGTAGCCTGTTGAGCGTAAAGCTCTATTTCATTGACTTAGTCTATGAAGCATTTTTTACGCTCCTACACGCTCTACCGTCGATATTGCAGCGTAGGCTAGGCGTGGCCCACGTATTTGTACCCGTATATCCGGGTGTGGGTCGTGACACATTTTTGTGGTGACCCACGCAGGTCTGTCTTTGTAAATTAATACGAAGTCGTGGTGATACTTGAGCTTATCTGTACTACTACGAGCCTGCCCTAGGATTAAGGTTGAGTCATAGAATATTTAGGATTTTGGTACTCAGTCACATATTGGGAACTCTTGATGGATTCCAGGGATGACCCATGGGAATCTTATTTCGAAAGCTTTTCAAATCTTTTCCCACTTGTTTCTATTCGTCTTAATTTTTGAAATATTTGTCCGTACAAACATTATTCCTTCTTGGGTTGAGTTATGGATCCCAGAGGGATGGTATAAGTTGAACTTATATCATCTAGGTTGAGAAGAGAATATGATTGACCAATCTCATATCAAGGTTGAGATTGTTTTACATAATATTCCAGACTTTTAGATCTTGACCTAGAGAGTACCTTTAGAACTTCTCCTGAGAACTTTTCCTAATTCCTGTCTCGAAATCTGTTTTCGCTAGTTTTCATTACTTATCCTTGATTCGTTGTTGAATTTTGAATCTTGATGTTCGTTCATTGTTGACTCTGTATCAAAAATCAGTTTTTATGAATTAAGTTAAGATATCCTGATAAACATATTTGATGGGGACGATGAGAACAGTAAATGTCTATTTTATTATGGAGTTTAGAATTTATCGCAGTCATACTAGCTAGCACGACAGGGACATGGAGCCTGATGTGGATATACTATCATAGTTATGAAATTTAGATTTTCTTGCAGCCATACCGGTTGGCGTGGTAAGGAATCTAGATAACTAATTATAGGGTGTATACCCTTGTTATGGACTCTATCGTTTATTGTAGCTATGCTTACTGGCGTGGCAAAAATTCTGACAACGTGATTCTGGATAGACGTATATGGTTATCAGGTCATATCTTAAATTGATTTACTTCTTTTAACCTATTGATTAAGGACGATTTCTACCATTATTTCTTGTTTTGTCATTCCTTTTCTCCCGTATGATGTTCCTCATCTTGTCATTACTTTATTCATCTTGATTAATTATGTCTTGATTACACCAGTCACCTGTCTTTTATCCATTCCTGTCAACCACACTATGAAGTCATTTAAAATTTTGTTTTTTTTCACCTTGGAAATGTTAAAGAAGTATCGTAAATCATCTCGTTCGGGAGGCAGATTTATTATCAAGTGGTATCTTGGTAGGAATATGAGATGTTGGATCTAGTGTAGAAATTTGAGATAGAAGTATGATTGAGGTTGGAATTTAAACCAAGGGGTCAATATAATCAGTTTAGAAACGAGCTACTAGGGTATTTCGAGGATGAATCACGCGGGAAGCAAGTTCAAGAATTTTAAATTAGAAGGACAATAGAATGTACTTAATGGTATGAAAATTTATTATTCATGGATAGTTTAGAACCTGACAAGGATATCCGAGATTGAAACATTTTTGAATTTGGACAATTTTAGGTTATTGGTTCTCGAGGTATTTCACACTGAGGTTTTGATGGAAGTTTGGAATTTAATAATAGGAAAGAAATTTTAATTATATGTAGTAATGGTAAGAAACTGGACAAGGCATTGGTAAGAGGATAGGAGAACACAAGAATTTTAAGTCAAAAAGGGAAGAAGAGATTTTGTGGGTATAATTTATTGATTGAGATGGTAGATATTTGAAAGTGTATGATGAAGGAAATATAAAGGTTGAACTGTAATGGAAGAATAAGTTTTATAAGCCTAGTGGTATTAGATTTGAATAACACAAGGAGCGTGACTTGAGCAAGTTCAAGGGTATTATAAACTTGATTTAGAGGTTTCGGATCAATTTAGGACAAGGTGGAAGAATTCAGATTTAAGGATGATTAATAGAAAGTGTGGAGTTCTAGTTAAGGGTGTACTTCTTGATTAGGGTTTTGGAATTTGGATCTGGCCTATGGTATCATGACAAGGTCCATTTTCATATCAGAAGGGTAATTCTGGTAGTAGTTGTATAAGATTGGTTTTTATATGGGACTTGTGAGATTAAAGGTGCGATTGGCCAATGATAAAGATAAAACTGGATAGTATCAGAGAGAGATGATTAACTTGGCATCCCTATGAAACCTTGTCTTTTGATTTTCTACCAAAGAGGACTTGGACTTATTCCATATCTCTGAATCATCCCTTGAGTTTTTAATATCGTTAAATCCTAATATTCCCTTGATCGCGACCAATCGACTTTGGTCATATCTCTGATCATATCCATATCCTGGATCGTACTCAATTGGATTAAATTCAATTCTAACCTGGATTTCCATCCTTGGATGCTGTGCTCAGGTTTTTCCTGATCATGACTAGGTTTGTCATTTTTGTCTTGATCGTGCCTAGTATAACCCTAAATCTTAATTCATTAACCTGGATCCTATTTATCGATGTTTTGACCTGATTCTGACTTGTTCGTAATCGAACGATTCTTGATTTTTTAGTCGCGGCTTCG
>JANAVB010028797.1:0-83844 GCA_029216955.1 Iris pallida
CAACCTTCCCACAGGATCCGTTTTCCGCAGAAAATAACAGTAGACAACAGTGGTTGTAGGTCCGTAACCTCTCCATGTCACAGAGGACAAGTACCCACCGTTCCTGAAATTCTTCTGGTTAATAGTCCTCCCTTGAACCAAAAGCTAGATGCCTAGTAGATTTCTCTTTGAACTAATAGCATAAAACTTTATGGTAGGATTGTAATAACACAATATCAGAATGCCTTCAAGTCTATTTTATAAGCTGTGTCATCGACCAGCTGGCGCTTGAGGCCCTTGGTGAACAGATCCGCCAGGTTCTCCTGACTTCAAACATCAATTACTGCAATGACACCTCTCTTGATGAGATCGTTTACTGCCCTGTGCTTCAACCGCACAGTTCTCTTCTTTCCGTTGAAGAGATTATTCGATGCCACCGCTGCAGTCGCCTGGTTGTCGCAGTATATAGGAATTGTCGGTATCTATGCCCCAACCACTAGAAAATCATACATGAGCTCCCGAAGCCACTCTGCTTCATCTGCTGCGGTATCAAGTGCAAAGAACTCAGATTCCATAGATGATCGCGAGAGCATAGTCTGCTTCTTCGACTTCCACGATATAGTAGCTCCACCCATAGTGAATATGAATCCACCTGTGGACCTCTCGCTCTCTAATTCTGAGCACCAACTGGCATCACTGAAGCCTTCCACTACCGGCGGATCTCCGCTATAGTGCAGTGCATATGTCTAAGTTTTCTTGAGATATCTCATAACCCGTTTCATAGCTTTCCAGTGCTCAATGCCTGGATTGCTCGTGAAACGACTCAACATTTCCACGGCGAAAGCTATGTCTGGCCTTGTGGCAGTAGTGGCATACATCAAACTTCCGATTATGCTTGCATACCCCAGCTGCCTGACGCTTTCCTTCGAGTTTGGCTTCAGCTTCTGATCACCCCGGTACGGCATATCAATTAAAGGAAGATCATGATACCCGTATCGAGTGAGCATCTTCTCAATGTAATGAGATTGTGACAGTGCTAATCCATTATCTGTCCGGATGATCTTGAGTCCCAAAATAACCTCAGCATCCCCCAAGTCCTTCATACTGAACTTCGTCGAGAGAAACTTCTTTGTCTCCGTGACACAGCTTATATCCGTACCTAGGATTAGCATATCGTCCACGTATAGACAAACGATGACTCCTCTTCCGTCAGCAAACTTCATATAGACGCACTTGTCTGTTTCACTAACCCTGTAGCCATTTGACCTTATGACTTTGTCAAACTTCTCATGCCACATTTTGGGAGCTTGCTTTAAACCGTACAGAGATTTTACCAACTTGCAGACTTTGTCTTCAAGACCTTTGACGACAAACCCTTCTGGTTGTTGCTTGTAGATCTCTTCGGTCAGCTCACTATTCAGGAATGGCATTTTTATATCTATCTGATGTATCACCATCTTATGTATCACTGCGAGAGCAATCAACATTCTGATGGTGGTCATCCGGGCTATTGGAGTATACGTGTCAAAGTAGTCGATCCCCTGCTTCTGAGAAAACCCCTTTGCCACTAGCCTGGCCTTGAACTTCAATGGTTCCATCAGCTTTCATCTTCTTCTTGAAGATCCACTTGCGTCCGATAGGTTTTGCTCCTTTAGGTAGATCAACCAACACCCAAGTGTTATTGGAGGTGATTGATTCAATTTTATTGTCTATCGCCTCCTTCCAGAAAATTGCATCTCTGGTCTTCATCGCCTCATCATAGGTAAACGGATCTGCTTCCACATGATAGGTGACAAAGTCATCTCCGAAGTTCTTCGGCCTCTTCGCTCGCTTCGACGATGGCTCAGCGAGTTCTGGTTCAATCGTTGTCTCCTCAGTAGCAACTTCATCTTGGACAACTGGCTCATTGAAGATCTCAGTCATCTTTGCACCTTTATCATTCTCCGGAATGTCCGTTAGAATAATGTTCTTGTGCCTTATAAACTTGTCTTCAAAATATTCAGCAACACGAGATTCGATGATATGACTTGACTCAATATCAAGAAATCTTCGAGCATCACTCTTCTCGGCATACCCCAAGAAGATCATCTTCGTAGTCCTTGTCCCCAGCTTCTGAATCTTCAGATCTGGAAGCTTCACATAGGCCAGACACCCCCACACTCGAATGACATTCAAGTTAGGTCTGACTTTGAACCATAGTTCATGAGGAGTTACGTCCGAAGTTGCATACGGCACTCTATTTAGAATAAAAGTGGCCGTCAATACAGCTTCTCCCCAGTAGCATTTAGGAAGACCCGCAGTTAGCAGCATTGAGTTCATCATTTATGTCAACGTTCTGTTCTTCCTCTCCGCTACTCCATTAGATTGAGGAGAATACGGAGCAGTAGTTTCGTTTATGATTCCATATTCTTTGCAAAATAATATGAATTCATGAGATCGATACTCTCCGTCTCGATCACTTCTTAGCCTCTTGAGTTATTGTCCAGTTTGCTGTTCAGCCTCGGCCCTGAACTCCTTGAACTTCTCGAACGCTTCGTCTTTAGACTTGAGCAAGTAGACGAACGCGTACTTTGAGAAGTCATCGATGAAGGTTATGAAATACTTGTAACACCCAGTTTTCCAGATGAGGGTATTTTTGAAATTTTGTAATTATAATTATTATTTATTGATATTTATTTCACATTATAATTTTTGGTAATTTTTGATTATTTTTAAACTATTTAAAAACTGGTTTAAGTCATGACTTGTGATTTTGGTGTGCAGCTAGTGAAACCATAGAGACTAACCATGTCATTAGGATGATTTAATTATCATTTTTAGCCTAGGAGTATTTTGGTCATTTTGACTTATTTGAATTATTTGATGATTTAGTAAATTGGTGAATTCTAGGTTGACTTGACTTGTTGAGACCTAGTGAACTAGCCTAGAAGCTAACCCTAGCCATGGTGACCCTAGTATAACTTAGGTTAACCTACTTTTAGTCATTAGAAACTAATTTTAGAATGAGGAGATTTGGTTTAGTGAATTTAAGTCATGGTTTATGGTTTCATGAAATGACTTATGGCTTAATGATTTATTTGATCATGACTTGGCCCATGGCCCATAACTAGAAGCCCTAACCCTAACCAAACCCTAAATGACCAGCCATAGGGATCCCCACCCTATATAAACACTTATTCTCTAGGGCTTGCCTCTTTCTTTATTCATTTCAACATTGGAAAAAGAAAGGTATTTGTCCCTCTTCCAAAAATCCCCATAAATCTATTTTAATTCCTTTTTAATCCTAGTTTCTTGCATTAGAACCTAATTTCCTCCTATTTTCTGAATGTGGAATTTAATCACAGCTTTGGGACAATTTGGAGCTTTTGGCATCAAGAGGAAGAATCCCCAATTTAAAGTTTTTCTAAGCTTTTTGCACATATAGGTAAAACCCTCTAAATTATTTTAAATTTTAGTTTTCTTTGCATGTAGGGCTAGATCTAGGAGTCCCCTAGGTGTCCCCAAAATTTGGATGGAATTCGTGTCCGTTTGGTGTCCGTATCGGACACGTGTCATAGTGTATCCTAGGTGTTTGATGAAATGCTTGTGAGAATTAAATGGTATTATTTTCAAAAACTAATTGAACAATCTTCTAGCCCTATAGGTGTAGATCATAGAACCCTAACTTTGAGCACAAATTAGACCCGTGTCCGTGTCAAAAATTGACACGAACCCACTGTCAGGACACTGCACTGAGGCATACAGCCTCCCCTGCTACTCGACCCAATTTTTGGACACGACACGCCATGAAGACACGTGCAATTTGAAACAGAGGTGGGGGCCATCACTGACAGACCCCCTCCGAGTTTTACGATAGGTCGTGTCGTGTCGGACACGAAAACACGATCACACAAATTTTTTACTGTACTGTGCACGCGAGAATTCAGCACTGACACGCACTTCGTGTCGTGTCCTGTCACCACGAGGACACGATTCAGGGTGTTGGTTGTGTAACCCTATAACCCCTCTATGTGCGTGCAAGAGCCCATGGGTGTTCGTGCCCTGTGTTGTGCACACAATCGTGCACGACACGGCTGCACGAGACAGTCTTCACTGACTGTTTTGAACTGAGTTCGAGTCTTGTTTTGGACACCTCGTGTCCCCTTGTTTGGACACGAGGACACCCTTTAACACTTGTACACGTGTATAACCCCTCTGCGCACATTAATTGGTGTTTAAACTTGGTTTTCGAAATCAAATTTGAGTTGCAAATGTCAAGTTCTTAAAACTCTGATACTGTGTTTAAAAATGGGTTTTCCTGAGTTTGCGTTTGATTTCCTACTGATTTTAATCATGTTAAGTAGCTATTTAGTTTACCTACATGTTGATGGGTGTTGTTCAAGTTCACTTTGATTTTGCTAATGAAAGGGGATCATTGATTTAGTTTTTGCAAATTGGTTTGGGTTTCAATAACTGATATCATGATAGGTTAGACTTGCCTTAGTTTTCATTTTCTTGAAAGATGTAAACTGGAACCTAGGATCATTGATCTGCATGTATACACACACAGGTCTCATGTATCACTCACCCACACTTGTTCCCTAGAACCTGAATATTGACCTGAAATGAGTTTACTTGATTAAACTGTTAACTGGGTTGAGGTTTAGGAATAGAAGTAAACTGAGACTTGCACACTATTATCACACACACATTGCCTTCACAGTTCAACAGCTTGACACTTTACTCACAAACTGAGAAATCCCAATGTAGGAAAAACCTGAGATTTCAAGGGAGTGATGGGTTTAGTTTCACTGTAATGTAAACCTGAGAATCCCCTTCCCTTTTCCATTTCAGTTTCTCCTATTCACATTGAAAGCATGTATGTTATGTATAGGAATAAAATGTATGCAATATCTGATTTTGGTTATATATAAAACCTGAGATTCCATCATGTGAACCTGAATATTGAACTGTTACCTGTTATAGAAATACAAACTGTTTTGAAATGGAAGTTAAAACTGAGATGTTGTTTACATAGAAATTTAGTTGGGTTTTAACTTAAACCTAAAATTGAGAATGGGATTTGAGTTTGGTTTTATAAAAAACTGATTTCTAAATTGAGTTTGACACCCTCATGTATAGCTCATATCTCACTAATGTTTAGTCCAGTTGTTGATTTTGTTATATTTCAGTCTATACATATCATAGTTGTTCAATTAACCCACACACAACTGAACCCACATTGACACTGACCTATACACCAGCCTATACCCCCATACACATACACATGTACCTTCCCCCCTTTTGTTTCATGTTTCCTATCTATATCTACATATGTGTATGCAAGCAGAAGTTTATGAAATAAATGCAATACTATATATATTATATATAGATGTGATATATAGTTAAGCTTGATTTCTATATGATACATCATGTGTTACATAAGAGGGATATATGCCTAGGACTATAGGTTGATAGTATATAGTGATTTGTATATAGGCATATTAGCCTATGAGTTATTATGAGCTAGCCCTATAAGTTTGACCTAGATGTTGACCCAACAGCCTAAGTGACTTGTTGAATATAGTTTGACTAAACCCTAGATAGTTGACTTAGGCTCTTAGTTGACTTGGGTTGACCCAGAGTTGACCAAGTTTGACTTGGACATAGTTTGACCTAGACAAGTTGACCAGGTTTGACTTAGAGTTGACTTGACCTAGAATGGCCTAGAATCAAGTAGATTGCATCATAAACTCCATTTATCTTATTTTAAACACATTATAACCTGTATTACTCTGTTTAGGACATCGTGACTCTGGTGCAGGCATCTGATATTATACTACTCTTTTCAGAGTAGCAGGCGAGTACATTCTCTGATAGTTCTCTCATTTATTTGTCAATTACTGTAATTCAGTTCTAGTTAGCTGTATGTGATTCTCTGTTACAAACACGTACTGTTATTTCTGAATCCATGTATACGACACACATACTTACTCGTTACCTCTATTATTCGAATCACCATACGAATCACTATTCGAACCACCTATTCGTATCTTCATTTGTTGGTTGGACTTGTATTCGTCTTATGTGTCGGATTTTGGATTCATTTGTATTAGATGGACGGAGAAATACTTGATTAGACATGTGAACATTCCCACTATTCGAACCACCCCCTGTGAATAATATTCGAACGATAGCCATTTCACACCCGGCCAGGTGTGTGATGTGTCGGATTTACCATTAGCCGTTTACATGTCTATCTAAGTATTTTAAAACACACTTGAAGAATTTATTCGAATCATTATTAGAACATCATGTGAATCACTATTCGTATCACCTTATTCGTATCACTTTATTCGATTCACCTTATTAGAATAATGATTAGAATTACATTCGACTCATCTTATATTAGACTCACATTGGGATTACACTCGACTTATATTGTACCATCTGAACTCATTATGTTACTCTAGTTCAGCTAGATCTTATTCTACAGTCTTCTTTGCTATGTTTCTCTTCTTATTTAGTTACCTTACTTTCTTTGTACCTTAACTGCTCTCTACATCACTACTCATACAAACTGCCATATTCATCAATACAACTGTCTATAACTGCTTTATAGTTCTCTGTCATTTACTTGGGATTTCTTGATGAATTGTACTCGTTCCTGTCCTGACTGGACCTGTTGAAAATATTACAGATGCTTGCCCTGAGGATATTTTCCCTACTTGCCTTGGAGCAGGAGATGGCTTAGCTACCTATGGTCCCGACACTCAGGAGTGATCGGGAGACTAGCTAGTAGACTGGTTTAGTTTTTCATGTTTTAGAACTGGAATTATAATAACTTGAGATTCGAGTTTGTATTTGAGTTTGTTTGAGATATTATTATTTAGTAGTTTATAAATGTTGTTATTTAGTTTTTAGTTATAAACTTCTGTGTTATCTTATCGTGCTTAGACTGTGATTGAGATTTCATTATATCTATACTTGTCCTCCGTTCGGAGTTGAGATATTGACAAGTACATTATATAATTGCGTGAGTTGTTGATTAGATAGTAACCTAGGACAGCGTTCTACCGTCGACACTGCGACATAGGCTGGGCGCTGTTACGTACTCGTACCCTCACAGTGGGTGCGGGTCGTGACAATACTTCATCCTGGCTTTTGTAGAGAATTGCTTGAAGTCACAGATATCAGAGTGCACCAACTCCAGAAGATCTGTGCTTCGATTGACCCGATGAAAGGGTTTTCTTGTGATCTTTGTCTGAGCACATACTTCACACTTCTCTACCTTACCCCCATATTTGGAGATAAGTCCTAGACTGGATATTTTGGTAATTCTTTTACAGTAAACATGTCCTAGCCTGTTATGCCACAACTAAAGAGAATAATCAGAACGAGTGATTGCATTGATTATATTTGACTGGTTTACAAGCTAAATTTTGAACATCCCTTCAGTTTGAAAAGCTTTTCCAAAGTATGTTCCCTTCTTGGACATCACCATCTGGCCAGCATTGATGTCCATCCTCAAACCTGCGTTGCTAAGCAGGATTCCAGAGATCAGCTTAAAGCCGAGGCTTTACCCCACCTGGGTACCTCATCGTAGTGTCATACTACTGTAGCATGAGGTCACAAGCCTCTTTGTAGTGCCAAACTATCCAGCATGAAGCCTTGCGCTTCCGTGCGGTATTACGCCGCTATGACATGGCTTGCGAAGCTGAGGCTTTACCCTACCTGGTACCTCTTCGTGGTGTCATGCCACTATAACATGAGGACATCGTCCTCTTTGTAGTGCTATCTACCTCTCTTTATTACGATTATCATACAGCATTAGGCTACCTGCCTATTTGCGGTGCTACTCCGCTGTGACTTGGCTTGCCAAACCGAGGCATTACCCCTACCTGGGAACCTCATGGTGAAGTCACCTCACTGTAGCATGGAGTTATACTTTTTATAGTGCTGCACTACCGTGCTTCCTGTAAAGCACTCCAAGCATTCACTCTGCCTGAGAACTCATTAAGGCATTTAAGCCAACCTTTCCACAGGATCCGTTTTCCGCAGAAAACAATAGTAGACAACAGTGGTTGTAGGTCCGTAACCTCTCTATATCACAGAGGACAAGTACCCACCGTTCCTGATATTCTTCTGGTTAATAGTTCTCCCTTGAACCAAAAGCTAGATGCCTAGTAGATTTCTCTTTGAACTAATAGCATAAAACTTTATGGTAGGATTGTAATAACACAATATCAGAATGCCTTCAAGCCCATTTTACAAGCTGTGTCATCGACCAGCTGGCGCTTGATGTCACGTACCGACCCAGAATCATCCGAATCATCGTCCTCGTAGGGGGCGTGATGCCGCACGAGCCTGGAGTTGCGCTCGTACAAGGCAAGATGACAAGTTCTCAAATGGTTATCTTTTGATTCGATATTAACAACGAAAGGAAAAACAGAGTATACGAAACAATTCTCTTTATTGATATCTGAAACTGAGATTACAATGGCTTTCGATAGCCTAACAATATATGCCAGATTGGCTATAACACTCAGGTTCTCTCTTGTCCACAAAGGATTTCACCGTTCCATACATCATGCCTTCTATATCTCGGCTGCATTAATCCAGTTGCATAGTCCGAGCGTCAAGCGATCGCACGCTTCAATACGCTTCGATATTCCAAGCCTCAACGCGTTCAAGCAATGCTTCGCCGCGAGCCATCCATTCCCTGCACCCTGCATGAAGCTGGTGGGGGATCAGTACGTTCGTCCTCGCATGTACTGATGCAAAGATCTTCTTTCCAAACCGACATTATAATATTTATGTTAAATTATGCAACTTAGCTTATGATCTTGCTATGTTCTCCTTAGGGTCAATTTTATGGCATCTTTGAAAACGTAAAGCATGTTATCATAGCAGCATGTTATCGAATTGAATAGATAAGCAAGCAATCTCGTGTTTGATTCGTGGCGCGACTTACCAAGTCGACGCACTCGCCCTTGCTCCGACGCAAGGTGAATACGCCCCATTCCTTCCCTGTCATGTTATATGTGCATCTCTAAGCAGGATTTATATGCGGGATGCACACGCGCCTACACTTTCAACCCATCGTTCCTTAACTATATGAGGGCTGTTGGCGTATTCGCGTCGGAATGGACTAAAGGAGTTCCTTTCTTTTCTCTCCTTCTTTTCTCAATATTTGGTCGGACTGCCCGGCGTTTCACGGGTTGGGTTGCAGTCCCAACAACCGAAACGTTCCCGCTGCATACCATCATTTACGGCTTTTCCCATCTTGTTTAAGGATGTACGCCTACAATGATTATTCGATTCCCTCCTAGGCCAAGCGGTTCTGGAGTGCTCCGACGTTTAACCGTTTGGGGGAAACACCCGTGCACGGGAGATATCACATTTTATCTCTCGTCCATTCCATTCGACCATGCAACGCCCTTATCATTCAAGCAATCAAATTCAAACAACCAAACATAGTCTTGAGTCCGAGACTCAGACTTTATCATCTCGCGTCTCTTCCGTTAACTTTCTGTGTTCTTACGTTTCATACTTCATTTCAATGATCAATGGCATCGTGCCTCAACTCAATGCTCGTCAACCGAACGACCCGAAGGTCTCGAACACCTTTCGAGGCATTATGTCATATCCGTCAGTTCTGCCACATTCGTGCCACAACTGTATTCTTTTTCAACGAAGCCATCTTTTATTATCCCGTGCACGTAGGCACGTTTCGACCGTATCCCCATGTTCTATAACTTAGTGTTCAATGTTCGGGGCTTGCGCGCTAGGGCGCTCGCCTATTGTCTTTCAATGTTTTAGCCATTCTAACTCGTGCGCGAAGGCACGATATGGTTCGTGCACTAAGGCACTCGCCGAGTACAGTTATCCCATGTTCTTGCGGCTTGCGCACCGAGGCGCTCGCCTTTGCGATATCAAATGTTCCATAGCGACTCGTGCATTTGATGCACGTTTCATTCCAATTGTTCTAACTTAGTGTTCGACTCACACTATGATTTATCTCCGATCGGACCACGCCCGTGGCGTCGATATGTTAACTTAGCATACAATGATATATTTGACTTATCGAATGAAGGAGTAAAAAGAAGTCAATCCTCCCACCTTGAGTCGATACGCCTTTGTCGTTTCGCCGAGCCGATGCAGCTCGATTTCATAACTTTGTAGCACGGCCACTCTCCTGACTTAGCCATTTGAGTACTTCGTGCTATATTGAATCATACATCCGATTTATCTTAGCGTGTCCAAGTCTCAGCCCGTCGCAAGGCGACGATTTGATTTCGCGGACCCCTTACTAAATATTGCAAAAGATCGACCTCTAATATTTTTGCGTCAAAGTATAACCTGCACACGAAACCAACTAAAATCAATACTTGCATCGATTCGGACTTGCGCCTTGGTCGATTCGATTTCTTAGAATCTTCGAGCCGATTTAACGCACTCATCCTTCGGGGCAACGCGGTACTTCGCATCGATTCACTCGATGTATTCTTTCGGACAAGGCAACTCTTCGCATCGACTTAGTCTGATGCGTTGCTCGGGACAACGTAACTCTTGTATCGATTCGCATCGATACATTTTATTCGGTCAACGCGACTCGCTGAGTCAATGTCTCAGCGTAATGCACCGTACGGAGTGGGGTATTACAGAATATACCACTCAAAATAAGGTTCGTCCTTGAACCAAAACTAACACTCCGACTAAGCATTTTATAGATCGTATCACGATCTCGTCCCACCAATGTTGTTCAGTTTCACTCTATCTTGCAAGCTTTTCACTAACATTTAAATGTCATCCCTGCAGCTTGATTTGAATTTTGTATATAACTCGATTTGATCCGTACCTATATTCAAGGCGTCCCGAAGATATATGTATTTTGACCAAGTCCAGTCGTAGCAAATTGGAACAAAGCTGACAAGTAAATTTCAATCCTATGCTTGCCATCTCGTACTCTCGATCGAACATGGACTCTAGTGCTTGTTCTCATAATTTTATTGCATATGCATATTGATACACATACAATCATCCAACAAAAGTCAAGGCACATGATGCGATTCAAAATCGCATTTCTTATTTCGTATGTTTCATCGGGACTATCAATTCTACGCGTCGCGTCAAGCCGTCGCGCATCCGATCGCAATGATCCTTCGTAACGCCTTGCGTTCGAAGTCGCCAGTCAACTATTTCCGAAGTCTGGCTATGCACTTATCTCGATTACGATTTCCTTCGTTGACTTGCAAATGCATCAACATTCAGGGCTACGCCCGCTTGGTTACTTACCTAGACCCGTGCTTAACTTCTTCCGACGCAAATTGACATTGCACAAAGGCCACAATCTATCCGACACGAAAGTTTACATCAAGGCGACGGTGCTCAAGGCAACGATCGCCTTAGCACGAAGGTCTTTTACGACGCGTCTTACATTCAATTTCCTAACGAGTAGGAATTTACTAGCCAAATTTCCAACTTATCCATCTCGCAACATCGAACATAAGTTTGATTCACGCAAGCTCAATTGCAAGGTGAATCCGAATCTAACAACATGACTCGTAAGTCATTTCCTTATCGTTCTCTCTCGTGCATAGCACGACTCGCACAATCGCCTATTCGAATCACCAAGTTCGTTGGTGAATTTCAAGTTCGATCGTCAACCAACATAACCATTCAAGCATATTCATCCGACGAATAATCAAAATCTAGCTACATCATTCTCAGTCGAAAGCTGTTCCAACAATTTCTGATCGCCTAGACTTATCGTCAACATGCACCGTATTATATTTGTTATCGGTGCAATCTCATATGCGATATCGCATGGGTCATCTTACGGTCTGCAGCATTCAATTTGATTTAGCGGTCAAGTCTTCTAGGGTCAGCTGCCCCGAAGCTACGCTCGATAATTGTGGATCATCATCGAAGGACAGTTTACTACGAACCATGCTATATCTTATTTCGGAGCCAAATCACGTTCCGACGATTCTATGCGACCACCTGATTTCGGACAAAAACATTTCTATCGGCGCAACTGATGCGCAACTATCCTCCGTGTAGAGTCATGCACTATCGTTCGAGTCTATCTTATTTTACGGGTCAACACACGAGATGCTATACGCATCGAGCAATCGTCGATGACTTATAGTCTCGTCTTGATTAATCACAAAGTTCATGATCAACCAAGTTCGTTCATTCTCGTATCGTTACTTACAAAATTTTGATAGCGCAAGGTGCACTCCATTTTGTATTCTCACATCGTGCTTACGTTTCCTTGCGTATCGATCTTGATAGTTCATATCAATTTCGATAGCAAGAGGGTCGACTTCGAATCCGTTTCAACGTCAACTTAACTCGCATCACATACGTCCAAGTTTGCTATAAACTTTTCCATACGCATCCACTCGTTCTCCGATTCGCTGCATCCTGCTATACTTTGATCGCGTAACTGAGTTACCGATTATCCAACATCGAACCCTCAAGTCATACAATCTCGTCCTCTAAGTTTTGCGTGCTTTCAGTCATACTCAAATGAGTGTCGCCGTAACGTAACCAACTATTTCTTAGGCACGATTACTCACGTCAACCAACTTCTTCACCGAAGTCGCACATCGTGCGATTCGATTACAATTTACATCACCCAATATTTATATCGAAATCGCAAGTCGTGCGATTCGATTTGTCTCGCCCAACATTTCTATCGAGATCGCAAGTCGTGCGACTCATTCGTAAGCTCGAGTTTTCCCTTTCCCGTCGATCCGATTATTGCATCAAGGTATAATCGTTTCGCCAGTCTCGGTCGTCTGACTAACTTATAACTTCTGTCCGACGTATCGTTCATTGATACGAGTCTCGCCTTATCGTCCTAACCGATTTTTGAAGAACACTTGCATCAACATACCGTTATACAAATTTTCAATCGAGTCTCGGTACTCTCCCGTCCGTTGCAGACAAACCTTCCGCAATTCTCACAACGCATCGATGCAAATCATCGTACAAGTGATACACCATATACCACTCGGAATCGAGTCATTCATCGCCTACGTGGTATGGCATATACCACTCGGAACTCAAGTCATTTCCCTCACATTATACTTAGTATAGACCAACGATCTCTTCCGACTCATGATTTCCGCAGTGATCGTGCTTGATCACAACCGTAACTTCGATTAATTCACATCCGACACAACTCGCTCAATGTTCTCGTTTGCCAACATAAGTTTGGTGTGCAACCAAACGATTCGTTCTATCGATTTATGATTTCAATTCTTTCCTTACGTTGCATCTCGTGCAACAATTTATTTAGATATGCGTTGCACCCCGTGCAACAAATTTTACTTTCGATACGCATTGCACATCGTGCTTACGATTTATTTTCGACATTTTATTTTACTTTGTACAACGATTTATTTCCAATTTCTTTTGCACTTCGTGCAACGATTAATTTGATATGCGTTGCACCACGTGCAATAATTTTTACTTCCAACATGCGTTGCACATCGTGCAGCGATTTATTTCCGACATTTATCGCACCTCGTGCAACGATTTACTCTCGACTTTCCAAGTCAATGCTCAATCCGTTTAACACATTCGGTATTGGCTTATCACTTCTCACTTTCATTTTAACGCATATTCACCTTTAACTCGTTGCACTTCGTGCATCATCTTTTTATTTCTCTTTCAACATGTTATATTGCAACAACAACATCCTAAATCGTATTTCACAATTTGTTGCGCTTGCAGCAACTAACATTCTTACGGCTCGTTGCATTCAATGCAATATATCCTTCGCGACTTTCTTAGCAAACATCATGTAATTTCCAAAACACATGCGGCAAAATTACACGATTTGTATTAGACTTATTATATGGAACATCCAGTGTGGCATCGAGTAGAGTCAAGAGTGATATCAAGTGGTGGTGGGCAACTTTTCGAATTGTAATGAAGCGAGCGTCCAGAGGAAATTGAGCCTAGAGCTCTGATACCAATTTGTCACGCCCCGACCCGGAATCACCCAAATCATCGTTCTCGCAGGGGGCATGATGCCGTACGAGCTTGGAGTTACGCTCGTACAAGGCAAGATGACAAGTTCTCAAATGGTTATCTTTTGATTCGATATTAACAACGAAAGGAAAAATAGAGTATACGAAACAATTCTCTTTATTGATATCTGAAACTGAGATTACAATGGCTTTCGATAGCCTAACAATATATGTCAGATTGGCTACAATACTCAGGTTCTCTCTTGCCCACAAAGGATTTTACCGTTCCATACATCATGCCTTCTATATCTCGGCCGCATCAATCCAGTTGCATAGTCCGAGCGTCAAGCGATCGCACGCTTCAATTCGCTTCGGCATTCCAAGTCTCAACGCGTTCAAGCAACGCTTCGCCGCGAGCCATCCATTCCCTGCACCCTGCATGAAGCGGGTGGGGGATCAGTACGTTCGTCCTCGTATGTACTAATGCAAAGATTTTTTTTCCAAACCGACATTGTAATATTTATGTTGAATCATGCAACTTAGCTTATGATCTTGCTATGTTCTCCTTAGGATTAATTTCATGGCATCTTTGAAAACGTAAAGCATGTTATCATAGCAGCATCTTATCGAATTGAATAAACAAGCAAGCAATCTCGTGTTCGATTCGTGGTACGACTTACCAAGTCGACGCACTCGCCCTTGCTCCGACAAAAGGTGAATACGCCCCATTCCTTCCCTGTCATGTTATATGTGCATCTCTAAGCAGGATCTATATGCGGGACGCATACGCGCCTACACTTTCAACCCATCGTTCTTTAACTATATAAGGGCCGTTGGCGTATCCGCGTCGGAATGGACTAAAGGAGTTCCTTTCTTTTCTCTCCTTCTTTTCTCAATATTTGGTCGGGCTGTCCGGCGTTTCACGGGTTGGATTGCAGTCCCAACAACCGAAATGTTTCCGCTGTATACCATCATTTGCGGCTTTTTTCATCTTGTTTAAGGATGTGCGCCTACAAAGATTATTCGATTCCCTCCTAGGCCAAGCGTTCCGGGGTGCTCCGGCATTTAACTGTTTGGGGAAAACACCCGTGCACGGGAGATATCACATTTTATCTCTCGTCCATTCCATTCGACCATGCAACGCCCTTATCATTCAAGCAATCAAATTCAAACAACCAAACATAGTCTTGAGTCCAAGACTCAGACTTTATCATCTCGCGTCTCTTCCGTTAACTTTCTGTATTCTTACGTTTCATACTTCGTTTCAATGATCAATGGCATCGTACCTCAACTCAATGCTCGTCAACCGAACGACCCGAAGGTCTCGAACACCTTTCGAGGCATTATGTCATATCCGACAGTTCTGCCACATTCGTGCCACAACTGTATTCTTTCTCAACGAAGCCATCTTTTATTATCCCGTGCACGTAGGCACGTTTCGACCGTATCCCCATGTTCTATAACTTAGTGTTCAATGTTCGGAGCTTGCGCACTAGGGCGCTCGCCTATTGTCTTTCAATGTTCTAGCCATTCTAACTCATGCGCGAAGGCACGGTATGGTTCGTGCACTAAGGCACTCGTCGAGTACAGTTATCCTATGTTCTTGCGGCTTGCGCACCGAGGCGCTCACTTTTGCGTTATCAAATGTTCCATAGCGACTCGTGCATTTGATGCACGTTTTATTCCAATTGTTCTAACTTAGTGTTCGACTCACACTATGATTTATCTCCAATCGGACCACGCCCGTGGCGTCGATAGGTTAACTTAGCATACAATGATATATTTGACTTATCGAATGAAGGAGTAAAAAGAAGTCAATCCTCCCACCTTGAGTCGATACGTCTTTGTCGTTTCGCCGAGCCGATGCGGCTCGATTTCATAACTTTGTAGCACGACCACTCTCCTGACTTAGCCATTCGAGCACTTCGTGCTTCATTGAATCATACGTCCGATTTGCCTTAGCGTGCCCAAGTCTCAGCCCGTCGTAAGGCGACGATTTGATTTCGCGGACCCCTTACTAAATATTGCAAAAGATCGACCTCTAATATTTTCGTGTCAAAGTATAACCTGCACACGAAACCAACTAAAATCAATAATTGCATCGATTCAGACTTGTGCCTTGGTCGATTTGATTTCTTAGAATCTTTGAGCCGATTTAACACACTCATCCTTTGGGGCAACGCGGTACTTCGTATCGATTCACTCGATGCATTCTTTCGGACAAGGCAACTCTTCGCATCGACTTAGTCCGATGCATTGCTCGGGACAACGTAACTCTCGTATCAATTTGCATCGATATATTTTATTCGGTCAACGCGACTCGCTGAGTCAATGTCTCAACGTAATGCACCGTGCGGAGCGGGGCATTACACTTGAGGCCCTTGGTGAACGGATCCGCCAGGTTCTCCTGACTCCGAACATCAATCACTGTAATGACACCTCTCTTGATGAGATCGTTCTCTGCCCTGTGCTTCAACCGCACAGTTTTTCTTTCCATTGAAGAGATCATTCGATGCCACCGCTGCAATTGCCTGGTTGTTGCAGTATATCGGAATTGCCGGTATCTGCGTCCCAACCACTGGAAGATCATACATGAGCTCCCGAAGCCACTCTGCTTCATCTGCTGCGGTATCAAGTGCAAAGAACTCAGATTCCATAGATGATCGCGAGAGCATAGTCTGCTTCTTCGACTTCCACGATATAGCAGCTCCATCCATAGTGAATATGAATCCACCTGTGGACCTCTCGCTCTCTAATTCTGAGCACCAACTGGCATCACTAAAGCCTTCCACTACCGACGGATCTTCGCTGTAGTGCAGTGCATATGTCTGAGTCTTCTTGAGATATCTTATAACCTGTTTCATAGCTTTCCAGTGCTCAATGCCTGGATTGCTTGTGAAACGACTCAGCATTCCCACGGCGAAAGCTATGTCAGGCCTTGTAGCAGTAGTGGCATACATCAAACTTTCGATTATGCTTGTATACTCCAGCGGCTTGACGCTTTCCTTCGAGTTTGGCTCCAGCTTCTGATCACCCCGGTACGACATATCAATTAAAGGAAGATCATGATACCCGTATCGAGTGAGCATCTTCTCAATGTAATGAGATTATGACAGCGCTAATCCAGTGTCTGTCCGGATGATCTTGACTCCCAAGATAATATCAGTATCCCCCAAGTCCTTCATACTGAACTTCGTTGAGAGGAACTTCTTTGTCTCCGTGACACAGCTTATATCCGTACCTAGGATTAGCATGTCGTTCACGTATAGACAAACGATGACTCCTCTTCCGTCAGCAAACTTCGTATAGACGCACTTGTCTGTTTCACTGACCCTGTAGCCATTTGACCTTATGACTTTGTCAAACTTCTCATGCCACATTTTGGGAGCTTGCTTTAAACCGTACAGAGATTTTACCAACTTGTAGACTTTGTCTTCACGACCTTTGACGACAAACCCTTCTGGTTGTTGCATGTAGATCTCTTCGGTCAGCTCGCCATTCAGGAATGCCATTTTCACATCCATCTGATGTATCACCATCTTATGTATCGCTGCGAGAGCAATCAACATTCTGATGGTAGTCATCCGGGCTACTGGAGCATACGTGTCAAAGTAGTCGATCCCCTTTGCCACTAGCATGGCCTTGAACTTGTCAATGGTTCCATCAGCTTTCATCTTCTTCTTGAAGATCCACTTGCATCCGATAGGTTTTGCTCCTTCAGGTAGATCAACCAACACCCAAGTGTTATTGGAGGTGATTGATTCAATTTTATTGTCTATCACCTCCTTCCAGAAAATATCATCTCTAGTCTTCATCGCCTCATCATAGGTAAGCGGATCTGCTTCCACATGATAGGTGACGAAGTCATCTTCGAAGTTTTTCGACCTCCTCGCTCGCTTCGACGACGGCTCAGCGAGTTCTGGTTCAATCGTTGTCTCCTCAGTAGCAACTTTATCTTGGACAACTGGCTCATTGAAGATCTCAGTCACCTTTGCACCTTCATCATTCTCTGGAATGTCCGTTAGAACAATGTTCTTGTGCCTTATAAACTTGTCTTCAAAATATTTAGCATCGCGAGATTCGATGATATGATTTGACTCAATATCAAGAAATCTTCGAGCATCACTCTTCTCGGCATACCCCAAGAAGATCGTCTTCATAGTCCTTGTCTCCAGCTTCTGAATCTTCAGATCTGGGAGCTTCACATAGGCCAGATACCCCCACACTCGAATGACATTCAAGTTAGGTCTGACTTTGAACCAGAGTTCATGAGGAGTTACGTCCGAAGTTGCATACGACACTCTATTTAGAATAAAAGTGGCCGTCAATGCAGCTTCTCTCCAGTAGCATTTAGGAAGACCCGCAGTTAGCAGCATTGAGTTCATCATTTCTGTCAACGTTCTGTTCTTCCTCTCCGCTACTCCGTTAGATTGAGGAGAATACGGAGCAGTAGTCTCGTTTATGATTCCATGTTCTTTGCAGAACAATGTGAATTCATGAGACCGATACTCTCTGCCTCGATCACTTCTGAGCCTCTTGAGTTGTTGTCCAGTTTGCCGTTCAGCCTCGGCCCTGAACTCCTTGAACTTCTCGAATGCTACGTCTTTAGACTTGAGCAAGTAGACGAACGCGTACTTGAGAAGTGTCACGACCCGCACCCACTGTGAGGGTACGAGAACGTCACAACGCCCAGCCTACGCCGCAGAGTCGACGGTAGAACGCTGTCCTAGGTCAACATACATCTTAATATAATACTAAGCAGTAAATAAACTCAATCACAACTAAGGAGGAAGAGAACACGATATGATATAGAACTCAAGAAAATACTGAAGATAGACAAGTCTAAGATAATAACCCAGCAATATCCAGAGTACATATCTCAGCTTACTGAATAAGAAAGAATATATACAACTCAACATCTCTGAACAGAAGTAAAGACTAGCTAAACAGACTCAAGACAACATGAAAATAAGATAAGGCCTAACTAAACTAGTCTAGGCAGTGGGGTGATGTCCTCAGCTAGAGCTGTCCGAAGAAGGTATCCTCCAAGGCCTCCTCCTCGTCCTCTGTAATATTTTTAACAGGTCCAGTCAGGACAGGAGCGAGTACAGTACATCTCAACAGTTCATAACAGGTTAGAAAATATAATCATGCAGTAAAGTAAGATATAGATACTGAAGAAATGCAGTATGTAAACAGAGAGAGAAAGCTGTAATGGAAATATCAACTATAAGTAGAGAGCTAATAGTGACTAGTGAGTCAGAGTAAAATATAAACATGTGAATGGCATAGGAGGTTCATGACTACAGCTAAGAGAGTGATTCATGACTACAGCTACTTGGATAATATTCACATGTCTATTTCTACTCTCCCAACCCCAATCAATACACAAAGATTCGTTCAAGTTATGTTAAGGTTCGTGAAACTTCACATGGCTCATAAAATGAGTGGTACGTGAAGGTGATTCATGGGGGCTCTGTGAACATGAGAGTACATGTGTCACAGGCGGTTCGTGAATCAGAGGAAGCATAGAGATACGTGATGATTCGTGAAACGCACAAAACATGCTGTATCCGATGCTCCCGAGGGGGATAACATCTCATGAAAAGATCTATATAGTACCAATCCGTGTGACCAACGTGACAGTATCAAGTAAAGTAATTTAAAGCAGGAAAATAATTCTAAATAGGATATGAAATGATCAGAGAATATACTCGCTTGTATCTGAGTGTCCGGATGAAATGTACTGTCCGAGGAGAGGTGTCTGGCTCCTAATCAGAACAGCACAAGTCACAACAAGTCTAAAATGGTAAAATAAAGTTCTACTATGCACTCTACATGAGTCTAGGTCAATCTATGCCAAAGTCAACTCTTGGTCAACTCTGGTCTACCCTAGAAGTCAAACTAGGTCAACCAAGTCAAACCTAAGTCAAACTAGTCTATAATAGTCTAACAAGTCTATTCTAGGTCTAACTAGACTACACTAGTCTATTCTAGACTCACTAGTCAAGCAGACACACATAGGCCATAGGCTAATAGGCAATACCATGCCTAAACCAACTATAAATCACATCTACACAAGATTATACCTATGCCTAAAATAATACACATATTACTATATTAATATAATCTATATAGGAATACACAATAGCATATAGGCTACCCTTAATATCACACATACATTATCTATCCATATTAATATATGATATGATAGCACACACATTAGCATATAGGTACCTATAGTATATCACACATACATTATAGGATACCTAAAAATGGAATCTCATAAACTCATAAGCATAAAGAAATAGGAATGAATGTGTTGTGTGTGATGAGTGAAGTCATGAGAGGGTGGCAAGTGTGAGTGGACTGTGTGTTAGAGTGATAGGAAAATGGTTGTATGTGTCATAGGCCTGTGTGTGTTAGAGATGTGTATGTGTGAGAATGGCATGAGGGTGTAAGGGTGTACATTACAAAACAGTGCACTTGTGTTTAATTGAAATCAAGGAATGTTCATTAAGGAAAGAAACAATCTCAGGAAAATAGCAATGAAGGTAGTGAATACATGAATCAAACATTTCAGTTTCAAACTAGGATTAAACAGGAATTGACAGTTTAATCATGCATAAACATTCATTTCAGTGTAATGAAAAGGAACTAAATCTCAGTTTTAAAAGGAAATGAAATATCAGGTTTAGTATTGAATCCAGTGCAATAGGTATTCAGGAATCACACAACAGGTAACTCATTATAGTATTTAAAGGGTGAATCTCTGTTAAGAGGGAAGGGAATCTCAGGTTAGGCTCAGTCAATTACAGTTAAGTGGGAAGAGCCAGTCTCAGGAAAATAAGAAACAAAACAGTTAAAGTAAATTCTGGAAACAGTGAGTGTTATATGTGAGCTAACAATTCAGTAGAAAAGGGAACAAATAATGTATTCACAGATCAAACAGTCAACCAAAAACTCAGTTTTTATAAAAAGAAAGAGGACCAATTCTGTAGCAGTTAAGGAAACAAGGAAGAAAACCAGTTCATTACCTTCACCCAACAGTTCAGTCCAGGATATCAATCCCAGGCAAATTGAAACCCAATACAACTTAACATAATCAATGTAATACCTACACATACCATCAATCTCAGGTTTAAACAAGTTCAGTAAACAATTTGTGAAAACTGGGATAAAATCAGTGCACACCAGCTGAAAACCAATGATAATTCAAAATGTGTAAAACTGGAAATCCTATAGCAAAACAGTGTAAGGTGGACTGTGTGATGAAGTAAGGCTTGTGTGTGTGAAACTTGAGTGTGTGTGAGGGTGAAACAGCAGCAGTCTATCTCTGGACAGTCAAGGGAAAAGAAAGGAATCATTTCATTATACAATTCCAGTCCCAAACAGTTTTCAGAAATTATATTTCAGGTTTCAGACCATTCAGCCTACAGTTTACATTCAACCCAAGTCAAAAATCTCATCTAATCTGAACTCTCAGGCATTCAACATTTAAGAATCTAAATAACTGTATACAACCACAACCCCATTTATTCTCAGGTTGACAGTTAACAGTTCATGTCTAGGAAAACTGGAATCTCGGGATTTTATGTGTAAAGGTGTCTATGGTATGAAATACATGTATATGTCTATGTGTAGGGAAGACAGTGGAACAGCCCTGTGGGAGTGTGTGTACATTAGAGACTAGGAATGGTCTTTAATTCTCAGGAAAATAAATAGCAAATGACTGTGTTCAGGATTCCTGTCTTCACATTAGTCCCAAACCAATTCGAAACCCAAAATTCCCTTGTTAACATCAAAACCTATCATGTACACAATCACTAAGCTACATATAAGTGAACTAATCATGGTAATTTATTATTTGAAATCAGTTAAAGAACAATTTAATCTCAGAATAGTAACTATGTGCAGTGTGTATCAGTCAATTTGGGGAAACATGAAATTAATGAATCAAAACATGCAATTATTGCAAGAAGTTGATTGGTAATTGTTCTAGCACATGTGTACGTGTCGTGGGGTCACCTCGTGTCCAACCAAGTCGACACAAATGTGTCCAAACAACAAAACACACACACAGACACGAACTGTGCACTGACAGTGTCGTGTACGCGTGCACGTGTGTCTAGTGCACGACACAGGCCACGTGGTGATACGTGGCCATGCACACATGTACACCTAGGGTATAGGTACGTATCCATGTGACTGAAACGTGTCCAAGTGGTGTCGTGTCATAGCTACACGTGCGTATCAGAGCTCGCCATTGGCGTGAACACAGCCAGTGCGTGGCCAGTACGTGCGCAATTCCTTCGTGCACACACATCGAGGTCGCATGAAACTTTATGGACATGATGTCAGTGGGTGCCCCCATGTGTCCACGAAGTTTCATGGCACATGGAGCCGTGTCGTGTCCTGTGTCGACCCCGAGCAGCAGGAGATCACTGTACACGCGCACGCAGGCATGTGTACGAGTCCAGTACGACCCCGACACGACACGAAATATGTCCAAACAATCAAAAACCCATAAGCAACCTAAAAACTTAATTTCTTATTCAAACATATTCCTAAAATTCAATCGAAATGTCCTTTGGGACATTTCATCAAACACCTAGGTCTATAGGCTGATACGTGTCCATTTAGGACACGAAATGGACACAAAACCTAGGTCTAGGAATACCTACAGGACCAGGACACTTAGGGCTAGGTCTACATGCAAAGAAACTAGAATTTTAATGGGTGGATTAGGATTTTACCTATGGTGTTCTCCAACACAAAAACCCCTTCCAATGAGGATTCCAAAAAGCCACCAAACTCCTTCAAATTGATAGAAAATTGAGAACAACAAATTTCAACAGCAAGAAAACAATAATTAGAAGCTATTGCAACTTGTTTGGATTAAAAAGGAGGAAAAGTGGATTTTCTAGGGATTTTTGAACATGGGGACTCACCTCTTTCTTCTCTTGCAATAAATTCCTAAGGAAGAGGCTAGCCCTAACTTTGGAAGGCATTAAATAGGATGTGATAGGTCAATAGTGGCTGTCATGGGCTGATTAGGGTTAGGGTTGGTTCATGGTGTGGACTTATGGGCTATTAAGCCTAAGTCATTAATCGTGACTTATGAAGTCATAAGCCATATTAGCCTACACAACTCCAAATCACTCCTAACTAGTTCCAATGACTTAAACCTCATTAAATTAGGTCAAAACAAGTTTACTTAACCTAACCAAGTGGTCTTAACCTAGGTTAGTCACTAGGTTAGTCTCCTAGTCAACACTAGTCAACCTTCATCTAAACAATTCCAAAATAAATTCTAAAAATTCCCATAAATTCAAATAAATTATAATAAATCCAAATAACCCTAAAAATGTCAAAAATAACCTAATCACATGGCTAGGCTCTAGAGTAGGCAGTATCTACTAATCACTAGCATAACACCAAAATCACAAGTCATAAATTTAAATAGTTTAAAATTAATTAAAATTTACTAAAAAATCATAATATGAAATAATTATCATTAAATAATAATTATAATCACAAAATTTCAAAATTACCCTCTTCTGGAAAACTGGGTGTTACAAGAAGTCATCAATGAAGGTTATGAAATACTTCATCTCGGCTTTTGTAGAGAATTTATTGAAGTCATAGATATCGGAGTGCACCAACTCCAGAAGATCTGTGCTTCGATTGACCCGATGAAAGGGTTTCCTTGTGATCTTTGTCTGAGCACATACTTCACACTTCTCTATCTTACCCCCACATTTGGAGATAAGTCCTAGACTGAACATTTTGGTAATTCTTTTACAGTGAACATGTCCTAGCCTGTTATGCCACAACTCAAGAGAATAATCAGAACGAGTGATTGTATTGATTACATCTGACTGGTTTACAAGCTAAATTTTGAAGATCCCTTCTGTTTGGAAAGCTTTTTCGAAGTATGTTCCCTTTTTGGACATCACCATCTGGCCAGCATTGATGTCCATCCTCAAACCTGCATTGCTAAGCAGGCTTCCAGAGATCAGGTTCTTTGCAATCACCGAAACGTGTTTCATACCTTGAAGCGTCAGAGTGTTCCCGGATGCGAGTTTCAGCTCCACAGTTCTGACCCCCAGAACTTCAGCTTGGACTTGGTTCGCCATGATAACTTTCTCAGAAGTTGGCTGGTATGTGACTAACCATTCCTTGCCAGAGTGGACATGGCAGGTCACACCAGTATCTATCCACCAGTCAGAGTCAGCCCCCACAGCTGTGACCTGAGCAATCATAGCTACAATGTTAGAAATTATGGAAACCTTGCTAGGCTCACCTTGCTCAGCTTGTTTGGGCTTGGATTTGCATTCACTCTTATAGTGGCCCTTCTTGCCACAGTTGAAGCAAGTCACGTGGGACTTGGACTTCTGTTGCTTGAACGAAGGACCCTTCACTTTCAGATTACTGGAGTCCTTCTTCTTGTGATGAGAAGCCACTTGCTTCCCTTTGAACTCTCTTGTCTGCACCATGTTGGCCTTAGCTAGTTGGTTGTACAGAGAGTCCATCTTCTGTTGAGATCGCATTTCGTCCTCAACGTGGATCTCTTGTAGGAGATCTTCCAAGCTAATGTCCAGCTTCTTTCGATGCATTCTAGCATAGAAGTTGCTCCAACCAGCAGGAAGTTTCGAGACTATCCCTCCAACGACAAACTTATCGACGAGGGGCATCTTCTCGTCATCTAACTTCTGGCGCAACTTTAGGAATTCCTTCACTTGAGGTAGCATCGCCATCTCGTCTTCGAAGAGCCACTTGTGGTACTTCTCGACGATAAAGATTTTGGACCTGTTCTCATCATCTTCATATAGCTTACCCAAAGAATCCCAGATCTCTTTGGCCTTCTCCTTCTTGGAATATGACTCTGCCAGAGAGTCTTCCATAGAATTGAGAATCAGCAGTTTACATATGCTATTTTCTCTCTTCCATTTGCTCTGTTTGACGAGTGCAGCAGCAATAGCTTTGGCAGTTCCTCCTTCTGGAATTGTCGGTTCATCCTCAATCAATACATGGTCTACGTCCACGAGTTGAAGATTAAGGGTGACCTTCCTCTTCCAGATTTGGAAATATTCTCCGTCGAATTTCTCCAACTTGTTAAAGCTGGTATCGATGAGAGAAGTACGAGAGTTTTCCATCTACAAGAATCTTGCTTTGATATTGTTAGTCCCGGGGCTTGATCAAAGATGGTAGACTCGATGTCGAGATCAGAGGTTCAACAAACGTTCACCTTCTGATTATTCTCGAGATCCAAGAGGAACTCTATAATATGAATCTGAGTACAAAAGCAACAATAATCAGAAAGTAAATCTCACGTTCTTCCTTGCAATCGCAGTTGCAGACAGACAGAACTGAGTTACAACTCAGATGAAGGAGAAGAAAGAAGAAAGAAGAAAGAAGAAGAGGAAAGGTTCTTGCTGGGGTGATAAAGATTACCGTTGCTCAAAATAAGATTCGTCCTACCACGATCTGCTTCCAGGAACCAGCAAGTTCACGAAGAACTTCTGGAACGCTCGTAAGTCAAAATTTGAGGCTTGAACGGGCTTCCTGGACTTTACAGACTCCCTTAAATCTCTTCTTGGTGCATCTTTCAAAGGAGGCCAAGGGGCTCTATTTATAGAGTGGAGTTGATACTTCACCTCTTCTCCTATCCGATGGGGGACTAAAATACCAAAACTCAAAAATAGAGTTTGATATTTTAGATCATCCCATAATCAGCATAGAAGTGTGCTAGTCCACGCCTACCCCCCGAACACTCCCGTGCATGCACGAGACATCCTGGAGTCCGTGTCCGAGTCCGAGTCCGCACAACAAAAATTAACTTGCATCCTTGTTGGATTTAATCCTTTTTTCTTCTAGGAAAATACTCCCACATGGCACAAACTTATGCCTTACTACACCTCATGTGCACACCTCAACACAAGCAATGCATTATATTGAGATACTCACCATTTGGTGTAGCCGATGTGGGACTATCTTTCCTAGTCCAAAGGCAAAAACACCAACACAAACTGGCTGGTTTTGTATTATGAAACCAACCTCTGTTATACACGTTAGATTGGAATTGCATGGTTGAGATTAAATGACTTAAAAAGATGGTGGAATTTATACCTTTTAATCTTAACCACTAAATTCTAATCAAATCAATAAAACATAGCATGATTTTATAATACAAAACTAGCCAGCTAGTTTTGGAGCTTTTATTTTTTATATATATATATATATATATATATATATATATATATATATATATATATATATATATATAAATCGTATCAAATCTGGACAATTGATTTGATCCAACGGTGTAGATAAAATACCCAGAACTCGGTTCAGCATGACAGATCAAATTTGACTGAATTCGGTCAACCCATGCCAAAGAGTATTGTATGAAATGGGCACGGTTCGGACCGTACCTGATATGGCCCGAACTTGGTATGGACCAAACTCGGTCTGGTCTTAACAGATTTTCAAAATACAGTTTTGAACTCTGTTTTGACTCCTTCAGCTTTCCGAACTTTTTTGACACACGGATGACACTTGTCGTACGTGGGATGTAATGGAATTGGGATCCCTAGGACCATGGATTGATGTGCATATCGATTGATAAAGTATACACAGGTTTAACACGTGATCTAACCCTTAAATGAAGGAAACTAAGGTTCACGAATTATACTTAAAGCGATGAGAAGTAGATGATAAGTTTTAGCGAACTTGATCAGTCAGCGGCTTCAAGATCTTTTGTCGTATTCCTTCCTCGGGTTGGACGTCATGTGGGCTACGATCTCCCAACATTGTTTTCTCCTAGGCTGACCTCTCTTTCTCTTCTTACGTGAATAATGAATTTAGAGAAAGTTCATCTTTTTTGATGTATATGACGGACAGAGAACAGATGATATATATAGTACTGCAGGGACCATGAGGAAAAATTAGGTTTAGATCTTCTAGCGATTCTAGGTATATATCCCGTGTTCAGTCCGGACACACAACTCAGGCCCATTAACAATAGTTTGGTCCACTAAAGAGTTATTATTTCACTATCTTCTTAATCCTAAATTATATTTATGGACTCCTTATTATATGCTTGTTCGTCTTCCCATGTTAACATATCGAATGTATGTCGATCAAAATAAGTTACTAATAACTATATTGATCGACATCTTTTATCCTTAAGTAGTACCACTCTAATTTATTTGTCATGTCAGATATAATCCATCTGCAGTGTTTACATGACAATCCTTATGATATCCCTAAGGGGACATCATCAACCCGATGTATCGGTATATAGATTTCTTTTATAATCAACAATTCATCATACACACAATTCCATTACCCAATTCATAGAGGTTGTTGACCCATAATGAATTTTACTCTTTTATGAGTCAAAGTAATGCCCACTGCATATACATATCTGTTATTGTATATGGATTAAGAGCATAAGCATCCATAATAACTGGAATGTTTGTTCTCTTATGTAGTCAGTACAAAGAGAACAACCTCAAGTGGTTTGTTCAATACACACAAAATGCACTAGTATAAACCTATAGTCAAGATAAACGAATGCCATATTACACTGCAACTTTACCAATGGTTTGTCCAAATCCATCTAGATTGTGAACCATTTATTATTCTACTGGAAACTAATAATATTATCTTCTGTGTGGCACCACACACCATATTATCTACAATGTAAAATATCAGACACTTGTATTAATATTATAAAAAAATATAATATGCAAATATTTGTCTATATGATTCTCATTCAAACAAATATAAATACAAAAATATATTTTTTTAGTATATAATCCTAACATGATATTCTCTCCATATAGGTTGAAAATTTCATCCAACACCAATATTATGGACCCTTGAAATGGATCAAAAAATAGTCCCAAATTTGTTGAAATCCTATTGAACCGTCCAGAACCTGTATACGAGTTTGCTATACCTCTGATATTTCGAAAGAGCACCAAATTTGTAAACACTAGGTACTGAAAATCACGTATAACGGTTGTGCCAGACCTGTATACTGGTCCTACTGTTTTGGCTCGAATCGTCTCGTCGTGACCGCTGTCATCTTCCATGTATGCTCTAGCCTTTCCCAAGCCCTCGAATCGAGGCGGGATACTCGATCGACAACAACAAAGCATGGCCCTTGACTTTTGGAAGAAAAAAAGGCTTTTTATAAAGGCACTGCACATTTTGATCAGGGCTAGCCTATTTTAAAACTTTGTATTATTTACAAGTTTGCCATCGAAAAATTGATCAGGGCTATCCCACTCTTTGGTATAAGTCACTAGTGCAAACAAGGACTGCCCAATTTTCTGGCAGTCCTACAAACTGAATGGACTGCCAGAAAACTGGGCAGTCCTAAGTTACAGCATGTGAAACAAAGGACTGCCCATTTTTCTGGCAGTCCTTACTGTATGTAGGGCTGCCAGAAATTTGGGCAGTCCTTATTTGCACTAGTAGGGGTGAGCACTAATCGGTTTTGGGCTGAAAACCGACCCGAACCGACCCGAATAAGGGATTCGGTTCGGGTTCAAAACATATCGGGTCGGTTTCGGTTTTCAACAGCCCAATATAACTTATTCGATTTCAGGTTTGGTTATAGATTTCGGGTTTGGTCTAAAACCGAAACCGATTAAGTTAATAAAATTATAATATTATCCTTCATAAAATCAGTGTGTATAAAAACTTTCTAAACCCTAATCTATTCATTTCACACACACTCATTCTCTCTCCTCTCCAAAACCAGCCGCCTGTGCCCTCTTTCCTCCCATCTCCAAAAGCCTGCCGCCTCTCTCCTCCATCTCCAAAAGCCAGCGAACTCTCCCACTCTTTTATTCTCTCGCCTCTCTAAAGTGATCTCTCTTTCTCTATTAGAGATCCTCTGGTAGGAAGCAGCGGAGATCGACCACGGGCAGATGAAGCCCATCGGGAAGAACTCGGCGTAGGAGTTTGGATGATAATGAGATATGTTTGTTTATTCTAATTTTTTTGTGCTACTTACTAGTTAGAGTTCCATGGATCTGTGTTGGAATTTTATTTGAAAATTGGATTAAAAATGGATCATTGCTACTTTGGTATGTACGAATCAAGTTGATCTTTACTGCTTGGGATTCGTATTCCATGGAGAGAATTTTTTTTTTCATGACTTGTTTGCTCAAGTTTGATTTTCCAGACAACAGTGTTGATGAAGTTGATCATTTACTTGATTTGGTGTTTCTTTGCTTACTATGTTATAGTGGCACAAATATAAAACAATGTAATATATAGTCTATAAGCCCAATTTTGCTTACTTGAATTGGTGCTTCTTTGCTCGCTACGTTACCAGTTTTTTGTGCAGGTGCTTTCTAGTTTGTGAAAGGTTGAAAGAACATATTTATTACTACAAATCAAACTTTGACAAACTACGAGTAGATTCATGATTAACTGATACCAATTTGTCTTCTGGATTTTTTTTTTTCTGTAGAGAAACCGAATAAACCGAGAAACCGAATCGATTATTTCAGTTCGGTTTGAATTCGGTTTTTGTTCTATTCGGTTCGGTTTCGGTTCTTGTTTTTATAAATTCGGTTTATTCGGTTTTGAAAAATTCGGTTCGGTTTGAACCGAATAAACCGATTGCTCACCCCTATGCACTAGTGACTTATACCAAAGAGTGGAATAGCCCTGATCAATTTCTTCAATGGCAAATTTGTAAATAATACAAAATTAAAAATGGACTAGCCCTGATCAAAAAGTGAAGTGCCTTTATAAAAAGCCTAAAAAAACTGCAAGCACTGTGTTGGAAAAGTATAGGACTGAAATTTCTGGTCAGGCTTTAATTTATTAGTAGGTTAGATTGGGTTCAGAAAAGTCCAAATTATTCTGATGATTTGTTGATAGAAAAATAACCATATCATAATCCAGCAATTTTTTAGAAAAAGTACGCGACGAAGGAAATCCCAGCCATATATTCGTCATAGTAAAGCATTAATTCATAATAAAGCATTATTTGCGTCTCTTTCATCTATTCCTCCCCCTGATCAATATTTTAAAAATCGGACCGATAAGAACCAAAATTTTATCAATCAAGTCGGACCGTAGTTGAACCCTGATCGAACACTGGTCGAACTGGTAAATCGATTTTTGTAATATTTTTTTATTAATATGAAGAAGAAAAAACTTAGCTCTTCTTAAAATGTAAAGTGCCTGGCTATAAACACATTTACTTGCCAAAATTGACATGCAAAAGAACATGCATGGCTGGTTGTAAATATTATTGACCACAATCTACTAGAAAATTAAATATTCAATGCTCTTTTATGAATCCCTCCATCTAATGTTTACTATGGTTGTAGATTGGAAAAAAAAAGTAATGCACATGCTCTTTTATTTTGGCGTTTGAGTTTACAAGGAAAGCATTTATTAAATACTCAATACATTTATTAGAGCTCTCATATTTTTCCTATGAATAATGAGACTGGACCGGTTTTTTTTAAATTACCATAAATGCATGGGTTAATATTAGTTAATGAGTTGAACCAGTTCGATTCACACCTAACGGTTCGTGCATTTTTTTGACAGTTGGACCCTTTTTTTCTAAAAAAAATCGTCCGTTCTTAAAAAATGACAGTTCAATTTGAACCTAACCGAAAAATTTCACTATCCCAGTTGGACCCGGTTGAGCCGCCGGTCTGGTCTGGTTTTAAGAACATTGATCTAGATAGAAGAGACACCTTCATATCTGAGAGCATCTCCAACCCTAATGTCTTGTAATGTGATGCGACTCCTATGTGGCATGAGATAAAGACAATATCATTTCTAGGTGACAAGATTATATTCACATAGAACTCAGAAAAAGATTATATTCACACAAGACAATGAAGTAGAAAATTTTTCTCCAATGCAAAAATATTGAAAAGACAATGAAATCTACTTGTTTCAACTTCCAAGACAATTTCTTCCTTTCTTTCTATTTTTATTATTATTCATAATTGATGATGTGTGTTGGAGTCCTGTCTGGATTTGGTAATAGCATATTTATGGAGTCCAAATCTGATTAAATATTTAATTTAATTTGATTTGGATGTCCATAATTAATGCTGGGCTATTTTAGATATAATAGGATTCTTATTTGAGGGTTTCCTATTTAAGAGATCCTATTATAATCTAAAATAGGATGTTGATGGGCTATTTTAGGTGTAGTAGGATTCTTATTTGAGGGCTTACTATTTAAGAAATCATATTATGACCTAAAATAGATTTTTTTCATCCTATATATATGGGGTGAAGGTGGAGGCACAAAGCACAGCACAAAAGTGGAGATTCGAGGTGCTCGTCCACAGAAAATGTCACGACCCGCACCCGCTTTTCGGACGCGAGCTCGTGAGCAAGTCAGCTACGTATCGACGGACTCCAGCCCGACTCGAATACGTATAAGCTGTCCAGAATAGGGTATCATGTCTAATCTAAACTATATCTCAATCCACAGGAATCATATGAAACAAGAATAAACAATTTTGGGTCATGGTCTGCAGCCCATTAGCATATTGTCCAATTATACTCCATGAATAATATGAGTCTATAAAGTAAGCAGAGTATATCATGGCGTGGAATATAAAGCATGAGAAGATAATAAAGAAATAACACAAGCAATTACCTGTATCTTGCATCGCAATCCTCTACCATTCCGCTCTACTAACTAACTCCATACAATCGCTAAACCTGAAGAGATCATCAGGTCCTCAGAGGACTATCAAGATACATAAAATATGCCTATCTAACAGTTTAATCATGCAATAATATAAAAACAGGAACTAGACATGAGACTGACAAGTGGCTACTGACAGGTAACTATGAACACGGATATGGGAACAACTATGCATAAATGAACTGCTGGAAGATCAATGAAATACCAACCCTCGCCCCGAATGTGGACTCGCAGGTCAGTTTCAAGACAAGTCACCCTCGTCCCGTGTGTGAACTCGCAGGTGCAAACGGACAACCCTCGCCCCGTGTGTGGACTCGCAGGTTGTGGAAAAGACAAAAGAATAGCAGTTCACTCACACATACTTGCAGACACGACTCAGTCAAGACAGGTGAAGACACGATACAACTCAATCATGACACAGGTAAGGATAACTCTAGCATGATCCATGACGTAAACAAGCCTGGTATAACTACACTATCAAGTCATGGAATACGGATATACAAGCAAGACAATAAACTGGTAAACACGGTATCATATAAATTTATAACAACTAAGGTAACTAAAGATAACATACTAAAATAGGTGTACTATAAGCATGCAAATAAACTGTAGAGGGAGGCAAGGTATACTTGCATGGAGGTTGCGTGAAGAACAAATAAGATACCGTCAACTGGTAAGCCAAACAAGTCCAAAATCCACAAATGTCTCCGAAAGCTGAAATAGATATTGCCAACATTCTCAGAATAGTCAAATTAGCTAGGATTGCCTATCCTTAAGTCCAATTCTGGACATAGGGGTAAAACGATAATTTCGGACAAAAACGATGTCTGCCGTTGGACCCGCTTTGCACCGAAAAGTGTACCAGAGTCAATGGTATCTAAAGTCGTCAAACTATATGTCAATATGTCCGATTTTTTGATACGAACCCAACCGTATGTCCAAGGTTGGATTCCGGCGGGCTGTGCACAAAATCGTCCGTTGAATCGGACCGTGGGGCCCGAAAACGGCGGTCCAATCAACTATCTCAGAATTAGACCAAACTTGGCATACAGGACCAAAAAAATGATACGGTTCTGTTGGCGCAAATTTCGTCTCGATCTGACGAACATGCATAAAGTAATTAGAAAATTTGTACAGAGACCGATATGGTGAATTTCGACGGATACACATCAAATTCGTCGCGCACACGCGACCAATTTGAATTCCGTCAAAGCCCACACGACCACGAAGTCGTTACGCATCTTTTGATGCCTTCGGTTCGCGACCACGTCGCCCGGATTGGCGGGACGCACGTCGTATCGGACAAATTTTCTAGTTTTCGAAACATATTTTACAAGATTTTTAAATCGGTATTCCTTGATGTATACTAGATGAATTTAAAATCCGTAAACAGCGTTTTGAAGCTGTATGGGTTGTCTAAAAACCTATTCAATTAGATTTTTGGGACAGTCAAAAGATTGGCGATTTGTCGCCTTCCAAAACTAGGTATTCACTGCTCTTATGCCCTGCTTTGGTATTTCGAAACAGTAGGTTTTTTCTGGGTTTTGCGCGATAATTACACAAGAATTTGAAGTCTTGGTACGAGACTAAATTACAGGGATCTAAAGAGGGTTATATAAGGTTCATACCAGCGTTGACGAGTCGTAAAACGATTGATCGATCCAGCGGGAAGTTCGTCGCGAATTCGTCCCTTTGCGCTGCTGCTGCCTTGCTCTGTTCTGCGCGCGCGAGTCCGGCCAGTGGCCCACGGCGGCACACGGCGGCCGTTCCGGAGAGACAGGTGGCGCGCGTGGCGGCACAAGGATTGGTGAAGGTCGCCAGGGTCGGTGGCATGGCAGAGGTGTTTAGGGTTTCGTCTCTCGACATAGGTTTATATACAGCTGCTCGGTTTCGTATGGGATGCTTGGGCTCGGGCTGTTGAGCCCCTACTCTCGGGTTAACTTCGGTCTTGATTGTAGGCTGCTGCTTTGCTGGGTTGGGTTAGCTCGGCTGTGGAGTAATGTGCTGGGCCTGGACTGCTTGCTTGGGGAGGTTCGGTTGGTTCTATGTTCTTAGGCTAGGGTGAGCCTGTAGCACACTGGCCCAACTGGGCTGGGCTAGGCTCGGCCTAGTTTGATCTGAGATCGGCTAGGCTGGGCTCTATTAATTAAGTGTATATATATATATATATATATATATATATATATACACACACACATAAATAGTTAATTACCTATGTATATATACACACATAAATAGTTAAATACCTATGTGTGTACATATATATATATATATATATATATATATATATATATATATATATATATATATATATATATATATATATATATACACACACACACACATACACACACACACACAAAAAAAAATATATATATATACACGCACACACACACACATATACATATATATAATATATATTTTTATATATAAATATGTGTGTATATATATATATATATATATATATATATATATATATATATATATATATATACACACACACATACACACACATATATATACACAACATATATATCTGTATATATATTAATAAATTATAAATATATTTGCATGCCCATATAATCAATATATATATATATATATATATATATATATATATATATATATATATATATACCACAAATTTCATACAGACAATAAAATATTATAAATATAATCAATATTAATAATAATATCTAATAGTAATAAATATATTTATTTAATCACCACATAAATAATAAAATAATTAAATGGTGGTTTGGTGAATCCATACTATTCACCTTTATCCGGGTCCAGAAAATTGTTCAAATATTGTAAGACATTATTTAATAATAATAATACCTATAATCTACCTATAACAAATATTTAAAAAATAATTGCCAATTCCTAAAAATATATACAAAAATGTTTGCATTTACCAAACATGTCTACAAGGCCGTATTTGGTCCCACTACATGCCTACATGGGCTTGAATTTGGTTCGGCCCAGTTCGGACTAACTTAGTTCAACCGGGTTCCTGCAAAGTCAATAAATCTAATAAAAATTAATTAAATTATTTATAATGGTCATGTCACAACTTGGCCTAGTTTTCCTAGTTAGGATACTCCAATGGCTCGGCATTCCCCTGCCATGGCTAAACACTAGTCAAAGCACGCCACTGCACTATCCGTACCATGATTTCTAGTCGTCTGGTACTTCAAAACTCAACCATGGCTAAAATCATCTACCGTAATAATTAACTAAATAAACATTTATAAAATTCTAAAATAACTATTTAAATCAAATAAATGATAAAAAAATAATTTAAAAAAATTTTCTCTAGGAAAGGAAGCTACAGGAAATCTAAGAGAAAGTTTCGCACTTTGCTCTTAGGACTTCGACATCCAAGACAGAAGGAAGAATAGATCTAATCGAGGGGTCGTCAACTTCGGTTAGGGAGATTGCTATGGGTTGGTGAGCGATTTCAATTGTAATCTCTTTTTTTTCTTCTTGAGTGTGGTGAGGGGGTTGAACCTATTTGGGCAAAGGGTTCAACATTAGGTTTTGTCAATCTTGTAATTTCATCCGAGTTATAAAGATTGGAATTTATCCAGGTGACGTAGTTACCGCCATATACTTGTCTTTATCTGTGCTTGGTGTCCGTTAGACGGGGGTTGGTTATTTCAGGTGGGTTGGCCTAAGTTTTCGCTGCGGCAACGTCTCAGACATGATATCGGAGCGCAAAAGGGCGTATCCGATTCCCAACATCTGGTATAAGAGCTTTGGAGGTTCTGGCAATCATGTCTACAGAGCAGATGAACACTCGTATGTATGATCACCCTTACAGGAGAAAATTGGGAGATTTGGAAGCCAAGGATGGGCGATCTACTTTGGTACAAGGACTTGTATGGTCCATTAGAGAGCGACAACGCAAAGCCAATAGACAAAGCTGCTGAAGACTGGAAACGACTGGATTGAACGGCCGTTGGATTTATCCGCCAATGGTTGGATGATTCGGTGTTTCACCACGTGTCCATGGAGAATTCAACAAAAGCATTGTGAGAGAAGCTGCATTCACTGTACGAAAGGAAGACGACTGGCAACAAGGTATTTCTTATTCGCCAACTCGTCAAATCGAAGTACACAGAGGGTGCCCCAGTGGCACAACATCTGAATGAGGTTCAGGGTATCATCAATCAGCTGTCTGCGATAAAGATGGTTATTGATGATGAGCTTCAGGCCCTACTGCTCTTGAGTTCTCTGACGGAAAGCTGGGAGACGTTGGTGGTATCGGTGAGCAACTCCGCACCTGATGGAGTTGTCACGATGGAGGCAGTCAAAAGTAGCTTGTTGAATGAGGAGGTCCGGTGCAAGCAAGTGGAATCATCGCAGGAGTTCGCTCTGGTGACTTCCTACGGGAAGGGAAGACCCAATTCACAGACGAGGATAGGGGGGAGTTCTCAGAATCTTGCGATTGTGGACCGCAAGGAGGGCTGCTATCACTGTGGCAAAATGGGTCATATCAAGAGGAACTGCATGAAGCTCAAAGCTGAGAAGACAAAAGGCAAGGACGATCAGGAGGATCTCACAGCAATGGAAGATATCATCATCACAACAACCGACACGGAGGAACCTTGTGACATGTGTCAGTACGACGACTGGGTCATGGACACGGGGACATCGTATAACCCCTATTTTTTTCCAAAAATCACTAAATGAAAAACAATTCCAAAATTATCCCAAATTGATTCCATTAGGTTCCAAATATTTTTTATTAATTTTAGAATTTTTTTGCGATATGTTTGGAGTCATTTGGACACCATTTGAAATTTTTTTATTTCTAAAACTGCTACTGTAAATGCTGAATTTCTCACTTTCAATGGCAAAATGGTAATTAATTAACCTAGGGCAGAGTTAGTAATTAACCATGGTCAATAAATCTTTTCTATAAATAATCCCCATTCCCAAAACTTGAAACCTAATTTTCTAATAATTAATTTTAGGATTCAAAAAGCCCATAATAGAAATCCCCAAATAATTTCCAAAACTTTACTGTGCAGTGAACAGTAACCAAAGTTACTGTTCACCGTCGACCGAGCCCCGCCGCCGGCGACCCCATTCTCCGCGCCCCGACACCGTCGACGACCGTCGAGGCCACCAAACAGTCGAGCACGGTGAGCCCGACCCGAATCCGATCTCCGCCGTCAACCCCGACCACCGCAGCGCCGCCGTTGACCACCGTCGACTCTTGGTAAGTCTCGAACTTCGTGAATACTCGTCGACTTCCCATTTTGAGCTTACCTCCGTGCTCAGGAGGACACGACGAACCATCTGACACCGATCCCAACACACCCCGACACACGTAGACCGAGAAATCCCTAACCCTAGTTTTGGACACTCGGACATGGCACAAAATTGTGTCGTGGTGACACGTTTGTAACACCAGTGTGTCGAGAACGACACAACGAACATGTCAGTACCCTTCGACACGAAAATTCGTGTCTGGAAACCTCCCGACACGAACTGGACACGTTCCTACGTGTCCAAACACACAGGACACGAAGAAGGTGACCCATTTATTTCCTTAGAAATAAATATCATAAGAACCCCTTCTTTACTAGCAGGCCACTTGGACCTACTGGTCAGCACATTGCGCGTTAACCCCCCCATGTGTGCACGGGTTTGGGGTTCGAACCCCCCAGACACACAGGACACGAAGAAGGTGACCCATTTATTTCCTTAGAAATAAATATCATAAGAACCCCTTCTTTACTAGCGGGCCACTTGGACCTACTGGTCAGCACATCGCGCGTTAACCCCCCCATGTGTGCACGGGTTTAGGGTTCGAACCTCCCAGACTCAGTTGCTTGGTTTTTCTTTTAGGTTTTGTTATATATATATATATATGTATATATATATATATATATATAAAAATAAAAATAAAAATAAATAAATAAATATATATATATATATATGTATATATGTATATATATATATAAAAATAAAAATAAAAATAAAAATAAAAAATAAATATATATATATATATATATATATATATATATTATTTATTATTATATATATATATGTATATATATACATATATATATATATAATAATAAATAATATATATATATATATATATATATATATATATATATATATATATGTATATATATATATATATTTTATTATATATATATATATATGACAAAAATATTTTATATATATATATATATATATATATATATATATATATATATATATATATATATATATATATATATAACAATTTGTCGATCATTATTACCAGCGGCTTTAGCAACATTGGAATACATCAATATTCGATGTAATTGATCATGTATTTGCTTATCAGAAAGACCATCTATGTTCCATTCATAGATTTCTCCAGCACAGTAATGATTCTGAATTATAGAATCATTTTCCTCATATAACACATCCATGGGAGAAGGTCTTTTGTAGTAATATTTAATCAAATTAGGTTTGTCGTATTTGACAGTATTAACTCTTTCTCGATTCATATCTTTTTGAACCGCTTCTAAAGAGTTTTGAACCGAATTAAAAGAATTATACATTCCCTCTAATTCAATAGGATTAACTTGTTCATCTTGAGTAGAACAAGTCTCCCTAGAGTCAGAGTCAGACTCTTGACCATTCTGGGTCGAGGATTCTCCTTGTAGCACATTAAGGTGCTTAGGTGTATCCTTAGCCTTATTAGGATCATAATTCAGAAATTCCTCTTTAAGACGTTCGTACTCCAATTCCTCTTCAGAGAGTACATTAACGCTTTGATTTCTAAATTGCTCGACTAACTCCTTCAGATCTTCCTTTGTAAATTCTGACTTAGATCTGAACTTATAGTCGGTGACTTCCATTGGAGGTCTGATTGGAATCCTACTTGTTTCCATTTTGGGTTTAACAATAGGACTCTCATGAAGCTCCACTCCTTTAAGCGAATTAAACTTATCATGAAGCTTCTGAATATTCTCCTCTATTCGGGTTAATTGTTTACCCATAACTTGAATAAAGGTATTAGTATAATTATTTTGCAGTATTATTTTCTGCAACTCCTTTATTGTGGCTTTTTCATGTTCTATAGCCTTATAGAACGAATTAGCCTCAATATTAGTATTGAACGGAGCAGATATTTTAAGAGATTCATTAGGAGGATATAACGATTTTATTTTCTGTCCTCCCTTAGTGGTCCAAATCTTAAATTGCTCCTCAATGACATTTATATGTCTTATTCTACCACTAAGATATTCTTCAAGGAACCAATCTCGGAACCATCGTACCTTCTGCATATTTGGAAGGTCTTCTTCATACATTTTCCTATATTCTCTACGCTGATGAACTTTGAATTGGTGTTGAAACCATTCCCTAAATTCTCTATTTGCTTCGCTGTAATATTCTTTCTTACAGCACTCAATCATCGCTGGTGAGAGCCTATAATCCATTAAAAATTAAATGCCATTTCCGACATTGTCGGCTCCTCATCTAATTTAGATGACTGAGAATCTGATTTGGAAGCATATATTGGGTGAACTACATTGGATTCATTTATTTGAAGCTTTTTTATTTTGCTTTCTTCTATATTAGAAGATTCAGCTTCTGATTGCTTGTCTGAGATAGATTTCTCAGTTATAAATCTCCTAGAACTTGATGTGGAGATTCTGGCTTTTATTTGTGGAGTAAATCTAACTTCCACATCGCCGTCTGGAGTCTGAATTATCTGATCTATTTCCGAATCCATTATGGGTTTCGGAGGTACAGCCATATTCAGGGTCCATTCATTGGGAAAGTTTATTTCTTCCCACTTGATTATTCTATTAGTAGCTACCTTGGTAGTCAAAAGATTAGTTTCTACCAAAGTAGTTTGTCCTGGTTTAGTAAGGTGTTTAGCCTTAGGAGCTAAAGTATTTAACACCTTAAAATGAACTCTATAGATTATTGCTATAGTTTCAGATCCAGGAAGAAAATTATAACCAAATGTCTTTAAATTCAAAGACACAGCTTCTAACAGGTTTGCATCTGTTAGAGATAAGCTCAAATTAGGATAAACATTAAAATATACTGGACCATGACAGAGACTTGTCTGCATGACTCCCATTAGGGATTGAGCCCAGTCCAAACACCGACCATCTCTTAAAGATGTCAGTAATGATGCATTTAAACCTTGAAGTGTTAAAGGTTTTAATGCTACTTGAATTAGTCCAATATGAATAAAATTATATTTATCTCTATAAATAGAGATATCGTCTTCAGATAATAACTTGATTATTTGTTCATTATCTGAGACTTGGATAGTCCTTTCCATTGTCTTAATTGCAATGGAAGACTTGAAATCAAAAGTACCTATTTGGTATATTTCCTTGGGTTGAACTTTAGGAATTGTCCATTTGTTCAACTCTTCTAATTCCGTAGGGAATTCATACAGATTAGTATTCTTAACTGATTTACCCTTATTAAGGGTCTTCTTATTGGAACCTATTAGGTTTGCCAACTGGTCACTCATCTTAGGAAGATCTATCTTGCTACCTTCTTCATGTAAACTATTAACCTGCATCCTGCTGTTAATATCAATACTACTATCACTAATATCTAAATGGCTTAGGTCTAATTCTTCTGGCAGTAAAAAGGTTGTACGGCTGTCAACGATTTACGGCTAAACTAGGCACTCTCTGCCATTAAACGCCTACGCGACTTTGATGCCGTCCCACAACACATAGACACACCATACAAACTATCCCTAAGCATTCAAACATAGCAAGTAGTAGTAGTAAAACAACATCAGATTACATCTTAATAGTCACATAAAGAAATTAGCAAGATAGAAATTACCTACTCTCGAGCCATCATGGCTCTGATACCAATTGTTAACAATTGGTATTGTTAACAGGATCTTCAACTTCAAAGAGGCCAGAAGAGTAGAAGAACAATATCAGCAAACTTGAACTTTTATTAATATTAGTAGTAGTACAAGCACTCACAAACTCACACTCTTACAGAGGAAAATAGAAAAACTAGTACAAACTTGCCCACCCAAATGAGGCAGAAGGCCTCTATTTATAGTATAAACACACCCGAAGCCAACCGGCAGTATCAGGTTATTGCAAGCCATCTGTCCAGAAGCACCGCCTCGAGTGAATTATTGGAGCTACGTAGTGTATTAGGCACATACGTGTCCCGACAACTTTATGTCACATCTCCCTTATCTTTATTAAAGGAGATTCTCTCTTATCTTGACTTTGGCCGCATTCTTGACTGTAGGCCCCACGTCCACAATTATCAATATTCGTGGCTGTCTTCATCAATTCCCCTTTTATTTCCCTGCCGCACAGCTGTCCTTTATTTCCCATCATCTTCACTATTTCTGGGTCGCCTTCGTGGCGCGTGGCTGGCGGATGATTCAACCACCACTTCATTATTGCTTTCGGCGGAAGATTCTTCCTTATCGCTATGAGCTGCTGCGACTGACGCTTCGGATGACCTCATTGATTCATCATCATCTAATTCTCTAAAAATAGTATCGCCAAATATTTCCTTCATTTGGGAATGAATATATTTACGACAGCGATTTTTCAATTCTTCTTTAGATATTTTAGGATTCTTCCTAAGAATATAATCTTTATATTTTCTTAGGTAATTATCCTCATAATCCATTACCTTCTCTTCTTGCAGCCGGGTTGATTCTTTCGCTTCTTCTGCAAGAGACGCCTTGATTTCTGCAATTTTCTCTTTCTCATTAATCCTATTCCACCATTTAATGAGAAAAATTCTTTTTAATTTATAAATTCCAAATTCTCCCTCTGCACATTTGAGAGACCACTTCATTATGTGGGGAATATTATTAGAGACGAAAAATAACATAGTTGTCTCCTCATCATAAAAATTCTGTTTCTTCTGGCAAATTTTTGCCTTCTCGACCCATTCGTCGAACAAATTGAGCAATGGTCCTGACAAGATTTCCAGGTTAGCTCCAAAGTAATTCCACCATTTAATAAACCAGGTGGGTATGTCCTGCTCTAATATTTTCGGACATATCTTGATAAACCAGGAATGCTTCCTTCTGTCATTTTCATAATAAAACACATAAAAGAAAGCATCAATATAATCCCAGTATGTGAACTTCATTGAAGTCGTATTATTTCTGAAGAGCATTGCCCTCTCAAAATTCGGATGCAAACCCCACGATTGAGGAGTGAGGATTTTGTATATAGTTATTTTGCTATATACAATCTCTGAATGCGGGTCTTTAGGATTCTGCCTAAAGTGCTCTATCTCTGCCGAATTTGTAGAGCATAGCATTCCTTCATAGTGTAGTCTCGCCCTCATTTTTATGGGATAAAAATTTCTCTCAAAGTATTTGTCTTTGAGCTGCCATGGATCCCATGTGTCAAGCGATGCAGGAATATCATGTCGATCAAGACATATGATGTCTTCCTCAGCTGATTTCTGAGTGTAAATTGATTCCATTTCAGCAAGAGTAGCTGCCTCTTGGTAGGAAAATTTTTCCTTCTGCTGCTCATTTGATGCAGTATCGACTGAAACAATTATATTTCTTCGCACAGGAATTTGGTCCTGCCTCCGGTGAGTCTTCCGACTCTTGGGCTGCTCCCATTTGGGAGGCTCCCAGGGCTGCTTGCCCTTATCGCGTCTGCTCATTCTGCAAAAATTCACGCGTTAGAAAATCGGGAAGACTATTTTCTTCACCTTTAATATATTCAATATCAAAATCAAAAATTGCTAATTCAGCCTGCCATCTAGCAAAGATTTGTTTTGAAGCTAGATTTTTAACATCCTTCTCCAAGACAGTTTTTGCAGAGCTACAATCTATTCTAAGCAAAAACTTCTGATTAAGCAGATCATCTTGGAACTTATGTATACATTTAATAATAGAAAGAATTTCTTTCTTAATTGTGGAATAATTAAGTTGGGTATCATTCCATTTACCCGAACAAAACCTAACTAAGACTTCCTTATTAGTCTCAGGGTTTCTTTGCTTCAAGATGCCTCCATAACCAATATCACTAGCATCTGTTTCTACTATTTTAAACCATTCAGCATTGGCTAAATGTAAACAAGGTAAATTCTTAACCTTCTGCTTTATTATCCTAACTGCCTTCGTATGTTCTTCTGACCAGGCAGGTGGATTCTTTTTCAATCTTTGATACAAAATTTTTGTATCCTGAGCTATGTTCTTATAAAAATCAGAAACATAGTTCAAAGCCCCAAGAAACCTTTGTAACTGTTTATTATCAGTTATTTCATCGGGGAATTTAGAAGCAAATTCAATACTTCTATCAATAGGAATTATTGTCCTATTAGCTATATTATGTCCCAAAAATCTTATTTCTGTTTGAAACAATTTCATTTTTGGTGCTGATATTACTAATCCATTCTTGATGGCTAAATGCTTGAAAATTTTCAAGTGCTTAAAATGTTCATCAAAAGAATTAGAAAATATTAATATATCATCAATATAAGATAAAATAAATTCAGAATAATTATTGAATATTTCATTCATTATATTCTGAAATTCGGACGGAGCATTCTTTAGTCCGAAGGGCATAACATTCCATTCATAATGCCCAAATGGAACGGTAAATGCAGTCTTGTACCTATCCTGTTCAGCTATCTGGATTTGCCAGTAGCCTGATTTTAAATCAAATTTGGAAAATATCCTTGCTCTAACAATTCTATTGAGCAAATCCCTCTTATTAGGGATTGGATATCTAATCCATTTTAAAACCTTATTAAGAGGTTTATAATTAATTACCAATCTTGGTACACCTCTCTCCCTTTCAGCATTATTCATTACATAGAATGCTGTACAGCTCCATGGAGAGTATGATTTCCTTATTAACTTCTTGTCTATTAAATCCTGTATTTCTTTTTTACATATTTCCAGATATTGCTGATTCATCTGGCACGGTCTCGCCTTGGTGGGGATATCTTTCTCATTAAAGCTATCCTCATACGGAAGTGAAACAATATGCTGTTTCCTATCCCAAAAAGCATTTGGAAGATTACTACAAGTTTGAAGCTTAAATTCTTCTTCAACTTGTTGTATTCTATCCTTCATCTCTGGCTTATTTAATTGATCAGAGATTTGTATTTGCCTTATTTCCTCCCTGAGAAAATTGATCTGATTTTCTTTAAAATCAATTTCTCTTATTTCATTGAGGATTTTGATCATTGGATCACGAATAAATTCAAAGGTTACTTCTCTACCCTTATATACAGTAGAAATTCCCTTCAAATTAATACTCTTTATTGGCATAAGTTTTTCTAGGAAAGGGGTTCCTAGAATAACATGCTGGGTTATTTCCTTAACTACTATAAATTGTAGTGGTATGGTAGCCGAATTTTTACAGACATTAACATCTGTAACCTTATATGGTGCTGTCAATGCTTTATTATTAGCAGCACTTAGTGTTTGAGTAGTGCGTTCACAATACTTGATTGGAATTACACCCTCTTTAACACAATTGAGGTCGGCACCACTATCAACTAATGCAATTAAATTCTTAATATAATACTCATTATTAATGAGTAAATCTATTTGAATGTACCATTTTTGGGTAACATAGAGATCTATTTTCTCTAATTTCTGTTGAGGTTCAGTTTCCTCATCAGAAACCCCAGGGGTAGAATTATTACTTCTTTTTGAACTTTCCCCTTGCTCATTGGTATGCATTATCATATTCTTGGCTACTGTCTCTAAGTTGGCTAGTCTTATTTGAGTCATCTCATCTTGAGATTTTAACTCTTTTATTTCTTTTTTCAATACCTTAATCTCATTTTGGAGATCCTGTATTGTTACAGCTTTTACCTCCTTATTTCTATATCGTCGGAGGACTTCATCCATGCTGTAAAATTTTTCTTTCTTATTAGTTCCTTCCTCATTCAAGGAACTACCATTTGACTTCTCTTCTAAGCTAAGAAAGTCTATTAACTTTTCTCTAGCATTTCTACTGATTTCAGTAGATAATAGAGATTTAATTATCTCTCCTTTATCTTGAGCAGTTAATACATTAATTGATAATCCATTCATTTCAACTATGGATTTATAATACTCAAGATCATGTTCATTGGAACATTCCTCACAGCTACATTCACTATCACATTCACACATATTAATCGACTCGTCATCACTAGACTCGTCTGATGAACCTAATTCTTCATCAGAATTTATTAATATTTTGTACAGGGTTTTCTTTAACCCTTCATCCTCTATTTCTTGGATTTTCTTCTTAGTATAACACCTATTAGCATAATGACCTATTTTACCACATTTGTAACATTTTATTTCTTTAGAGGATTTCCTCTTATGAGAAGATTTCTTCTCTTTCCCCTTTTCTTTCTCCTTATATTGCTGGGGATACTTCTTCTTCTTTCTTCTCCTACAGTAGGGCTTATTTCCCTTTTCTCTGCTATAATCCTTCTTAGCCTTTCCCTTCTTATCATAAGGCTTGTAATCATCTACAGCAAATTGGCTGCAAAATTCACCTAATTGCTTTCTCTCCGAAAGCCTCTGTGATTTCAATTGATTCCTTAGCTTTAAATCATTGCATAAAGCTAAGCCTTCTTGAACACAAGCATTGATTAATGCTCCATAGGTGTAATTCTGATATGGTATTTCACCATTATTCCTTTCCTTTAACTTTTGCCGTATTTTCTCAGCAAAGAGGTTGGGTAGTCCATCAATAAATTTGGACTTCCAGTGTGATGCATTGGCATCATCTAGCGCCATGACTCTACTCAGAAAAGTATCTTTATACCATCTGAAATGAGTCAAAGTTGGACATCGCAAATTCTGCAATAGGGTTCTAATTCTCCCCCCATCAGAAATATGTCCTGTGAAATGCTCTAATATATTGTATATTAGAGTATAAACAGCATCAGATTTCTGCTGTCCATCTTCTGTTTTAGTGACATTTATTATTTCCATACGTTGCTCATTACTCAAACAATGATCCCACCATCCTCGCAGGATGCCTGTAATATATATATATATATATATATATATATTATATATATATATATATATATATATATATATATATATATATATATATTTTATATATATATAAATATATATATATATATATATATATATATATATAAATATATATATATATATATATATATATATATATATATATATATATATATATATTTGACAATAAACACACAACTTAGCTTCACTGGCAATATCAAGTAGTCATGAATACAGGATTAAAACATAAGTTGCTCGGTTTAAAATTACTAAATTCGACTAATACCAGAGACAAAATAATTGAGCAAAGCATCGAACTAAACCACGGAAACAAAATTACCAAGTAAAGGATTTGGAGATAAGTTTCAGGATCATAGTAGAGACCCTAAAGCATGTAACTGAACTCAGCTGCCAAAACTATAAACCATAGCTTTGGGAAACTTCACTTGAGAGGAATGAACCTGGAAGAGTGGGTGGCACCAAATACAGGTCTCCCATGCTTGACAGGCTTATAAGAGATGGAGAACTCGGCAAGGTAGTGTCCAATCATCTCTGGCTTGATCTCAACCTGGTTGAACGTCTTGCCGTTGTAGACCCCAATGATGCTGCCAATCATCTCGGGAACTATGATCATGTTGCGGAGGTGTGTCCTCACAGGTTCCGGCTTCTCACCAGCAGGTGCACCTTTTTTTGCCTTACTTAGCTTCTTGATGAGCGCCATCGGCTTCCACTTGAGACCGCGCTGGAACCTCCTCCTCGCGCGGGCGTAGAAAAGCTTGACGAGGTCGTCGGTAGACATGTCGAGGAGCTGGTCGAGGTCGACCCCGCGGAAGCTGAACTTCCTGAACGTCCTCCTCTTCGGCTGTCCGGTCGCCATGTCGGTCTCCACATCGGCCATGATTACTGCTGGAATTAGGGTTTGAGAGAGACGAGAAACCTAGCCGTCGCAGGGAAGATGACAGAAATATGGAGCTAGGGTTTGGAGTATTTTTATATATATATATAATTATATATATATATATATATATATATATTTATTTATATACTCAATTTTATATATATATATATAAATGGCCGTGCCCCGTCTGACGGCGCAGCAGCGTAGGCCGGCGCTGCTGGTGCGCCACCTGCAGGCGGAAGGGGGCTGGGATTTGCCGCTTATTGCTGAGCTTTTCGGGCAGGATGTGGCAGGAGGCATTGTCGAGGACGGATTTCAGCTCTCGGAGCAGGAAGACACTTTCAGGTGGCGGCCGGCGCGGGACGGGACCTTATCGACGCGGTCGGCTTGGGAGGTTAGTCGGATTAGCACTGCTGGTCCGTCTGGGCCGTTCCCAGTTTGGGACGGTCGGATTCTGATCAAGTGGTCCATCCTCCAGTGGCGGTTGGTTAGGCAGAAGCTTCCGACGGACGACTGGCTCCGTCGGACCGGGTTTGCCATCGTCTCTAAGTGGCACTGCTGTGACGCGCCGGATGTCGAGAGCCTTGACCACATTTTCTCATCCGGAGACCTTGCGGTCAGTGTTTTGGATCGCTTTCAGTCGGCTTGCAGGATCACCGGCGGCGGGCATCTTCTTCCCCAGAGGCTAGCGGCTTGGGGCAACGCCCGGACTGATCAGAATAATATCACGGCGTCGGCGATCCTATGGGTTCTGTGGAAGAACTGCAACAAGCACCGTTATGAAGGATCTTCCCACACCTACTCGCTTCTCCAGCTGGCTAGTGAGGTTGATCGACAGTGTTCGAAGGTTGGGGCTCCCCTTTGTAGGCTCGGGTCCCTCGTGGGGGAGAGGGCGGGTCTTGGGTGATGTTTTCGGCCCTGGGCCTTTTGGTTTTTGTGTTTTGCATGTGGCTTGACCTTCTCGTCGGCCACAGGGCGTGGCGTGCTGTGCACTTTTGTGGCCCCCCCGTGTAACCGTTTTGTTTCTCACATGCAATATAGTTCTCTGTTTCCTTTAAATATATATATATATATATATATAGAAAAAAAAAGAAAGAAAAAAATATATATATAGAATAAAAAAAAGAAATATATATATATATATATATATATATAAAGAAAAAAAATATATTATATATATATATATATATAATGTTAAAGATATTAATATTAAATCTTATAAATAATTTCTTTTGTGTATTTGGATAAATATATTATGTAAAATTATATACATACTTAATCTTGTCATTTCACTTATGTCATTTAAATTTTGTCATTTAATTTATGTAATTTACATTATGTTAATATAAATACAGTGCCTATACTGTAATATGTATTTTATAAATGCAGTGTCTATACCATAATATGTAAATAAATATAGCACCTATACTGTAATACATATTTTATAAATACAGTGCTTATACTATAATATGTATGCTCTCAATTTCTGCAATTTACACTACCAAAATACACTTAATTAGCGACGGATATTTAGCGACGGAATTTTTCAGTCGGCGTTAGTGGCGGATTAGTGGCCGCTGGCCGACTGATTACCGACCACACGCCTTTGCCATTTTTATTTTAATTTTAGGGGGAGGAAAGGGCGCACATCCGTCGCTAGACTGTCGGAGTTATAGCGACGGATTTATAGTCGTCGCTACACAGTCGATTATTTAGCGGAAATTGTGTAGAGAATTGGCAGGACATATCTTCGACGACTTAGCGACGGATATTCAGTCGGCACGTATAAAAAAGACGACTGCTGGGCGACGGGTTTTTGCTAGTCGCGAGTCCGTCGCTATATATACGTACCAGACTTTAAATAAAACGACAGGGAGAACTTTTCATATTTCCCCCAAATTCACTCTCTCTCCCCTCTCTCTCTCTCTCTCTCTCTCTCTCTCTCTCTCTCGTCGGTGTCGGCTTCGGTGATCGGCGTCGGTGTCGTCGTCGGCGTCGGCGTCCTCTCCTCTCTCTCTCCCGAAGGTAACCTCCCCTCTCTCTCTCTCTCGATCTCTCTCTCTCTCTCTCTCTCTCTCGCGGTGTCGTATAGGGGGTGGCGGCGCGCTTGGGGCTGGGCCGTCCGGGGCTGGGCGGCTGGCTTGGGTAGGGGGCTGGGCGGTGGGCTTGGGGCGGGGACGTCGGGGGCTGGACGGCAGGCTTGGGGCTGGGGCGTCGGGGGCTGGGCGGCTGGCTTGGGTCGGGGTCTGGACGGTGGGCTTGGGGCGGGGGCGTCGGGGTCTGGGAGGCGGGCTTGGGGTTGGGACGTCGGGGGCTGGGCGGGGGCGTCGGGGTCTGGGAGGCGGGCTTGGGGTTGGGGCGTCGGGGGCTGGGCGGCTGGCTTGGGTCAGGGTCGGGGCGGTGGGCTTAGGACGGGGCGTCGGGGTCTGGGAGGCGGGCTTAGGGTTGGGGCGTCGGGGGCTGGGCGGCTGGCTTGGGTCGGGGGCTGGGCGGTGGGCTTGGGGCGGCGGCGTCGGCGGCTGGGCGGCTGGCTTGGGGCGGGGGCGTCGGGGGCTGGGCGGCTGGCTTGGGTCGGGGGCTGGGCGGTGGGCTTGGGGCGGGGGCGTCGGGGTCTGGGAGGCGGGCATGGGGCTGGGGCGTCGGGGGCTGGGCGGCTGGCTTGGGTCGGGGGCTGGGCGGTGGGCTTGGGGCGGTGGCATCGGGGGCTGGGCGGCTGGCTTGGGGCGGGTGCGTCGGGGCTATTTGCAACCGACGCACACCCATAAGCACTCTTCATATATATATGCAACCGGACTACTGGGCGGCGGGCTTGGGGTGGCGGGCTTTAGTCGGGGGCGGCGGGTGGCTTTGCTTCTCAAATTCATCTGAGTTTATATATTGGCTAAATAATGTGTTATCCATATTGGGTGATCCATTAGTTTGGTGGTGTTTGGATTAGTAAATGTGAATATATATGGGGTTTGGATTCATGGTGTATATGTTCACTATCTCAAGGACAGTGCGAGTTATATCAGTTGTGTGCTTCTGTATAGATGTATATATCTATACATCTAGCTGTGATATACATATGTGTATGTGACAATCTCAGTTAGCGACGGACTAGTTACCGGTTAGCGACGGATATTTCCAGCTCCATTAATTGCATTAATCTACGGTACGACATGGTGATCAGGACATAGTTCCTGCAGCCATTCGACTGGCGAGGCAGAAACTATGTAGCCGTAGATAAAGTTGCCTGTCCTCCGACCCTCATCCCTCGGCAATGATGATACGACAACCTATCACTATATCTTATATAGTAGTAGACGATGTCTTAGTATTACATTAGTGAGTTCATCTTGATTCTGTTACGTCCTTCAGATACTAGATACGATAAGAACATATACTACACGATATGTATACAGAATATAGATGATTCACACTAATGTATGCTAGAATGAATCTTGGGTTGTGTTCTGAGCCATCCGTTCTCACACTTAAAACACATAGGAATTAGTAGTGTGAGAGCGCCGGAGAGAGTGAGAGCGCCGGAGGGGGGGGAGGAGAGAGAGTAAAATGGTACGACATGGTGAAGTAGTACTGTATTTTGGCTCCAGTTCCAGCTCTATTTGCATTAATCTACGGTACGACATGGTGATCAGGACATAGTCCCTGCAGCCATTCGACTGGCGAGGCAGAAACTATATAGCCGTAGATAAAGTTGACTGTCTTCCGACCCTCATCCCTCGGCAATGATGATACGACAACCTATCACTATATCTTATATAGTAGTAGATGATTTCTTAGTATTACATTATGTGAGTTCATCTTGATTCTGTTATATTATTCAGATACTAGATACGATAAGAACATATACTACACCATATGTACAGAACATAGATGATTCACACTAATGTATGCTTGAATGAATCTTGGGTTGTCTTCTGAGCCATCCGTTCTCACACTTGGCAAAAAATTGAATTTTTTATACTTTATCGGCTTTCGAAAATGTACTCAAATTACATGATGGTTCCTTTAGTTAGCTTGCTTATGTTACAATTATATTATTTGTGACTATCGATCTTACCAGATGGCACCCATGACCCGAGGAGCGGCACGTCGTTTGAGGAAAACAGTGAATGCTGAGGTGGCTCCTCCTACAGTTAAGGAGGAAGTGGCACCGGTTGCTAGTGAGACCGGGAGTTCTATTCATCCAGCACCAGTAGCTAGTGAGACCGGAAGTTCTCTTCAAGCAGTCCTTGCAAGGGACGACATCTCTCCTCACGCCAAAAATCTCACTTTTTTGAGGTGGTTGCGTGATCGTATCACTGAGCGTTTGCATGAGCAGTGTGGTTCTCATTAGCTATTAGTACTTATTTGTATTGGACTATTTGTATTGAGTTGTTTTTGTATTAGACTATTTGTATTGGACTACATATTGAGTTGTTTTTGTATTAGACTATTTGTACTGTCCTCCGGCCCTCATCCCTCGGCAATGATGATACGACAAATAACAAGAGAGAATACTCTGAGAGATCCATCTGAGTATGACGTATACTCTGAGAGATCACATTTACAAGAATGATATCAGTAGTGGGATTGAGTGCTGGAGGAGATATTATCAGAGTATACGTCCTACTCAGATGGGTCTCTCACCGTTATTAATTTTTTCTGACGGCATGGTGGATGTGCTCCCTCAACAGATTCTTGCTCCGATCTAAAACTTTGCCCCGGAGCTCAAGTGGACATCCTTGGTGTAGAGCTCGAGTGGGAGGTTCCTGACAGCATGGTGGTCTCCTTTGTCAAAGTATCCGTGCTCATCCCATATTGGTTGTGGGACGAGCACGGATACTTTGACAAAGGAGACCACCATGCTGTCAGGAACCTCTCACTCGAGCTCTACACCAAGGATGTCGACTTGAGCTCCGGAACAAAGTTTTGGCTCAGAGCAAGAATCTTTTGACGGAGCACATCCACCATGCTGTCAGAAAAAAATAGTAACGGTGAGAGACCCATCTGAGTAGGACGTATACTCTGATAATATCTCCTCCAGCACTCAATCCCACTACTGATATCATTCTTGTAAAGGTGATCTCTCAGAGTATACGTCCTACTCAGATGGATCTCTCAGAGTATCCTCTCCGGTTGGTTGTGTTCTGAGCCATCCGTCCCAGGGATTTGATTCTGTATTTTGGTTTCTGTATTTTGGCTCTAGCTCCATTTGCATTAATCTACGGTACGACATGGTGATCAGGACATAGTCCCTGCAGCCATTCGACTGGCGAGGCAGAAACTATGTAGCCGTAGATAAAGTTGACTGTCTTCCGACCCTCATCCCTCGGCAATGATGATACAACAACCTATCACTATATCTTATATAGTAGTAGATGATGTCTTAGTATTATATTATGTGAGTTCATCTTGATTCTGTTATATTCTTCAGATACTAGATACGATAAGAACATATACTACACCATATGTACAGAACATAGATGATTCACACTAATGTATGCTAGAATGAATCTTGGGTTGTGTTCTGAGCCATCCGTTCTCACACTTGAAGATAAATCAAATTATAACGACGGATATTAGGTTACTCTTCAGGATAATTGATGTCTATTTTATATTAATTTGGTTTGGTCTATATGATTCTTGGATAATTGGCGTGCATTAAATTCGTATGTACATATTTGGTCTATGTGATTCTTGGATAATTGGTGTGCATTATATATTGGTTTGGTTTATGCATATTTTTGTGAATAGGGAAAGTGCTGTAATTTTTTTTTTAAAAAATTCTCAGTTACCGACGGACTAGTGACCGGTTAGCGACGGATATTTTCAGCTCTATTTGCATTAGTCTACGGTACGACATGGTGATCAGGACATAGTCCCTGCAGCCATTCGACTGACGAGGCAGAAACTATGTAGCCGTAGATAAAGTTGCCTGTCCTTCGACCCTCATCCCTCGGCAATGATGATACGACAACCTATCACTATATCTTATATAGTAGTAGATGATGTCTTAGTATTACATTAGTGAGTTCATCTTGATTCTGTTACGTTCTTCAGATACTAGATACGATAAGAACATATACTACACCATATGTACAGAACATAGATGATTCACACTAATATATGCTAGAATGAATCTTGGCTTGTGTTCTGAGCCATCCGTTCTGATCAAGCATATTCTTTCTCCTCTCCTCCACCATGGCTCTGAACCAATCTGCTCCTCCCTACTTCCTTTCTTTTTATTTGACTCTCTCAGCCACATATGACATCCAGCTCAAGTGTAGAGTCGGGGGAGAAGAAGTGGGCAGGAAGAGGAGGGAGAAGCAGTACAGCCGGCGGCATGACCCGGAGGAAGTACAGAGGTTTTCTTCAACAATCGTAGGAGAACTATAAGGATATATCTTTTCACAACATGTCATCTTGTCAAAGACCCTTCATGTGAATATCATGTTACCGCGGTGTCGGAAGACTAACATGTCATAAGTTTTCCAAGCCGTGTGTTTTGACATAATCTTCCCAACTCTTTCCTCCTATGTAGTAATCTTGTATTATTACATAGCTGGAAAGAGTTTGGAGGATTATGTCAAAACATACGGCTTAGAAAATTATGACATGTTAGTCTTCCGACACCGCGGTAACATTTTTGTCACATTAAGGGTCTTTGACAAGGTGATATGTTGTGAAAAGATATATCCTTATAGTTCTCCTACGGCTGTTGAAGAAAATCTCTGTACTTCCCCCGGGTCATGCCGCCGGCTGTGCTGCTTCCCCCTCCTCTTCCTGCCCACTTCTTCTCTCCCGACTCTACACTTGAGCTGGATGTCATATGTGGCTGAGAGAGTCAAATAAAAAGAAGGGAAGTAGGGAGGAGCAGATTGGTTCAGAGCCATGGTGGAGGAGAGGAGAGGAGAAGGAAGATGCTTGATCAGAACGGATGGCTCAGAACACAAGCCAAGATTCATTCTAGCATACATTAATGTGAATCATCTATGTTCTTATCGTATATAGTATCTGAAGGACGTAACAGAATCAAGATGAACTCACTAATGTATGCTAGAATGAATCTTGGGTTGTGTTCTAAGCTATTCGTTCCGATACTTGGCAATTAAGCCATTCGACTGGTGAGGCAGAAACTATAAGGCTACTTGCATGTTCTTCCAACTTTAAATTACAAGATTACTACATTAGGTTAAATAAATCACTAACCTCATCGCGGCCAATGTTTACAGTCTTGATCTCAACTGTCTTCGATTCTATGATCCCATGCTTTCGGAAAATAGACAACGCAGACTCCATGGAATAGAATGGCCTTACATGCAAATCGTCTGTGATTATGTATCTTTTCCTTCCTTTCATAAACACGCCATCCTTGTTGCCTCCATCTGCAACCCCCTCCCACGCAATATCCTTATCTATTGCCTTACCACAGGGACATCGAGCGCCAATAACCGAACTATACAGACGGTGAGTCTTGGTGTAGCACTCAAATGTGGGGCACCCGTAAATTTGCCAAGGTTTTAAATCATCGACATTAAGTTTTAAACCCTCACGTAGCCTTTCTGCTTCACTTCTAGGCTCGAGCAGCATCTTCTTACAAGCTTCGGTCTCCAGATACTTAGTGTCAAGATTCTGGACGCTTTCGTAGAGCATGTCAACGCATCCTAGCGTCAATTTCCTGCCGAGGAAATTGACGCTAGGATGCATTGACATGCTCTATGAAAGCGTCCAGAATCTTGACACTAAGTATCTGGAGACCGAAACTTGCAAGAAGATGCTGCTCGACCCTAGAAGTGAAGCCGAAAGGCTACGTAAGGGTTTAAAACTCAATGTCGATGATTTAAAACCTCGGCAAATTTACAGGTGCCCCACATTTGAGTGCTACACCAAGACTCACCGTGATGAGGTTAGTGATTTATTTAACCTAAGACATGGGATCATAGAATCGAAGACAGTTGAGACCAAGACTGTAAACATTATGTGAGTTCATCTTGATTCTGTTACATCCTTCAGATACTAGATACGATAAGAACATATACTACACTATATGTACAGAACGTAGATGATTCACACTAATGTATGCTAGAATAAATTTTGGGTTGTGTTCTGAGCCATTCGTTCCCATACTTGGCAATTAAGCATGTGAAATAGAACTGATTATGTTTAGTTTGTCTTACGATACAGATTTTCATATCCAAATTGAAATGGATCGTTACTTCATTGTTCGTACATGGATGTACTAGCAGATCAACCTCATGGACCGTAGGTACTTATAAGTATTGACCATATCGGATTAGTATCGATCTATCGTTTTGGTATGGGCCGTATCGGTTGGTATTGGTCTTAGTGAATTGGTATCGTCCTATCCGATATGTGTCGGCCGTATAGCTAGGATTCATATTGGCCTTATCGATTTGGTATCGGTCATATCCGATAGGTATCGACCGTGTTAGATTATTATATACCATTTCGGATTAGTATCGTAGAAGGTTCAGTAACAACTGTACTTGGATTTCTCTCTTCTAGAGCTAGATTACCATTGCAAGAGAGTCACGAGAGCGTAGATGGCCAGTTACAGAACATACATACTTCCTTTTCAATCTCGCTTTTCCTGATGGAAAAGAAAGTATGTATGTTACTGTAACTGGCCAATCACGCTCTGGTGATTCTCTTGCAATGGTATTCTAGCTCGAGAAGAGAGAAATCTAAGTACAGTTGTTACTAAACCTTCCACGATACTAATCCGAAATAGTTTATACTAATCCAACACGGCCGATACCTATCGGATATGATCGATACCAAATCGATAAGGCCAATATGAATCCTAGCTATTCGGCCGATACATGTACATATCGGATATAGGACGATACCAATTTGTTAAGGCCAATACCAATATGATACGTCCTATACCAAACCGATAGACCGATACTAATCTGATACACTAGATACTAAGTACATCTGGACTATACCAGCGGATCCATAAATTACTGCACGATAGGCCCAACGACTCCAGTTACATCCGGTTATTGGTGAGTACATGATTACATAGTAATTCTGTTAGTCTTGTGATACAGATTTTTACTCTCTCATGCTACCAACGTCACAACTTTTCCAGTGCTGCTCCCTCTAATGATGATGAACGCAAAAAACCAACGTCACAACTTTTATAACTTGAGTAAATTTCTTTACCCTATATGAAAATTTCTGTTGTCAGAAAGATGGCTCATAGGACTCGTCGAGGTGGTGCTGCTAGTCGAGGAAGGGGTCGAGGAAAGAAACCCTTGGAGGTCGACACGGAGGAAGTCTCCGTCGTCACACAAGAGCCGGTGACTGTTAAGGAGAAGGTGTTACCAAAGGTCGAGGTCAAGGAAGAACCGATGACCATCAGAGAAGAGATTGCTCCCAAGCTTGAAGCTAAGGAGGAGCCACCGTCAGAGAGTAGTAGCATCGGGACCGACCCTCCTGTCCCTACAGAAGACCTCAACCAGATTGAGCCTTCGTATGCAAAGTGGCTGATAGAATGGTACATGCCTCAACGCAACTATCATCCCTGGCTGTGAGGATTCATCGTCTGACTTGTAGTCTTTGTTGAGGCCAAAGTCGATTTTCCTATGTATTTTGGAATATTTGTGAAAATTTTAGAATATTTGTGCTATGATCGGTCGCCAGCGATGGATATTAGGTTACTGTAACTGGCCAACTCTTTCCTATGTGTTTTGGAATATTTGTGAAAAATTTGGAATATTTGTGCTATGATCGGATTATAACGATGGATATTAGGTTACTCTTCCGGATAATTGATGTCTATTTTATATTAATTTGGTTTGGTCTATATGATTCTTGGATAATTGGTGTGCATTAAATTCGTATGTGCATATTTGGTCTATGTGATTCTTGGATAATTGGTGTGCATAATATATTTGGTCTATGTGATTGTTGGATAATTGGTGTGCATTATATATTGGTTTGGTTTATGCAAATTTTTGCGAACAGGGAAAGCGATGTAATTTTTTTCAAAATATTCTCAGTTAGCGACGGACTTGTGACCGTTTTGCGACGGTTACCACCAGTTTCCGACTACTTTTCGACGGTTATTTCGTCGCTAACTGGATATTTGAAAATGTTCCCAGGTAGCGACGGATGGTCGACGGATTATCCGTCGGCATGGTATATTGTTCGACGGAATAGCGACGACCTATCCGTCGCCCTTGTTCTGGAAATAACAAGATTTTCCAGAACAAGATCGACGGTTAATCCGTCCGTATTCTGTCGATATATATCGACGGAATAGTGACGACTTATCCGTCGCCATGTTGCTGGAAATGACATGAATTTCCAGAAGCTGATCGACGGATTTTCCGTCAGAAAACCGTCGCTAATCCGTCCTTTGTTATCGAAGGCGTCGACGGATTAGCGACGTCCTGATACACTCTGATACGCTATTACGACGGGTTACCGACGGAAATTTACGTCGCTATTGTCTACACATTTCAGTACTTATTACTTGAAAAGGACGCTAATCCGTCGGAACGTCGTCACTACTGCTTTGTATTGTTAAGTCGATAAAACATCGATATTTCGTCGCATGTCGACTACGTAGCGACGGACAGTTATTAGCGACGAGCTGATTGCCGACGGATTTTTTTGGCCAAAATTCGTCAGTGATCGGTCGCTAATTGTAATTACCATCGAATTGGCGACGGATATGGCCGTCGTTAAATCGATAAATTTTGGTAGTGTTAATTCTTTTACTTACATGTATACAATTTTGTATTTATTTACGATTTTACGTATTTTGTGCAATAGACCACTCTAAGTCCAAACCTAGCATAGGTCGATTGGACTTGGGTGAGCCAACACATATTCGAGGTCTAGTCGAGTCATGTTGGAATTAGTTCATGGCCTTGGATCCCATATTTGGACTTCGGTTCAATTTCGAATACGTGGACAAATATATTAAATAATAATTTATTTAATTCCAGAATCTATTTTATGATATTTGAACTTTCAGAAAACTTTTGAGTGCTGAATAAATTCCAAAAAAAATTATAATCAAATACTATGTTATTTAAGTTAATTTATTATAATTTTTCTAGAATTTAATTTACTGTTGTGCCACTGTCTAAAAATAGGGAACCAGAACTCACTTTCAATGTACACTTGTAATCTAATTTTTAATAAATACTTACACTGGATTATAAATTCCAGAAAATTTATAATAAATTACAATAATTAACAAGGATCAATTTGGTATATTGTTTCATATAAATTAGTACTGTATAACTGTCTTAATAATTATTGGAACACAATATACAGTCTGAATAATTAATTGATTAATTTTGCCTTGTGTGTTTTTATGGGTTTTTGTGACATTTTAGTATCGGGACCTTACCCTACCTTATTATAGAGACACTACTTGTTGGTTTAGATGTTGTAACACCCCAAATTGGATTGCTAGAGCATCACTTAGCTAGTATCCTATTAGGAGCCGTGTCACTACACTAGCGTAAATCTTGAACATAGCTTAGAGACTGAGATTGTATATCATTTTGGTAGGACACCGAACATTTATATCTGATTTCTCATATCCTTGATTTCTCGAGGCAAGTACCCCTACAAACTTGATTTACTGCATATGATAATGAACTGTGAATGAACCATGTTAAAATACTATTTCTTGAACTGCAAGTCATATCTTCACATGCTTTATACTGCTCTCAGTACATACCATGCTTTGTAATGCTCTTAGTATCTCTCACATGTTAAAACTTGGGTTATGGAAAAACTAATAGTTGAGTACGTGATCATGTCCCCTTCTTCGTACGTATGTACCGAGCAAGGTCACATTATATATGCAACCTTGTCGTAGGCCTGATCCCGTATTTGTGTACGTATATACATCAATACCGTTAAATATACGTATGTATATTTCAGAATTTTGACATGTACCACAGTACATCCTATACCTATTGACCGATCACGTACGTGCTACAGTTTTAAAATTTATATAAACATATGTCGTTAAGACAAATGTACCTAAACTTGATAAACTGTGATATGCCATAATTTCTGTTATTACATCTTTTTTTATTTCATGCTCAGTATATTCTGTTTGTAGTACCAGTACTTGCTCCCGTCCTGACAGGATAACGTTGTAGGTACACTATCCGAGGAGGAAATATTGTGTGATACCTACTATGAGGCTACTATCATGGACCAGGCCTTAGCTCCCGAGGAGATCCCCGCAGAGAACTTTCCCTAGTTGCTGCTTAGTTATTCGGACTTAGACTTTAGGGTTGTTATAACTTTTATTTGGTTACTGGACATTGTCTCCAGTTTTTTACTTTGGAAAGTATAATAACCAACTAAACTCGTTTGCTTTCGTCAATAGATGCTGTGTTGTGATGAACTCTTAAAATACTTTAATATAACTGTTAGCATACTTAATACCATTTTGTCTATCTCTTAGAACAGCTTACTATGCTTTAACCAAGCGTAGGCTGGACATGGCTCGACCCGGCCCAACAATTTGGGTAGCGGATCGTGATATGTTTTTAGTGGTGGCCCATACAGGTCGAGACTAAAGTTGTTTGGTTACGTTATTGTACCAAGCAAGCATGTAATTAGGATTTTAGGACAACTTTATAACACTAGGAACAACATTTAGAACACCTAGAGGATTACTAGGATTGTAACGTAAACTAATCACAACATAGGATCGTTAACTATAATTAGCCTCTTGTTTGAAATTTAGTGGGTTACAATTTTGACGAAGATAGTACCCTTGGGAGGACCCTTGAGGATCTCACTGTAATCTTACCTCAAAATCTGTTTTCTCTTATTTTCATTTACTTATCCTTGATTCGTTATTGAATTTGATTCCTGGTGTTCGTTGTTGACTCTGATTATGTATTTAAATAAATTTTATGGATTGAATTAAGGTATATTCTGATAACATATTTGATGGGTATAGTAAGAAAGGTAAATGTCAGCTTTAGTTATGAAGTTTAGAATTTATCGCAGTCATATTAGCTGGTATGAAAAAAAATATAGAGCCTGATTTTGGATATACTCATCTTAGTTATGGAATCTAGATTTTCTTGCAGCTATACCGGTTGGCGTAGAAAGAATTCTAGATAACATGATAGGGTGTATACCTTAGTTATGGACTTTATCCTTATTGTAGCTATGCTTACTGGCGTGGCAAAATTATGCCAACATGATTTCAGGAAAACGTATAAGGTTATCAGATCATATCTTAAATCAGTTTACTTCATTGTGACCAAATGAGCAAGAATAAATTTCTATCATTATTTCTTTGTCTTACCATTACTTCCTTGTCTTATAATTATTCATTTGTCTTAATTCACCCTGTCCTAATTATATCGATCACCTATCTCGTATCTAATCCTGTCAGCTACACTTTGAAATCTTTTTAAATTTTCGTATCTCTTTACCTTGGAAAGACCGAGGAAGTATCGTAAATCATCTAGCTCGGAAAGGACGTAAGTTGTTATCATATGGTAATCTTGGTAAGAATATAAAATATTGGACATTCAGATAAAATTGGGGAAGAAAGCTGTGATTGAAATTAGAAGCATGAAAAAATCAGTAGTATCGGCTTAGAAATGATTACACTAGAGAATTATTTTGAGGATGAATTATTTAGAAAGAACATAGGAGAATTTCGAATAAGAAGAGCAGTAGAATATACATTAATGGTTAGAACATTAATATTTCGTAGATGTATTTTAGAACTGACAAGGATATTGAAGGTCAAAATGTTTTTGAGAACTTGGATGATTTTAGATTACTGATTCTCGAGATATTTCATTTTGAGGTTATGATACCAATTTAGGAATTTAAATAATGGGGAAGAGACTTTAACCGCATGCAGTGTATCACGCCCCGCTCCCGTAGGAGCGATCGTCCTTGCTAAGGCGTGATGCCGCACGAACCTAGATTGCGCTCGTGCAAGGCGAGTTCCATAACGGCCGATTACAGGAGATGCGACGGGGTCATCGCACAGAAGTCCCAAGCAGGGACATTGAATATGCCAGCGAAAATTTAGAACAAAACACAAGTCATTCAAAAGATGAATTTTATTGATATTGAAACAAGGATTATAATGGGGCGCAAGGCCAAGATTATAAGTCACTCAAGCTCACTCTTATCATATTACAAGTCACTTAGCTCTCTCTCTCATCTCCCAATACAAGTCTTGAGCCAGCGGATGCTTCAGATAGGTGACGTCCATACATTATGTACCGTATAAGTCCAGACTCCATGCGGCCGCACGCCTCGAATCGCCAAGGAACTCCGTGCCTCGATGCATCCAAGCGAGCTCCGCGCCACGAGCTTCTACCTGTGCCTGCACATGGAAATTGTGTGGGTGTCAGTACTCAACTGTACTGGTGGAATGAGCTCCTCGCCCACCCATACAAAACCGACACGTTAATTTACTTTGTGCAACATAGTCCCATTTGTATTGTCTTTCTAGTCTTGCCTTAGAATTCAGTTTTAGGACAGACGCCTTGACATATTTTGGGTCTGAAGACCATCATGTGCTTGTAACAACAACGTCAACCCAACAACGTTAACCTATTAAGTCGTGCTTGACTTTCGGCCCAAATCAGAGATGCAACTACACGATGAGCCTCTATTTCCGTGTGACCGTGCTACCTCCTTGAGGCAGTACCTCGCAACTTACTGACTTACTCATACTTGTGTTATGACAGCACGGTCGTGCCTCATATTTTGAGGTCGTGCCCAGCAATTCAAGATAACATAACCAAACTTGTCCAACGGCCCTTTCCAACTTAACCCGAGACCAACTTGACTTGTGGAACTTACGTGGACAACGGACAATCCCGATGCCACATTCATGTCGAAGTACGGTGTCTACGTTGGAGCCAAATCTTAGGCCCAAACTTTGTGTTCTGACTGTACACACATACAACTAGACTCAATCCAAAGGCACACACGCAGATTGCCGCCCGTGCCGACCCATCTATATGAAATGGTCACTGGCCTAAGCCATTTTGGACATAGCCTGGCAAACGGGATCCTTGCACCGCAAGTAGCGAGCCCCGATGCAAGTCCTCGAACTACCGGTTGCTTATTACCCAGCTCGGCTATCACCCCGTTTCCTCCATGGTCGGATCGGTCCCCTAGCCCAGGCTTTCCGATCCGAAGAAACGGTAAAAACATCCCTTGTCGACAAGTAGTCCATGACCACGCACCTACGACAACATCTAGACTCTCGTAAATACAAGGCCTAATTTGTGGAACGACTCAACCAAACTTAGCAAACCGTGCTTTAAAACCATACTTGCAAATCATGCATCGAAACCATGAGATTCCCAATAAGGGACCGCCTCGGCGACTAACCATCGCTCAGACCTAACAGTCTTTTGAACTCAGGGAACGGCTACGGCATAGCCTTCCCACTTAACTTGAAGATAACGTGTGCCTTAAGTGTCAACGGACCGCGACTAACTTTCCACTGAACCAACCGTAGCTCGTGCCTTAAACCAACTCGTGTTCTACGCGACGCTATCGCCCAAGTCATACTTTATATGACGGGCCTTGATGCCGTGGGACAAAATGACTTGACAACCGTAGAAAGAGCGGGACAGTTCTTAGAATGACTTTGGTCGACCGGCATAACTTTGCCTAACTTATCTTTGCAACAACTTGACGAGCAAAGGCTGCGTCAAGCGTTGCCTCGATGAAACGTGTCGTGTACGTGTCCGGCTTGAACAAACAAGTTATTTGGTTGCCTAGACTTATGCCACAAGCTGTGCAACACAGCTTAACCAATGGGACGGGCAAAGGCTATGCCAAGCCTTGGACAATAGACCGTGCATGCTTTATCAAGCATTCATGCGGACAATGCCTATGACTTAGGCTACGTTTATAACTTCTTGGAACTTAGACCAACTATCTTTCTCCCAAGCCACGGGACAAAGGATTGAGTGTCACATTTGAAAGCACGCTGAACAATACTTCTAAGACGGCCGTGGGGCCTTCTCCATGTTCTAACATATTTCGATCCGACTTGGGATTATTCCCTTAGCTATATGCGTTCGTAGCTTTTATATTAGCCTACTTGTGCAAGTTGAAGACATACGATTTATTATGTGAAGGCTAAGATGAGGCAAGTTCACCGAAGCTACCTACCTGATTCGAAGAGTCGGCTCGACCGAGTGGGCCTTCGAGTCGCCGTTGCATGGCTAAGTTCGACCGCCGTCAGCGTTTCGATTCCTCCGATTGACTGAGCGGGACGGGACACGGCATCAAACACCGTTGAGAAAAAGTTTCATCCTCGAAACTAACTGAGTACACTTATCGACTTATAACTTGATTCAACATCTTACGTTTCTCGCACACATTTCTTCTATACATTTCCCTCAAAACGAGCCATGATCGTGCTATAGTTATCTTTCACCTCGAACAACTATATCTCAATTTGGGTAACATACTCTCATCGTGCATACGGACAACTCAGTTCTAGACAAACCAACCGATCACCCAACATTCAAGTTGTCTCAATCTAATGATCGCACTACCACCATCGCACTACCACCAATATTTCTTCGGAACACGATTTCAAATTTCTTACTTTTTTGTTCCTCTAGTCTCACTTGATTCAACGTATCACTTAGTTGGATCGTGCACATATTTTAGGCATCCCTAAAATACATGCATTTTAGTCAAGCCTTGTGATAGAGAATTCGCCATCACCACTCGAGTAAGATCGTGCGCATATTCAAGCGTCCCCGATATATGCGTATGTCAACCGAGCCTCGTGAGTGGTGCCTCCATAATTCCTATCGCTCCGTACAAGGACATCTGCTGAACTGCTAGGCTATGTCTTTAGGTTAAAGTCATCCGTCAGTATTGTCACGTCCCGCTCCCATTTTTCGGGATCCGAGTACGTGCCAAGTCCAGCCTACGCCGCAGCATCGGCGGTAGTACGCTGTCTGGACTCAATATAAATCTCAAATACAACAAATATTTCTATTTTGCTCATTCACAATAATTATTTTAATTACAACTCCAATAATATATTCAAATTTGCATACAGATACAAACCTGCTACATGTGACTATTTTAGCTAGAATCTATGGTTGGCCTCCAAGATAGCTCTAACTCCACCCGAAGGAACCCAAAGCAAGAGAGCAAGTCATCGAGAATAGTCATCAAGAATCTATCAACTGAAAAATGGTTATCCAGTCAGGATTGGAACAAGATCACCATAATACTACATTACACAATATATTATACAAGCATGAAGGAACGATAAAAGGGATTTAACTGAAGATAAGTAAAGGCATGACATTATATGATAATAAAGTACCTTTGAGACATGATAACAATATGAAGGTAGACTTGACATACCACTAAGACATGATGACAATAAGAAGGTAGACTTGATGAAAGAAGATCAATAGACAATAGAGTAACAATAATTAAGTCACGTGTACTGTGTGTTTTAGAATACCAACTTTCAGCATGTAGACGGCTTGGGATATCCGTCAGTCATACGTGTGGTGCATGACTGATATTATGCAATCAATGTATAGGGAGTATGTATTCAATTCGTTGACCACATGCTTACTTGTTGTATTCCCCCGCCCGACTCACTCATAATACATGTCCACTACGATAAACATTAGCAATACGATAAACTGTAATCAATAGGAAACAATGAGTAAGGCATGAACATGTATGTATATCCAACCGATTCTAACTCTCGTGCACAATAGTAATCATGAACAATGACAATCATGAACCATAATGGTGTAATAGTGAAAAGACGACACAAAAATACATGTAGTATAAAATAAAGGAAACATAGGTCATAGTGATACTTGCCTCGGTTTGATTTGAAGCTGACTAGCACGATATTGTCATGTCGGCACAGAAATAGTCTCAGAAGTTAAAGCTACTTAAGATGATTTTAGATGATGAGACGGGCCTCTAAAATAAAAACAAAAAATTAAATATTTTGGAAAATTATTGAGAAAAATATATGATGTGTACTTTTTTATCAGCGTTCCGAAACTTCAAACGGATCGTGATTCCGATTCCTGTTTCTCCCGGAATCTCGGAAACACCGAAATGTGTCAAATTTTGGACAACTGACACTCCACGAAGTTTTTAGAAAATTAGATTAAAATTATTTGAAAATAAATTTTATATTCAAAAAATATACCTCGAGACGGTTACAAAAAAAAAAAACTGGAGGTCAAACGGAGTCCGGAGTTGGAAGTTATGGCCCTTAGAAGTTGGTAAAACATTTGAAAAGGAAGGCTGAATTTATGACGAATTTTGGGTAATTATGACGAAAAAAGAGAGAAATTTTGGAAAAGAAGGTATGAGAGATGATTTTATTTTATAGGTTCAATATATATAGATAATGGAAAGCAATTAGTGAATTAAGATATGATTAGAACTCAATCAATAAAGATATGATTAGGATTACCAACTAATTTGGATAAGAATATGATTAGTTCAAATAAGAAATAATCTATCTAATACTAGATATGATTCAAATAGGATTAGAATTTATAACGGACAAGTCTCTCCATAAATTTAAATCAAATAAATTATTTAAATCCAAATCATATAAATTCAAATCCAAATATAAATCCAAATCAAATTCAACATAATAACTTTAAGATAAATTTAATGTTTGTCAAAGCAATTTAAATCATATAATAGATAAATCGTTAAATCAAATAATATTTCAAATCTATATTAGATAATTCTTAATGCCACAATTAGTCACCATAAGTATTTTAAATAATGTTTGATATTATCAAATAAGGTAAAATATATTTTATAAATATAAATCTTATTCAAAATAAGTTACTAAATCTTTTTATTGCTCCAAAAATAATCATGATTTTCAAACTATTTTCGACACCGATATTTTTTTTTTGAAAATCCAAACATAATAATAAATAACTTTATAATTTCAATAATAAAATTTCAAGAACAAATATTTATTAAAACTAAATAGTACTTTCAAACCGTTAATTACAAACTACATTTTGAAATGCAGAAAAAATAGTAAATATCTTTTACAAAGTTTCAAAAATAAATTTCTTTCAAACACAATAAAATAAAATAAAATATAAAAAAATTGAGAAACATGGATTACAAATCTACCAATCTTAGAAAAATTTCGTCCTCGAAATTTAAGGATGACAGGAAAAATAGGCTTGGTTGGTCAGGTGAAAAGATAGAAAAATTTAAAAAGGAATAATGATCAATGAGATAAAAATAATAATATATTTTTTTTCTTAATAAGAAGATTGATCAAGAAAGATGGAAGAATGTAGTCAATGGATATAGTTCGGAGGAGTATTACCTATATGACATCTATGTTATCACTCATCAATCTTATAAATTCGTATCCTCAAGAATATTTTAAAAAAATCCACAAATTCAATCATTTTTTTTTTAAAATCACTAACTCAATTTAATACCGTGATGTAGCAATCATGAATATCATCTTATCAAATTCACAACCCTTAATCCAACTTGACAAATATCTTCAAAATCTAACTTCACAAAACTTTAAATTCCTCAATTTTATTTTAAATTCAAAATTCAACATTTTCATAATCTTCTCAAAAATTTAAATTCCATAAATTTCAAATCATACCTCAATTTTATTGATCAAATCAAAATTATTTCCTTTAAAAATTAAATATTCGACCTTATCAATAATTCATCGATCATATAGAAATTTAAACCTCAGAATACCAAAAGCTAAAAATTTCATCTTCAACAGTAACCAAAATATTCAATTTATCAATCGAGAATTCTATCTATCTTTGATTAGAGTCATTTATCAGATCACAATTTCAACTTCATCAAATAGGGCATCTCAAAATTCAACGAATATCACCACCTTAATCATGTAACCTATGTAACAACCTTAACTATCCATACAATCAATTCAAAATAATTCCATGGGTTACCCACAGTGTATCTAGTCCTAGGCCTAGTCATTTTTTAAAAAATTAAATCAACTTAATTGTGAATGAGCATCCTAATCGCAGGCTTGCAGTAGAACGACTAATATAGGTACTACCACAAGTTCGCATAATTTTGCAAAAATGGACCTGTATGGGCCACCATAAAAACTTGTCACGATCCGCTCCCATTTTTCGGGATACGAGTACGTGGCCAAGTCCAGCCTACGCCGCAGCATCGGCGGTAGTACGCTGTGTGGACTCAATATAAATCTCAAATAAACAAATATCTCTATTTTGCTAATTCACAATAATTATTTTAATTACAACTCCAATAATACATTCAAATTTGCATACAGATACAAACCCGCTACATGTGACTATTTTAGCTAGAATCTATGGTTGGCCTCCAAGATAGCTCTAACTCCACCCGAAGGAACCCAAAGCAAGAGAGCAAGTCATCGAGAATAGTCATCAAGAATCTGTCAACTGAAAAATGGTTATCCAGTCAGGATTGGAACAAAATCACCATAACACTACATTACACAATATATTATACAAGCATGAAGGAACGATAAAAGGGATTTAACTGAAGATAAGTAAAGGCATGACATTGTATGATAATAAAGTACCTTTGAGACGTGATAACAATATGAAGGTAGACTTGACATACCACTAAGACAAGATGACAATAAGAAGGTAGACTTGACGAAAGAAGATCAATAGACAATAGAGTAACAATAATTAAGTCACGTGTACTGTGTGTTTTAGAATACCAACTTTCAGCATATAGACGGCTTGGGATATCCGTCAGTCATACGTGTGGAGCATGACTGATATTATGCAATCAATGTATAGGGAGTCTGTATTCAATTCGTTGACCACATGCTTACTTGTTGTATTCCTCCGCCCGACTCACTCATAATACATGTCCACTACGAGAAACATTAGCAATACGATAAACTGTAATCAATAGGAAACAATGAGTAAGGCAAACATGTATGTATATCCAACCGATTCTAACTCTCGTGCACAATAGTAATCATGAACAATGACAATCATGAACCATAATGGAGTAATAGTGAAAAGACGACACGAAGATACATGTAGTATAAAATAAAGAAAACATAGGTCATAGTGATACTTGCCTCGGTTTGATTTGAAGCTGACTAGCACGATATTGTCATATCGGCACAGAAATAGTCTCAGAAGTTAAAGCTACGCAAGATGATTTTAGATGATGAGACGGGCCTCTAAACTAAAAACAAAAATAAAATATTTTGGAAAATTGTTGAAAAAAATATATGATGTGTACTTTTTCATCAGTGTTCCGAAACTTCAAACAGATCGTGATTCCGATTCCTGTTTCTCCCGAAATCTCGAAAACACCAAAACGTGTCAAATTTTGGACAACTGACACTCCACGAATTTTTTAGAAAATTAGATTAAAATTATTTGAAAATAAATTTTATATTCAAAAAATATACCTCGAGACGGTTACAACAAAAAAAACGGAGTCCGGAGTTGGAAGTTATGGCCCTTCGAAGTTGGTAAAACATTTAAAAAGGAAGGCTGAATTTATGACGAATTTTGGGTAATTATGACGAAAAAAGAGAGAAATTTTGGAAAAGAATGTATGAGAGATGATTTTAATTTATAGGTTCAATATATATAGATAATGGAAAGCAATTAGTGAATTTGGATATGATTAGAACTCAATCAATAAAGATATGATTAGGATTACCAACTAATTTGGATATGAATATGATTAGTTCAAATAAGAAATAATCTATCTAATACTAGATATGATTCAAATAGGATTAGAATTTATAATGGACAAGTCTCTCCATAAATTTAAATCAAATAAATTATTTAAATCCAAATCATATAAATTCAAATCCAAATCAAATTCAACATAATAACTTTAAGATAAATTTAATGTTTACCAAACAATTTAAATCATATAATAGATAAATCGTTAAATCAAATAATATTCAAATCTATATTAGATAATTCTTAATGCCACAATTAGTCACCATAAGTATTTTAAATAATGTTTGATGTTATCAAATAAGGTAAAATATATTTTATAAATCTAAATCTTATTCAAAATAAGTTACTAAATCTTTTTATTGCTCCAAAAATAATCATGATTTTCAAACTATTTTCGAAACCGATATTTTTTTTTTGAAAATCCAAACATAATAATAAATAACTTTATAATTTCAATAATAAAATTTCAAGAACAAATATTTATTAAAACTAAATAGTACTTTCAAACCGTTAATTACAAACTATATTTTGAAATGCAGAAAAAATAGTAAATATCTTTTACAAAGTTTCAAAAATAAATTTCTTTCAAACATAATAAAATAAAATATTAAAAAAATTGAGAAACATGGATTACAAGTATTGGAATCATAGTTCCCAAACAACAATATCAACACTGACCCCATCCTAAGGTCAAACCAAGTAGATAGTACAGGATTTTCTACCCAAGCTCGTATCACTCTAATTTCTAAACATCGAGCATCGATTTCCTACACAAATCCCAACATTCGTCGCACGGGGTCTGAGTCATTCAGCAAAGCCATCCTACGATAACTCACATTTTAACCAATTCCTCGACATATCAATATCATTCGTTTCTCAAGCCATTTCATATAGTCTATCTCTTCGAATACGTTCGATATAATCTGTCTATCAATCCTTCCAAGTTAAGCACGCTATGGCACAATTTGTTGCTAAGCCATAATTCACGTTTCATATTTCCTAAGTCGTTCATCACAATTCACGTATTCGATCATAAGGTCGTCTAGCTTAACAATATGTTGCACCTCGATCTCACGTGAGTCAGATTATCCACGGTGGGCATGAATCACTATGCACGCTCCCGCAGGACAGTCATCCTCATCGGGACGTAACTCTTGTTTTGTGTCTAGATAAATTTATTCTCGATACGTAGATTGGATCTATTCAATCCTCAAGTTTCCTCAATTATCAATCACAAGTCCAAACATCCCCGAATTTTCCTTCGTATCAAACCAACAAGTCGAGACAATCAAAGTTCCCGCGTCCTGATTTTCCGAGTTCGATCATTCCCGCGACATGAATCACCATGTCAGCGCTCACGCAAAACGATCACCCCCAAATTCGACGTGACACATGTACGAGGCTAGAGTTGCACTCGTGCAAGACAAGACTGTCAACGCTGTGGTTATCCGTGTAACCATCAAGGCACTTCTATTTTCATCCATATTTATTCCAATCAAGATCCTAAGTATAACATCCGTCAAAACAATAACACTTGTACGATTTTTATTCCTCGAATTGGAGTGCCCCCGAGTTATCGCATATCGATCTTTGATACGCCTTAATACCATTGATGATATGCGTAACCTGATGATCTTCCTTTGCAATGAATTTTGAGTCGTACGAATGATGCTATTGTCCGAATGGATAATCTTCTCGACATTCAATTCAAGTTCGATCATTCCCACTCAATCATTCACAACATCAATTTTTTCAAACCCAAATTCGCGTATTGTACATCCGTCTATTTTTAAGTCATCGACCAATGTATTTCCTCAATTCACATCATTCCTTGCAAACTCAAATTATCGAGCAACATTCATTCCAATCCTTAGTGTCATTTTTGTTACTTCAAAATCAAACCTTTCCTGTACGGTATCTTCCCGTCATGCTAACTTTTTTATATGATCCACCTATCGATTTTCTTTATTAAGTCATCCGTTCGCTATACCTTAACTTTTCTTTGATTCATTTTTACCTACTCAATCATTCTCGCGTCTTATACTCGTGAAATTCTCGATCCGTGTACGTTTCGTGCGCGTTAATTTATAGGTTGTTCGAATCACTCGTCAAATCTCAAGACTACAACTTATTCAATGATACTCGATCTACGACTTTGCATTCACGCGATACTTGCTGATAGACTCATTGGCACCCCGAATCCTCAATCGATCGATCGACATCCCTGAGGCTATCGCATACACCACTCAGGGATGAAGCCATTCAATAAATCCTCAAAACTATCATTCGAATGAAAATCGACTTCTTCAAATTTTTTGTTCGGCCATTCTCTCGAATTTCAAGCACGCTCATCTATATCGCATCGACGAAATCGTCGCTTGATAGCACCCTATTGGTAGTCATCCCAATTACTCGATCAAGTTTATCTCATTCTTGTCCAACACAATTCAATTTCCGCACTTGACTTTTGCTAAGGTCGACCCAGTTTTTGGTGTATATGTCCAGCCCGACTTAGCCAATCGTGCTTACGCGAACCATCTTTTTGTTTCTTATCAAAAACTGTTCTTATACATTTTATAAATTATTTAGACTTATTGTATGGACATTCTGTGGGACATTTGAGAGAGAGCGCACAAACGATATCAATTTACGGAAGCAACAGTGTTAAAGAATTCAATCGATAGTCCAAGGACATAAAGTCGTGCTCTAATACCACTATATCACGCCCCACTCCCGTAGGAGCGACCGTCCTTGCTAAGGCGTGATGCCGCACGAACCTAGATTGCGCTCGTGCAAGGCGAGTTCCATAACGGCCGATTACAGCGGCTGCGACGGGGTCGTCGCACAGAAGTCCCAAGCAGAGACATTAAATATGCCAGCAAAAATTTAGAACAAAAAACAAGTCATTCAAAAGATGCATTTTATTGATATTGAAATAAGGATTACAATAGGGCGTAAGGCCAAGTTTACAAGTCACTCAAGCTCACTCTTCTTACATTACAAGTCATTCAGCTCTCTCTCTCATATCTCAATATAAGTCTTGAGCCAGCGGATGCTTCAGATAGGCGACGCCCATACATTATGTCCCGTATAAGTCCAGAATCCATGCGGCCGCACGTCTCGAATTGTCAAGGAACTCCGTACCTCGACGCATCCAAGCGAGCTCCGTGCCACGAGCTTCTACCTGTGCCTGCACATAGAAACTGTGTGGGTGTTAGTACTCAACTATGCTGGTGGAATAAGCTCCTCATCCACCCATACAAAATCGACACGTTAATTTACTTTGTGCAACATAGTCCCCTTTGTATTGTCTTTCTAGTCTTGTCTTAGAATTCAGTTTTAGGACAGACGTCTTAACATATTTTGTGTCAGAAGACCACCCCGTGCTTGTAACAACAACATCAACCCAATAATGTTAACCTATCAAGTCGTGCTTGCCTTTCGGCCAAAATCAGAGACGCAACTACACGATGAGACTCCATTTCCGTATGACCGTGCTACCTCCTTGAGGCAGTGCCTCGCCACTTACTGACTTACTCATACTTTGTTATGACAGCGTGACGGTGCCTCACATTTTGAGGTCGTGCCCAGCAACTCAAGATAACATAACCAAACTTGCCCTACGACCCTTTCCAACTTAACCTGAGACCAACTCGACTTGTGGAACTTGCGTGGACAACTCACAATCCTGATGCCATATTCGTGCCGAAGTACAGTGTCTATATTGGAGCCAAATCTTAGGCCCAAACTTTATGTTCTGACTGCACACACATACAACTAAACTCAATCCAAAGGCACACACGCGGATTGCCGCCCGTGTCGACCCATTTATATGAATTGGTCATTGGCCTAAGCTATTTTGGACATAGCCTGGCAAACAGGATCCTTGCACCGCAAGTAGCGATCCCCGATGCAAGTCCCCGAACTACCGATTGCTTATTATCCATCACGGCTATCACCCCGTATCCTCCATGGCCGAATCGGTCCCTTGGCCCAGGCTTTTTGATCCGAAGAAATGGTAAAAATACCCCTTATCGACAAGTAGTCCATGACCACGCACCTACGACAACATCTAGACTCTCGTAAATGCAAGCCTGAGTTGTGGAGCGACTCAACCAAACTTAAGAAACCGTACTTTGAAACCATACTTACAAATCATGCATCGAAACCATGAGACTCCCAACAAGGGACCGCCTCGGCGACTAACCATCGCTCAGACCTAACAGTCTTTTGAACTCAGGGAACGGCTACGGCATAACCTTTCTACTTAACTTGAACATAACGTGTTCCTTAAGTGTCAACAGACCGTGGCTAACTTTCTACTGAACCAACCGTGGCTCGTGCCTTAAACCAACTCGTGTTCTATGCGATGCTATCATCCAAGTCATACTTTATATGATGGGCCTTGATGCCGTGGGACAAAAAGACTTGACAACCGCAGGAAGAGAGGGACAGTGCTTAGAATGACTTTGGTCGACCGACATAACTTTGCCTAACTTATCTTTGCAACAACTTGACGAGCAAAGGCTGCGTCAAGCTTTGCCTCGATGGAACGTGTCGTGCATGTGTCCGGCTTGAAAAAATAAGTTATTTGGTTGCCTAGACTTATGCCACAAGCTGTGCAACGCAGCTTAACCAATGGGGCGGGCAAAGGCTATGCCAAGCCTTGGACAATGGACCGTGCATGCTTTATCAAGCATTCATGCGGGCAACACCTATGACTTAGGCTACATTTAAAACTTTTTGGCAACTTAGACCAACTATACTTCTTCCAAGCCATGGGACGAAGGATCGAGTGTCACATTTGAAAGCATGCTGAACAACACTTCTAAGACGGGCGTGGGACCTTCTCCATGTTCTAACATATTTTGACCCGACTTAGGATTATTCCCTTAGCTATGTGCGTTCGTAGCTTTTATATTAGCCTACTTGTGCAAGTTAAAAACATACAATTTATTATGTGAAGGCTAAGAAGAGACAAGTTCACCGAAGCCACCCACCTGATTCGAGGAGTCGCCTCGACCGAGCGGGCCTTCGAGTCGTCGTTGCATGGCTAAGTCTGAACGCCGTCGGCATTCCGATTCCTCCGATTGACTGAGCGTAACGAGGCACTACACTGTGATGATACAAAATTGAACAACGATTGGTAAAAGAATGACTAGAAACATGAAGAACACTACGTTATTGAGTTAAAGGAACCTTTAGAGATTTTTGTAAGAATTCTGAATTTAATAAGGATAATGTTTAAAGGTGTAAGTTGAAAGGATTGTAAACAGATTTTATAATGAAGGATAAAATTTTATATGGTAATAGTGACGTTAGACTTGAGCAATACAAGAGTATCAATTGGAATAACGATTAAGGGTTTATGATCCTTGATTCAAGAATTTCGGATCTAGGTTAAAGGCAAGACGAAGGAATTTCGACTTCAGGATGACTAAATGGAGAATAAACTGCAAAATTAAGGAGGGTAAATTTTTTTGAGAAGCTCTAACAAGAACATACTTATTGGTTAGTAACCTTGGAATACAGGTCAAGTCTATAGTATTATGGCAGGGTTCAATCTTCATGACTGAAGGTTATAATTTTTGGTAGTAGTCATATAAGGGTTTGATTTTCATATTTGGACTTGTGAGATAAATGTATGATTGAAAAATGATGATCAGATAAACTTCGTAGTAGCAGAGTGAGATGATTATCTTGACTTTCCTATGAAATCTTGCCTTTTGATAATAGAAGGAATTTGATTTTTCCTATCCTTAAATCATTCCTTAAGTTCCAATATCGCTAATTTCTAAATCTCTTTGATCGCGACCATTCAACTTTGGTCATCTCCTTTATCATACCAATATTCTTAATCCTTGATCATACGTAATTGATTTAAATTCCATCGTGACCTAGATCTCTATCAACATGTTGCTCGTGCTTGGACTACAATTATATTCCTCATTATGCCTAATTACTGTTTGACCAAGGATAGATTAACCTTATCTTTGATCGTGTCAAAATTTTGATTATGATCATGTTTGGATCTAGATACCATTATTACTCGTGCCTAAACTTTTGATTTAAATTCTTAATAATGACTAGTTTCGTGCTAACCATGATTTAACTTAGCCATCATTCTTCATGTTTGATTGTGCCTAGATGATCTGGCACGGCAAGACGACTTTGATCCCCACGATCGTGATTCTATGACTTTGTAAGCCCCCTGAATTTTGGGCTTATTTTTTCAATTTTATCAATCAATTATTTGCAATAGATATTATTATTTGATTATTATTTGATTAAATGCCCTTTACCGTGAGTTTGACTTCTGGAGCGTCAGGGATGCCAATATCTGGAAACTCTCTTCATCAGTGTGTAGTAGACAAGATTACCTTCACGTTGATATATCATGTCCCATCCAACTTGTTCCCTTGTACTCTTTTTGCTTCACACAACTTCGGGTCAATTTAGACCGTTTGATCGTTGATTAATTATTAATTGATTTTCTCACTTTTATTCTTGATCATTATATGCACGTTACCGTAACTTTTAATTTAGGAGCACAAGGCTAGTCATTTTCTTGAAACCAACTCCTCATGTATGATCTACTCGAGACGCCCTACACCCATGACCTTCGTGTCCCACTCAGACACACCATCTTGTGCTTCATTTGCTTCATACAACTTTTCTGACACGTGACCCAATTTTAATTCGTCCCACGGTGTCACATTTATTTCCAACTTGAATTGTGGATACCCTGTCGACCCAAACCTGTCAACCCCAAATATGGACATGGCCCACATTGAGCCTACTACCCGCATGACACTTGTGTCCCATTTATCTTAGCCCCCACATGCTACTTATTTATCCATGATCATAAATACCTATTTAAATTCAATTATTGCACCATGTCCGATTTGGACCCGATCCGGCTCAACCAAACCCAGTCCAAGATTTATGTTACCCTCCCTCATGACACCCTCACTCTCATTGCCTTTAAAGAATATTAAATACCAAGTCTACCTATTTTTAATATTCAATGGAAAATTCCTTTTATTAAAAAACCCTAGGAGAAATCTAATCCCCATTTAATCCTAACCATTCATTATCCTACATCATCTACACCACACAACTTTTTCCCCACAACACAAACACACACACACAACTCCCTAGCCGGCCCTAACATTTAGGAATAACTCTCCCTCTCTCATTTATTACACACACACACACACACACACAATTATTTCTCTCACTCTCTCTTCTTAATACTACAGCACACCATCACCACCAACACCATGCCATGGCCGACCCCCCCATGGCCAGAAGCCCCTCTTCCTTCCATGGACAGACTCCATCTTCCTTCTCCCTCTCCTCCTCCTACTCTCCATCAACACCACTCCACCACCCTCTCCATTCAAGACCACCACCATCACCTACATTCACCATCACACCACCTCTACCACTTCAGCCGCGTGCCACTATCTCTTCTTCCTCTCCTCAACCACCACGTGCCGCCGCTCGCCGTGCCCCACCTTCGCACCACAACAGCAGCAGCAGCTACTGCAATACCATGGCAGCAGCGAGCAGCAGCTTCAACGGCAGCATATGCGGCAGCAGCAGCAGCCACGGCGGCTGTCGTCACCGGTCACGCGCCACCGTGGGCGGCCCCTCCTCCGGAAAACCCCCAAGCATCTTTTTGTGGTGACCACCATCCTCCGGGACACGCCGTCTAGGCGATTTCAGCAATTTTCTTGGAATCCCGTCGATGCACGCGCGAACGAGATCCAGAAATGGTACCTCGTCGCAGCGACTTCACACACATTTTTCGAGAAATCCGACCGTTGGATCAATGATTTCTTTCCTCTATCTCATTCTCGGTATATACCTCTTCACCCCCCTTAATTTTCGTCCGTTAATTTTATCGTTTGATACATCAAAACCGGCCAGCAAGTTGACGTTTTAAATTATATAATTTTTGGACAGTTTTATGGAGCCAACTTCGTCGGTTCGTATCTCCTCCATCGCAGCTCCGTCTATCGTGCCATTGGTTCCTATGCGTAGCTGGTATAACCCTCTTCCTGTCCCTTAAATTTTGTTTCATTGTGAGCACGTTTGGTTGGTTGAATTCGACGCTAAAGTTGGCCATCCGAATTCATAATTTCCAAGTTGTAAAATTCTATTTTGAACTCGGAACTCCGAATTCAATTTCTGACACCACCAGTAGACTCGTGGCATCGTTCTGGCACATTTTTATATAAAGTTTGTTAGATTTGGAGGACGTGGACTCTAGCATGCATTTCGCTGCAAAGCGGGCCCCACAGTCCGGGTCAACGAAACTTTTTGACGCCGGCTCATCGGAATCTAATTTTGGATATACCATTGAGTTCGTATTGTCATTCTGGACTCGTTGACATATAATTTGCTAGGTTTTAGTGGACATTGGTTCTGACACGCATTTCGGTGCAAGTCGGATACCAGTATCCGGGTCAACGGGTCATTTTGAGATCGGCTCATCGGAATCCAATTCTGGATATACCGTTGAGTTCGTATCGTCATTCTAGACTCGTTGACATATAATTTATTGAGTTTTGAGGAAATTGGCTCCGACACGCTTTTCTGTGCAAATTGGAATTTCAATGTCCTGGTCAACAGACCAATTTGAGATCGGGTCAATGGAATCCAATTCTGGATATACCGTTGGGTTCGTATCGTCATTCTGGATTCGTGGACATATAATTTGTTAGGTTTGGTAGACTAGTATTCTTGCACGTTTTTTGGTGCAAAGCGGTTCCGACACGGACACCGTTTTGACCCAAAATTACCTTTTTTCTCCTGTATCCAAATTGGACTTATAGATAGGCTATTCTAGCTGATTTGACCATTTTGGACACGTTGGTGATATTTATTTTATCATCCGACAATGTTTATAGATATTTTTCTATGTATTACCTTTTATTATAATTAATTCTTATTAAGTTCGTATTTCAAAATTAGTACAACGAAACTGAGATCAGTCGATTCCAGTGATCTCACATCGCTGAAATTGGCAAGATGATCATGTAGATCATTGTGATAAGATTATTAACCTTACCGTTGATTTTCTTATCTCGATTTGCGTGTCATAGGTTTCGATGTACGAATAACGAGGTACAACTTGATATTTTAATTCTTAGATTTGAATTGACCCTGTTTGACCGAGATATATGGTATCTTGGTTGGTAATATTTAGGAATAATTTGCTTATGCTAGTTTTTACCTCGGTTGACCAAGTTTGACTGCTTTGACCAAAAGTCAACTATCAGTCAACACTTGGCCTAGAAATGTCTAGAACTTGACCAGAGTTGACCAGTTGACCAAAAGTCAACTGTTAGTCAATATTAGCCTAGTTTGACTTGGTTTGACTTCCTGTGACCTCGTTTGACTCAGTGTGACCTAGTTTGACTTAGTTGGACTGAGATTGACCTAGATTACATAGCTTATACTATATAATCCTGCCTAACACTGTTAAACCCTAATTAGCTTATATATATCTCATCTTTAGGTCTGTGATTTTCACTCTGAGCCAGATTATACAGTTGACATATTCCACCAGATCTCAGGCGAGTATATCTCTGATAATAATTCTGTTTTATGATATCGTTTATGTTTCTTGTATTTAGTGTAGATACCCTTGTTCTCTTGACACATTGTTCACACGGATTGGTATTTCTCTGGATCCCGTCATGAGATGTTATTCCTCGCTTTCCTTGGTATATCTTATGCAAGTCTTTCTTCTTCTTTGTGCATTGTATAGACACAATTCCTACGAAGGCTAGCTACCCTCTCGGAAATCGCGTGTCATGATGTATCATGGTTGGATCCACTATACTAGTCGGAGACGGATAGTATTAGTGTAGATGTGTGGTCATTATCCACCTTGTTTATTCTTGTAGACCTTGTTGAATAGCCAATCCTACACTCCACGTATGATTGGCCGGATCATTAGACCTTGTGTAGACCCAAGCCGGCCATATGTTGAAACTAGTACTCACACACTTAGATAGATGATTCTTGATTCTTGTACATGCCATGATCTTTTTTACTTGCCTTGTTCTGACTCTAGATTTACAGCTTACCTTGCCATGATATTCACATGTACATTTCATGATTTCTTGTATATTCTCTCTATTTACTGCTACATTTTCAATATCGTCTAATTAGAACTGTTATTTGAGATTTGTGCTCGTTCCATCCTGACTGGATATGTTAACAAAATTTTAGGAGTAGTTGTGCCCTTAGTATTAGACTTCATGATGTTGCTAGCTGAGGTGGATCTCACTATTCTTCTATGTGAGTTACCTGGTAGTTATCCTTAGTTTGTCTTGTTGTTCCTTCTTTATTTCCCTGTCTTATGATTCCTTCTAGTAGTTTCTAATTGTTCTTGTGTCTTAGTTATCTTTCATATCTTATCTTCTTTAGATGTTGGGTTGTGATTGAGTACATTTGTAGTTCATGGACCTTCTAGATGTAGTGTATATTTATTGGGTACTAGACAACGTTCTACCGCCGATACTGCGGCATAAGCTGGGCGTGGTCTACGTATTCATATCCGTATATCCGGATGTTGGTCGTGACACGTTTTTAGTGGTGGCCCATGCAGGTCAGAGTCGTAACTAGTACGATTTCGTAGTAGTGCTTGACTTAGAGCGCTGCTACGAGCCTGCTATTAGGATATTGGTTCTAGGTTATGATAGGAGTTGCTCAATCAGAGTTAGAAACTCTTGATAGATTCCAGGGATAACCCCTGAGAATCTTATTTCGAAAACTCTTGAGTCTATTCCTACTTGCCTCCATTTACACTTCCTTGATTTGTTGTTGATTTTGATTCCTGAAGTTCGTTGTTGACTTTGATCTTGCATCGAGATAAATTTTGTGGATTGAATTAAGGTATATCCTGATAAGGTAAATGTCTGCTTTATTTATGGAGTTTAGAATTTATCGCAGCCGTACAAGCTAGCATGATAAGGACATAGAGCCTGATTTTAGATATGCTTATCCTAGTTATAGAATTTGGATTTTCTTGCAGCCATACCGGTTGGCGTGGTAAGAATTCCAGATGACATGTGTTTCACTTAACAAAATGCCTAAAAATTGGCTTTTGAAAATAAAACTTGAAAGAGTATAAAAAGTACCAATTGATCTGGGAAGTATTGCTATGGAAGTCTAATCTGAAGTCGATCACTTTGTTCCTTGGACCATACGATGATGATGAAGATCACTGCTAAAAAATGAACAACTGGAAGAATTAAGTCACCAGAAAGGTATCGACGCACTTGGGCACTGATGGCGAGGCCGAATGCTTTCCTGCTTTGCTTCACTCTGTTCTGGAAGAAAGGTTGAAGAAGAATGCTCTGGAGAATCAAAATCTCTGGGTTCTGATCTCTATGTATTCTCCCCTGTCTCTCTGTGTCTGTCCGTCGTATAAAAAAAAGCCTATTTATAGACTTGGCTTTTTATGCGTAAAACTCAGCAAAGTCCTGTCTTTACGCTAGTAACTGCCACCCATGACTGAAGTCATCCTCTACACATATTGACACGTGTCCCATTATCTCAATAAGAATAGGATGCACGTACACACGTTCTTCGAGATATGTGGCATGAAAGCCACGTAGGCAAACCACGTTCCAAAGTAGTCAGGAAGGATCGGGCGTAAAAACAACCCAAATATACTCTGAGCGTAAAGTAGTAGACTAGGCGTAAAATAGCCCTAAAATGGACTTCTCGCGTGTAAAGTGGTTGATAAAACAACCTTGAGCGTAAAAGTAGCCCAAATAAACTTTATGCACACGTCAACTTTGAGCGTAAAAAGCTCATATAGTATTCATGCGTAAAAGAAGCCATCTTGTGAGCGTAAAATAGCTCAGTCCACGACAATATTGGTTTATATGTGAAACAAATCCCTTCAAATTCTGTGTTATACACTGTCAGTAGATCTTTATGTCAAACCCATTATTACTTTACATTAAATGCATTGATTTGACAACCTGTCTCAAGCGTAAAATAGTTGGCCTGTCCTTGGAGTAAAGTAGCTGACTTGTACCTGGCATAAAGTAGTTGATTTGTCCTTTGCGTAAAGCTCTATTTTTTTGACTTAGTCTATGAAGCACTTTTTACGCTCCTACAAGACCCCCTTCAAAGTTTTCGGAATTTGAAAAGACTTCAAGAATTTCGAAATACTTTGAACATAAAAAGTCAAGAAATGGTGTCGGTCAATACTCAACCATCATAATGAATTTTCTCTCAAAACATTCGAACTCTTCATCTTCCCGAGTTGCATCTTTATCAAATAAAATTCTGGTGTTATTTTTGCCTTTATCTTGTGATGCATTGGTATAGGATCATTCTACACCTTTGACTGTTTCCATATTCACTCATTCCCAAGAGAAACAAAATAACATGTGGCAGCTGTTCTATGGTCATGAATGCCTCTTATTAGGATCTTTCCTGAAATAGACTTACGCCATCTGCTCATTAAATCTTTATAAATAGCTAAATTAAAGAATGCATTCTCATTCTTTTATTCTTCTTCTTCTTCTCCGAAGATAGCTTTTTGCAAGATTCCATTCTTCAACAAGAGATTGATAATGGCGATGCTTTCTCATGTAGTTTCCCTATGCGTCATGTCACCAGACGTTGATTCGACAATTCTTAGGGCCGAACTATCTGATCTTGATTGTAAGCCCACCGTGAAACAGTAGCTTTTCTGTGTATAATCATCATTTATCCATCTTCTTAGATTTAAACAAGGTGCAAAATCGACTGCCTTTGATCTTTTATTGAAAACAAACACCTATCTTTGATAGATAAGGAGCGTCTGCTAAAAAAAATGAGCGTAAATACTTAGTACGCTTGAAAAATGAGCGCAAACCCTTGATTGATAATGTGCGCCTGAAAAATGAGCGCAAAAACTCCTTGCTAAATAAGGTGCGCCTGTTTGAAGACAAATATTTGTCTAAACAAAAAAACAACAACAAAAATGCACGAGCATCTATTTTTAACAAAACAGAGTATGCCCGCCAGTTTGCGCTTGATAATGATAACACTTTTATTGATTAGTTTATCTTTTTGCGCTGTTTTCTGTAGAAGCTTGGATGAAAAACTTTTCTAAAACTGGTAGGCGACTTGGATGCTGTGGGAAGCATTCTTCTGACATCAACATCAGGGAGCTCATACGCTTTTGACGCACAAACCAGACAACTTAGAACTCTTCGTGGGATAGAAGGGTCTTCCTCAGATGGTAGGAAGAGCCTTTATACACGTAAAGTTGGATGGTGGAGTCAACTCTATCCCGAGAAATTGGGTAGTAGAGTTCCTTTTACGGCAGAACTAGGAATCGTATCCCAATGCTGGATACATTCCTATTTCTTCTAAAGGGCCTCCATTTCTCCACCAGTTGTATTGGCAGTAACATGTCTTCGGGCTGCCAAACTCTGGAGTTCTCTTCTCGTCTGAGAGAGAAGACCAGAGTCAATTCCTACTGCACTTGTTGCCATTGAGGCTCAGACAGCAAGGAACTGCCACCAACAACGAATTCGACGAAGAAGATCCAAAGAAGTAATAGATCTCCATTAGGTCATCGTTGTCGTATAGGATGAAAATCCAAGATGTAATAGATTTCATTATGTTTTGTAAGAAAGTCTAAGAAATGTAATAGACTTTTATGATGATAAAGTGAGAATGGAAATGACAAGTCTTTTATATTCAATGATTTGTATCTATCCAGAGGTAATATAAACATAATAGATCTCGTCTTCTGTTTAGAGCATACAATACTATCAGAGGTAATATGGACATGATAGATCGTAACAACTCAAAGAAAACTAGATTAATATCTATTCAGAGGCCAAATGGACATTATAGATAGTAAATACAAGCAGATTTAATATTTATTCAGAGGTTATAAGAACGTGATAAATAATAAATCCAACTTTTTATACCAACTGGTAAGATAAAAGATTAAAATTTCTCTCCGAAGAGACAAGCAATCAGCTTAACCAAACATTGGTAGCTGGGGAATAAGAAGACAGATGAAAGAACCAACGTATCTTTCGAGAAAAGAAAAGTCAATTAATTCCATAATTAAATGGATGAATCTGATGTAATGGATGGACAGGTCTTTTCGGGAATGAAAAGTTGTTTTCAATTTCAAAGATCGGTTCATTAATAGCTTTCCCCTATAAATAGATGAGAACTCTTTATAAAGTTTCATTCTTATTTCCACTCTATTGAAAATGTCTTCTAAGGACGTGCAGCAAAAGAATGAAGTCTCCATGAAGGTTGAAGACGTCATCGAGACGCGTCCCGTTGAGCCAATTGTGTCAGGCCAATCCGATATAGGCGAAGGCTCTTCTACGCCCAAGCCCCAACAAGACATCCTCGCTTTCTTAGTAGAGCCAGGGAAAACTCCTGAAGAAGAGGCGCTGAGGATGGCTGCCTGCAAGTTTTTCGTGAACTCAGGCAATGATGTCTTCGATGCATTGGCCAACTATGTATTTAATAAGAAGGCAGTGGTCCTCGTCCTTAATCCTTTGTTCTGAACAAAATAATAAAAAGAGATTTTATTTTCATTCTATTTTTTATACATAGTACTTCTTAAGAAATTTTCCATTGATCGGCATCATGAATAGATCTCCGTTGGGCTTGGATAACCGATAGACGCCATTGGAAAACTCGGTCTCGATTACATAAGGGCCTTTCCATTTTGCTTGGAATTTCCCTTTGCTTTTGTGAGTCATCACCATCGGTCTTCGAACAGCTAATACCAGCTCGCCAACCTTGAATACCCTCTCCTTAACTTTACGATTGAAAGTTCGAGATATACGGACTTGATATAGCTCAATATGCTGTTGTGCTTGAAGACGCTTCTCGTCCAATCCTTCAAGTTTTTGGAGTCGTAAGCGATCATTATTCTCTATAGTTAGCTCATTAGCAATGGCTATTCGAAGAGATGGAATCTGGATTTCCAATAGAAGGACAGCCTCACATCCATAAACAAGTAAGAATGGTGTAAAACCAGTAGGAGTTTGGACTGTTGTTCGATAAGCCCATAAACATTCCCCAAGTTTCTCATTCCAATCACGTTTATTAGAAGAGACAAACTTTTTGAGAAGTTTGATGATCGTCTTGTTGAAAGCTTCAGCTAAACCATTAGCAGCTGGATTATAAGCCGTAGAAGCCAGATTTTGAATTCGATTCTTATCACAGAACCGATAAAATGCCTGACTGGCAAATTGTGGTCCATTGTCATGAATTATCCGTCGAGGAATCCCAAAGCGATAAATGACATGGTGTTTAATGAAGCTAATCACATTCGATGTTTTCACTTCAGTAAGGGGAACTGCTTTTGCCCATTTAGAAAAGTAATCGGTTATAGCCATATAAACCGATGTCCTTTAACAGAAGGAGGGTTAATCGGACCAATGATATCCATCCCCAAGCTTCGAAGGGCCAAAGGGCTGCTGTCGGATGTAGGAATTCAGACGGTTGATGAATAAAATCAGCAT
>JANAVB010028798.1:0-66150 GCA_029216955.1 Iris pallida
TAATATATATTCATTAGTTGTTGGTTAGTAGACTAGCCTATTTATATATATAAAAATAGGCTAGTCTTCTAACCAACAACTAATGAATATATATATATATATATATATATCTATATATATATATATATATATAATATATATATATATATATATATATATATATATATATATATATATATATATTCATTAGTTGTTGGTTAGTAGACTAGCCTATTTATTAGACTTGACGTTAATGGACCTGATTAGACTTGACATGACTCATGAACCCAACACATATTAGACTAGATATATTTAGGCTTCTTAAGCCATTCCCTTCATTAAATTGAGATTTGAATAATTCTTTCATTAGGATTAGATGTCACGCCCCGTGCGGAGCGGGACATTACATTATAAGCTTCTAATAATTAGTTAGCCTTCATGACAAGTTAGAGGGGGCATTTTAGATATTTTGTATCCTAGTTAAAGGGAGGCACTCTCTATCTTCCTCAACATTTGTGCCATTTATTTCTCAATGGGTGTCTTCCCCAAATTGTCAATCCCTCCACCAAATCCTATCAAGTCAATTCCAAATCATTCCCTACTCTTTACCCAAGGATTCTAGGAGCTTGGTGGGCTAGGAGCACACTATTGGAGCAGGCTATCAGCTAGGAGTTCATGTCTGAATCGTGTCCATCGGACTTGTATTGGGAATCCATCTTCCAATAGGTATACATCTCAATTTCTCCTCTTTGTAGGCTCTAGTTGTGTATTTTGACCATTAGGAATCTACCCATGGACTAGGACTACCTATTTGAGAGAAGAATTAGCCTTTAATGACCTTTTATGTGGAAGTTACATTGAGTTCGTGTCTAATTTAGGAGAAATTCGAGATTGGTGCACAAAGTATTTGTCATTTGGTAATTTAGATCTATTTAGACTTATTTTAGTTGTGTGTGTTTAGAACCGTGTCCATAATTGGATACGAGTAGGCCGTATCTTGATATAGTAGGACACAGAGTCATTTTTGGGGTTTTCTTCTCCGACACTTATGACACACATATCAAATTCTATATGACACATTATATTAGTTAGATGTTATTCTAATTAGGCTCTATTATTATTTTAGATATGCTCATGTGATTTGGATAGAGTCGGGCAATGTTTGGTATAGGTATCTTGGACGTATCACGAGAGTATCGGAGCATTGGTACGATACTAGTATGGTGCATACCAAGTGTTTGGTGTTATGCATATGGGTGAGTGTCATATGTACAACCTTTTTATGTATCATATATATGTGGGATACCAATTTGATATCCTGTTGACAATTTAGATGAGCGATATATATGTATGCCTATATAGATTACTAGATGTGTGTGTTTATAGGTGGATAGATACATGCATGTATGTGTGCGTATGCATGTTGATGTGTGTGTGTCATGGGTATGGTGGCCTAGAGTAGCAATTGAGAAATTAGTGTGTGTGTATATATATGCAAGTATGTGTAAGGGATAGATGGGGTGTGTGTGTATCTATATGTGCATAGATGGGTATGTGAGCATGTGCGTCTGTAGGTGTGTGCAGCCTAGAGGAGGATTAGTATATATTATTTACAGTTAGCAGCACCAACAGCAGCAGTCACTGCTTGCTGCCAACAACAGCAGCAGCTGTTGGGAAGTTTGGACAGAAGGAACAACAATAAGGCATTTGCCTGACCTTCAAAAGGCATCAATATATAGGCTTAGCACTGTTGGCCTTTGCAATTGTTGTTTGGCTCTTGCCAACAGTAGCAGCAGCTGCTTAGCTATTTAGGTGTAGCAGCAGGGAGGAAAGGTTGTATAACCCACTACCTGATTTTTAATTAATAAATGGGTTTTATAATATTTAGTTAGCTAGTAACTATGGCATAGTGATTATCATTATTACTTATCATTATTGTTATTACTATATTGTTATTATTATTATACATTAGTCTGTTAAAATGGGAAAAATAATTTTTTTATTAATAATAATTAATTGATATAATTATAATGGTTATTTGATTATTGATTTTGGCTAGTTTAATTAGAACCTATTAGCTAAGCCCATAACTTAAGCCCGTAGTTGAGCCTTTACCCATTAGTTAAACCAGTTAACCCGTCCCCTATCCAAACCCGCTAACACAAACCCAATAGACTAGCCTACTGTTCAACCCACTCCCAAGACACCCGTAGATCCACTTCCTCTGCCGTAACCTCTCCCCACGTAGCCCTTTTCTCTTTCACGTACAAACCTCACAGAAACTCATCTCTCAGAGAAACATCACAGAAGCTCTCACCACCCTTCACAAACCCCTCATAACTCTCTCCATACTCCTCTTCTAAATCTAATCGCACCACGATGCTCCCCGCGACGCCCCGGACTTTTCTACACCCCTTTTGAGGTGTTTTCATCATGCTCGACCGCTGACCGGCCGACCCAGTACCGACCGACCCCGCACCCGACCGACGACCCCGTGCGGCCCTCCGGTCGATCCTCGTGCGCCAGTCTCACGCACCAGCACCGTCGCCCGCATGCTTCCCGCGTGTCCGCCGGCCTCCCTGTGTGCGCATTGATCCCGCTCGCGTGCACTCCGTTCGTATGTGCCGAGTTCCGTCGCCTTGCGCGACACCGAGGCCGAAGGCACCCTTCGGTTCTCCTTCGTCAGACTACCGGTAAAGTCCTACATAACCTTCTGTTGTTTCCTATTGAAAACCTTGCCATGATCGACCAATTAACAGAATAAACATCTGTCAATTTGGGATAGATAGTTTAGAAAGCAGAAAACCCGTAATCTTCTGACAGCATAGAATTAGTAGTAAAGTTTTAACTGTAGTAATCATTAGCTTAATATTTCCATCAGAATAAATATTAGTTTTTATTAATAAAAAGACAGTAATTATTTTTGTTAATAAATTTTAAGCAAAATAAATTAGATTTATAAAAGTACAGTTAATATTTTTAGGAAATAAATGTTAGTTATTATTCCTTAATAAATTATGTATTTATTTGCATAATTAAATGTTTTCTCATTAAATATTAATACAAATGTTTCTTGTAGTAAAACTCGTTGAAATGATTAGTTAGCAATTATTAAGTATTATCGTCTTATTCAAATAAAGTCTTAGGATAGTATTTAATTACTATCTTTAAGTATATTCCTAAAATATTAAGTATTTCTAAATAAATGATTATCGTAGTATTATAACTATTAAAATGGTAAACAAATTACTATTTAATTTCAAAAGTATTTTTTGGGTATTTTATATAAGTAAACCTAATTAGAATATTAGTTTTATGAAAAACCTATTTACTAGTAAAATAAAATATAATATTTCTCACATTATTTATAATAAATAGTTTTATTAAGAAAATTGTTTTCAGTTACCTATTATAATACGTGGTTAAAGTATTAAAAATAATTCTAGTTTATTTTTCTATAAAATATAATTTGTGTTAATAATAAAATTAATCGTTTAGTTAATCGTTGGCGTTATTAATTAAAACCCTTAGAATGGTTTCTAAATCGGATTATTAAATTAATGTAGGTTCCTGGAACTAAGTCTGAGGCCATATTTCTCATGTCTCCCTTACAAGCATCGAAAAACTAAGGCAAGTTTCATATTATTCAAACCTGTATTTTAGTTGATAATTAAAATTGCATCTTTAGAAATATGGTATCGACACCTAACTCACGGGATCCCGCTCGGATCCAAATGATTGCTTGATTGACTCATTGACTTGGGATTGGGGAGTAGTGTTAGAACTTGTGGTCAAATCCCCTTATTGCCTCATTGTGGATAGCTGAAGCCCCACATCACTTGGGCTAAAGTCGGACCGTGTTCACTAGAACACATATTGCCTCTATCCCCAGCCGACCACGGGATGCTACACACTCAAAATACTATTGCTAGTTGTAGATTGCATTATTATTATTTCCAGAGATTTACTACTTCACTGCCTCTTTATTATTATTTAGAAAGATAAATTATGTTCTAAAACTGTTTCTTGCATCTTTAGTTATTTTATTAAAATACTGGAATTGATATATATGTTCTTGCTCCCCTCCTGATTGGAGACCAATATTTTAGGTGACTGCGACGACGAGGAGCTTGCCTTTAGTTCTTACTACGGACCTAATTTGGGTTCCGAAGAGATAGTTAAACCTGGACAGGGAGCCCAGGAGTTCTAGCTGCACTTGGTTGTTTAGTTTTTCTCGACTTTGAAGGTGTAATAAAAAGTTGTAATAACTTAATACTCATTTGCTTGTATGTTTATTTCCAACTAGATGCTTGGTTTGCATTTCAAATGTTTTGAATAAAATTTTTCCTTTTCCTCAGCTTAGAATGTTGTTCTTGAGTTACTACTGATTGATACAGCTTACTGCCACCGTCTCACAACGGTGTAGGCTTGGCATGATCCGACTGGGCCCCGTATCTTGGGATCGAGTCGTGATAGGATTGAGCTATACTATTGTGATATCATGGATAGCCAATTCTATTGGATTGAGCCGTGCCATTGTACTGTTGTGGATAGCCAATCCTATTAGATTGAGCCATACTATTATGGATAGCCAATCACACGTTACCCATATGATTGAGCCGTACTATTATGGACATTGTTTAATGATTGAACACTTATTGAAAATAATGATTCAAAATACATAGTTAGTTCAGTCCTTCCTGCCTATTTCATATTCATTGTGATACTCTTTATTTGCTCCGTCTCCTTATTCTTATTGCATGATATGCCAGATAGTGTTGCATTTCGATCCCGTATACTGTTATTGATAGGTTATGGTATCGTTCTATATTCTCACCATGTATTATACTCATTATTACTATTTTAGAGCATTTATTATGTAATTGAAACTGTTGTTAGAGTTATGTGCCTCACTCCAATCCTGGTTGGATAACATTTTTTAGAGGATCTAGAGGACTTCTGTCCTACGTACTATAGAGCAGGTGTAGATGAGGGCTATCTGCAGGAGACCCAAGAGGAGCCAGTCCAGTAGAGGAGACACCAGTAGATGTAGCCTAGTTAGCATTAGTATTTTATTGTACTGGATTTGTACTAGACTTTAAGACATTATATTTTTTATATTGTACTTATGTGGATATTGAGATAGCTAGACTCTTGGACCATGATATTGTTGAGACACATATATTCCTGGGTTTTTCTTGGATTTATTTTTTCTTATCATTATCGTGCCATTTATCTTCCTTATAGCATATTGTGATTGAGTATAGACTATTATCATTATATTATCCTCAATTCGGAGTTGATATATCATTGAAGGTTATGTTGTGAGATATGGATCGATAGAAGTTGACCTAGACAGTATTCTACCGTCAATGCTGCGTCGTAGGCTGGGCGTGTCCCACACATTCGTACCCTTATATCCGAGTGCAGGTCGTGACATAGCCTCAAAATGCAAGAGCAAAGTCTAGAGTTGTCCCAAAGGCAGAGTTGCCAGTTCATCCCGATCAGCCAGCTATACAAGTGTAGCCAACAGTGCCAGTTCGGCCAAAGCAGCCAGAGGATATTGTTCGTGCTTTAGTAGATGTTCTCAGGGGCTTCATGGCAATACAACAGCAATAGAGTGACCTCCTCACTTAGTCAGTAAAGATAGATCAAAAGAGACGTAGTACTCAGATATATAATTCTGCGAGAAGCTTCAGGCGTCTTCATCTTTCGTACTTCAATGGTACAGAGGATGTGATAACGTTTGATGCTTGGCTTCAGGATACTGAGACCATACTTGAGGCAGCAGGGACACCTGCTAGGGAGGGAGTAATAGTGATTAGGCTATATTTGTTGATTTGGCCCGCGACTGGTTTGCATCTCTTGTGAGATCTATTAAGGCGCTGATTGCTTGGACAACATTTAGTGAGAGATTTTAGACTCGCTATTGTCACATCCTGGTTCCCTAAAATCGATCGTCCTCGCATGAGCGTGATCCCGTACGAGCCTAAGTTGCGCCCGCATAAGGCAAATATCGAAACTATCGATTGGGCCACTAAGTGATAGAGTCGCACAGAAGTCCAAAACAGAAAAGTTAAATAAATAAAGTATAATCTCTTTACTGATATTGAAACAAAATATACAACGGTTCAATGCCAGTATTATAATCACTCAAACTCATACACTCTCTTATTACAATAACTCATGCCGTGAGGCTTACAACTTACGATTACAATATGTGATGTCCTATATTATGCCTTGTATACGAGCAAAGACTTCAACGCAAACGCATGCCTCGAATTTCCAAGAAACTCCATGCCTTGGCGACATCCAAGCGAGCTTCGCACCGAATAAGTTACTACCTGCATCCTGCATACAAACTGGTGGGGTATCAGTACATAAAAATGCACTGGTGATGAGGCTCTCGCCTACCCAACAAAGCCAACATATTCAATTATGTAAGGGCATCGCTATTATTGCATGGTCTTTCTAATCTTACATTAGGATCAATTTTATGGCATAGTCAATTTGTGTCATAAATCATAACCGTGTCATGCACCATCATTGAAACTTACCCATACTTACCGTCTGTCCTTTCTTGTTTTAGTATAAGAGAGATTATACTCATAAAATAAAAAAGTTTGACACGAAGCTAACTCATGCTATAAACCATAAGAATGGGTCATAAAGCGTGTCTCTGTGCCAAATATTAAGCTCAATGGTTGCGTTGCGTGCCATGCATCCCTTTTACCCGACTTAACTTGTGACCTGACGCGGAACGCTGCTAACACGTCGAGTTAATCTATATGAATTTTACTAGTATGACAAGCCATCCTAGACGATATCTTGGTGTAGACGGTTGTCACGCCCCAGAACCAGAATACTGGAGAGCGGGGGAATGACTCAGCCAGCTACGTATTACGGGTAGATAAATACCGTATAATACGATCAATGCTGTCTACAAGACGAGGGGGTGCATACTACATGAAAGTCTCACTATGGTCACTTCACATCTATTGTCTCAATCATTCAAACAAGAAACAAAAATAGAGAACATATAAGATAAAGCAGTAAGGCTTCCCAAACGCTTAGTCAAAATATTCTTTGATATCTGGCTTTACAAAACATAGCCAGATGATGTAGCAAGACATACACAATTGTTATCAGCTGCAGCCTGACTTAGTTACAATTATGTAAAAGTAAGTACAAGACGATCCGACTAACATGTCGGTGCCAAACGGCAAGGTATAAAGTAGATAACAAAACGAACGGGGAAGTAAGAAACCCACTCGAGTCCTCCTGCGATCATCCCTCTAGTATTGACCATCTTGGAGGTAGAAGTAAGCTGAGTCCTCGGGAACCGGCTCTAAATCTGGCCATGCAAAACCAGAGAGGTTAGACCTCTAATAGCAAGTACCACAAGGAAGCACGACATGAGAACTAAAACCAGTAATGAGAAATATGATAAATAGATCTCTGCTTGCCACTAGGATTCTCATAACATCACGACACTTCGAACCAACCTCCCAACCAAACAAGGACAGAAGTTGGCCCGTCATGTCCTGACATTCTGATCATCTTAGTTAGGCAACAGAGTAGGTACAGTACACAAACAAATCAATTTAAACGGCCATTCAACTACTACGGCTTGCTACTGTGTGTTCCAAGTTATCCTGGAATTATGCAATAAAAGATTCCTCAGTTCTCACTATATGCAAGCAAGGCTAGTTTACCCAGTCAATCAATTGCGCCAATCATGAATTAGACGAGTCCCAGCAGGACGCCCGTCATCAATATATGATATACAATAAATAATATAACCAGATACCGCTCCGTGCCCGTGTGGCAGGTTTGCAGTATCTGTGGGGACCAGCCGACCTGTCGGGCACTTAATAGTCCCAAGAGGGCTGCCATATAAGAACTCGGGAATCCATTCTCTCCATGCAATTATTATTTTATTTAACTTAATAATCTCTATGTTGAGTGAAATCCCATGCCGTGGATCATGGTTATTCAAATGAGTACGTTCGTACAGGGTACGATATGCACAACTCTACAATGATACCCGTGCGGCTAGGTTGTAGGTCTTACATAGCGTAATGCAATAATCAAATCTAACCACGAAATAATCATGCCTTGACCATAAAGTACACATGCTGCTTTTGTAGAAAAATAAATAAATAATTAATTAGATTGAAGCATGCATGTGTCTGTATGCCGAGGTTCGGGATTAGCCAGTCGATTACAATAGTTCATAGTTAATATGAACGTGTCTCATTCATTCAATTCAATAAGACGACTAACCAGTCTCTCAGTTCCAACTAGGAACACATGATCAATTATTAGTAAAATTACCCATCAATGTTAATTCGTACCAAGGCATGAAAGTCAACTATTATAGAGCAAATAGAAACACCAAGGTTAGATTACGCCAAGGTTGGTCTATGCCCAAGTCAGGCTACGCTCAAGTCAGGTTACGCTCAAGTCAGGTACGACTCCTTACTATCCAAGCCAGCGTACGTAAGTCATACGCTTCCAAAAGGCAGCGTATGAACTCCATACGACTCCTTACTATCCAAGCCAGCGTACGCAAGTCATACGCTTCCAAAAGGCAGCGTATGAACTCCATACGACTCCTTACTATCCAAGCCAGCGTACGCAAGTCATACGCTTCCGAAAGGCAGCGTATGAACTCCATATGACTCCTTACTATCCAAGCCAGCGTACGCAAGTCATACGCTTCTAAAAGGCAGCGTATGAACTCCATACGACTCATTACTATGCAAGCCAGCATACGCAAGTCATACGCTTCCGAAAGGCAGCGTATGAACTCCATACGACTCCTTACTATCCAAGCCAGCGTACGCAAGTCATACGCTTCCAAAAGGCAGCATATGAACTCCATACGACTCCTTACTATCCAAGCCAGCGTACGCAAGTCATACACTTCCAAAAGGCAGCGTATGAACTCCATACGACTCCTTACTATCCAAGCCAACGTACGCAAGTCATACGCTTCCAAAAGGCAGCGTATGAACTCCATACGACTCCTTACTATCCAAGCCAGCGTACGCAAGTCATACGCTTCCGAAAGGCAGCGTATAAATCAAACTGTGCTGCGCTAAAGAGCGCGCGCAACTCAGTGGCGCAAGCTAAAAAGCTAGCGCACACTGCTCACTGTCTTCTCCAAAACAGCAAGAACTCCATGGCTTGCACCCAAGGCTTCAAAAGTCCATAACTTGGGCAAAACAAGTCCAAATCTAATTTTCTAAAGGTCAAATTTGGCTAGAATAAAATTCTCTACAACATGGGACCATCTAAACTTGCAAGCAAAGAAGTTTGATAGATCGAAACCACCAAAATCCGAAATAACTCATTTCTAGATCTACAAAAATTAAGACTTCGAAATGAAAAATGCCAAGTTCTAAACTCTCTTAGGATCATGAGAGGAAGATAAATGAACTATAAAAACATGGGTTCTCATGGGGAGCAAGTTGTACTTGCCTACGGTTTGGTAGGTGGAGGGAGTGATGAGGAGGAAGAAGAAGAGTGATGGTGAAGGAAAAATAATGAAGAGAGAGAAAGGGGGGTTAGCTTTAAATGAAAAGGTGGTGATAGGTAGGGGTGTTAGGTTTGGTTCATGATGAACCAACTAACTAAACCAAACCAAGCCGAACCCAAGTCTAGCTAAAGCAGAGAAATAAAAGCAGAAAGTAAAATGCAGATAATTAATTAACATGAATTTAAAGGAATTTAAATACAGGATAATACATGATAAATATTAAATAAATACATTTGAGTAGTACATGTATAAAATATGCATTCTGGGAACGGGGAGTGACATCTCTACCCTCCTTAGAAAAATTCCGTCCTCGGAATTTCAAATCCAAGCAGGATAGAAACATCGGGGCTAAACTAATCTAAGTACAAGCAATTCAATCAAGCAATCATTTTACAATGTCCATAGCAAGTAACATATCTATATTTAACAATCTACGATATCAAGCAATTCTACCCAAAAGGTGATAAGCATGAGGAATCAAGACAATCAAGGTACGCAGAAAAAATTTACCTTATGAGTCAAACAGGTGTGGATACCGTGATCGGATATCATCCTCACGTTCCCACGTTGACTCTTCCAAAGAGTGATGACCCCAAGCAACCCGGACAAGGTTAATTGTTCGGTTCTTGAGTATCTTCTCTCTTCGGTCCAAGATGGACACAGGCTGCTCCTCGTAAGACAGGTTGGTACCAACAACCAGTTCTGAATGATCGAGGATATGGCTGGGGTCCGATACATACCTTCGTAATTGAGATACATGAAATACGTCATGCACCTCTCTTAACGAAGGTGGAAGGGACAAACGATAAGCAACATCGCCTACCCTATTAAGAATAACAAATGGGCCTACGTATCGTGGACTAAACTTCTCGCGAACGCCAAATCTAATGACCCCACGGGTAGGTGAGATCCGCAAGAACACGTGGTCCCCAACAGAAAACTTTAGCGGCCTACGATGCTGGTCCGCCTAATGACGATGCCGATCCTGCGCAACACGAAGTCGCTCTCTAATTCCCTTAATCACTTCAACCGTCTGGATAATCATTTCTGGGCCTAGCATCTTCCTTTCCTCGATGTCATCCCATGCTAGTGGCGATCTACACTTCTTACCATATAGTACCTCAAATGGCGCCATCTGGATACTGGCTTGATAACTGTTGTTGTATGAGAACTCAACTAAGTGCAGGTGGCTTTTCCAAGATCCTCCAAAATCCAGAGTGCAAGCTCGCAACATATCCTCCAAAGTCTGAATTGTCCTTTCTGATTGCCCATCCGTCTGCGGATGGTAAGCCGTGCTAAATCTTAACTTGGTACCTAGACTATGATGCAAGCTCTTCCAGAAATGTGATATAAAGCGGGTATCTCGGTCTGACATAATACTGACAGGGACTCCATGCTGCCTGACTATCTGTTGCATATACAACTCTGCCAACTTTTCTGTAGATTGCCCTACTCTGAAAGGAAGAAAATGTGCTACCTTTGTAAGCCGATCTACTATCACCCAAATAGCATCTTTACCACTTGGTGATCTCGGTAAACCGGTCATAAAGTCTATTGTGATGTGTTCCCACTTCTATTCCGGGATAGAAAGCGGTTGTAATAATCCAGCTGGCCTCTGCTGTTCTGCCTTTACTTGCTGACATATCAAGCAACGGGAAACAAACCTGGCTATCTCCCTCTTCATCCCGTTCCACCAGAAGTGCTGCTTGATATCTTGGTACATCTTGGTCCCTCCAGGATGTATAGAATACTGAGAACTGTGAGCTTCTGTCATAACTTCCTGTCTGATATCTCCACTAGGTACACATAGACGTGATCCAAATCTAAGCGTACCATCTTCGTGGATTTGCATCTCTTTTCTGAGCCCTGACTCACATTCTGTCCTAAGCTTCTGAATCCTTGGGTCCTGTGCCTGGGCCGCCTTGATCCTGCCTACCAAGTCGGATTGAACTTGTAGACTCGCCAGAATTCCTATATTATTAGGAAGTATAACTTCGATGCCCATCTCCTGAAGGTCTTCTAAGATGTGCTTCTGCGTTGTCAACATAAATGCGCCGCCTCTTCTGCTGAGAGCGTCTGCTACCACATTAGCCTTGCCTGGATGATACTGAAGCTCTACGTCATAATCCTTGATCAGCTCTAACCATCTTCTCTGCCTCATGTTCAGCTCCTTCTGAGTAAAGATGTACTTCAGACTTTTGTGGTCTGTGTACATGTCTACTCGGTCACCATATAAGTAATGCCTCCATAGCTTCAAAGCAAATACTACTGCCGCCAACTCTAAATCATGAGTTGGATAATTTTTTTCGTGGTCTCAAAGTTGTCTACATGTATACGCTATCACCTTCCCATGTTGCATAAGGACACATCCAAGTCCTTTACCTGACGCATCACAATATACGGTAAAACCTCCGGGTCCAACTGGCAATATAAGAATAGGCGCTGATATCAACTTCTGCTTCAAATTTTCAAACGATGACTGGCATTCTGCCGACCAGACAAATGGCACATCCTTCCGTGTCAAGCGGATCATGGGTGCTGAAAGTCTTGCAAAATCTGACACAAATCTTCTGTAATATCCTGCCAATTCCAAGAAACTCCGTACATCAGCTACGGTCTTGGGTACTGGCCAACTCTCTACTGCTTCTACCTTCTTGGGATCCACTGCTACTCTAGCTCCTGATACTATATGACCAAAAATGAAATGTGATCCGCCCAGAACTCATACTTGCTGAGCTTGGCATACAACTGGTTCTCTCTCAGAACCTGTAACACTTTTCTGAGGTGGTCTTCATGCTCCTCTTCACTAACAGAGTACACAAGAATGTCGTCGAGAAATACTACGATAAACTGATCTAAATACGGCATAAAGATACGGTTCATCAAATCCATGAATATAGCTGGAGCATTGGTCAAACCAAACGACATTACTAAGAATTCATAATATCCATACTTCGACCTGAATGCTGTCTTGGGAATGTCTTCCTTTCGAACCCTCACTTGATGGTACCCTGAACGAAGATCTATCTTGGAGAAAACTCTAGCTGTGCTCAACTGGTCAAACAAGTCGTCGATCCTGGGTAGTGGGTACTTGTTCTTTACTGTTGCCGCGTTAAGCTTCCTGTAGTCGATACACAATCTGGATGATCCATCCTTCTTCCCCACAAGTACCACTGGTGTTGTCCATGGCGATATGCTGGCTTGGATAAACTTCTTCTCCTTCAGTTCCTCTATGTGCTGATATACCTTGGCCTGCTCTGAATCCGCCATTCTGTAAACCCGATCTGATATCGGTTTAGTCCCAGGTGCCAATTCTATATTGAACTCAATATCTCTGACCGGTGGCAGACCGGGAAGTTCTTCGGAAAATACGTCTAGAAATTCTTCAACTACCTTCGGAACCTGAACTTCTTCCATTGCCGTTATTACTCCTTGCTCTTGCTGAGTTGCCTCTGATCTGACTAAGGTGAATCTCTTCATGCCTGGAATATCAAAAGATACACTCCCACTACGATAATCTATTATCGCATGACTGTCTTTCAGCCAGTCCATGCCTTAGATAACGTCAAAATTTCCAACAAGAAATTCTATCAACTGGGCGGGTAAGGAATGCCCGCAAACTACAACACTACACGCTAGAATAACTCTACTAACTCCTACGAGCCCATTGCCAGTGAGTATATTCAACCTCCCTGGCAATGCCTCGAACTCCATTCCTAGCCGTATCGTAAATTGTGCAGATATAAATGAGTGTGATGCTCCTGAATCAAACAATGCTACTGCGGGATATGAGCCGACGAGAATGTTACCTGCCACAACATCTCCTGATGCCAATGCCTCTTCCAAGGACAGAGTGAATGCCTGCCCTCGACCTCCTTGCTGGTTTCCATACGGTGGCCTAGTCTGGTGCTGCTGCTGGCCCCTGCCTTGATGATGCTGGGGTGGTCTATGTTGGTGCTGCTGCATCGGCGGTCCCTGCTGCCGAAATATCTGAGCCTGTGGCATTAACGGACGCTGGGCCAATGGTCTCACTGCTACCGCTGGTCCTCGATACTGCCCTGCCCCTGGTGCTGGCAGAGCAGAAAACTGTTGCCCTGGTCCTCCTGACCTTGAATTCATGGGACATATGGTAACCCGATGATCTGGATTTCCACATATCAAACACAGTCCGTTTAATGCCCGACACACATCTCTAGTGTGCCCCATCTTCCCACAATAAGTACAGCCTAATGGGGGTTGCTGGTTCTTCTTCTGTTGCTGCTGCTGCCTGGGTGGTGGTGCTGGCCCTCGTATTGCCACATCGTGAATGCGAATGCCAAGGGATGGTGCTGTTGTTCGGGACGCTGCTCCCCCTCCTCCTTCAATCTGACTGTGAGATCTCTTCTGACCTCCAGTCCTTACTGTGATCCTCTGAATGGTGATCTCATGCCTTCGGATTGCCGTTAATATCTCATCAAAAGTCTGGTAATTGTGTCCCTCTATCAATTGCAAGAGCTCAAGATGAAACCCTTGCTGAAACCTCATAGCCCTCTGGCGCTCCGTCGCTACCATCTCTGGGGCAAACCTACTTAATCTGCAGAACTCCGCTGCATAAGCATCTACCGTCTTGCCGGCCTGCTTGAGGTTGATAAACTTCTGTTGTAGCTCAAGCTGCGCCACAACTCCATAGTACTTTGTCTTGAATCTTGCTGTAAAATCGTCCCAAGCCACAGGACGTCTGATGCCTACCTCCTCTGATTCCCACCAATCACGTGCGAGATCCTGAAGTAACAACTTCACCTGATCCACACGTTCTTCTGCCGGCACCTTAGCGGCTGTCAAAATAGCCTCAATATCCTTAAGCCATGCATCTGCTGAGATGGCATCCTCCGTTCCTTCAAAACGGCGGGGATTGAACTTGCAAAATCTGGTCGATGCTCCAGAATTCGGCCTTGCCCCTCTTTCCAAAGCTGTCTGCAACCCTTGGTTGAGTAGTACATTCTACTCTTGTAACTGAGCGTGCATGTGCTGCTGGGCTAACATCTGGTGTTGCTGAGTAGCCATCATCCCTCTCATGATCTCCAGAAGGGCTGGTGTGTCCAATTCCACAGGGGTAGGTGGAACTATTGGTGGTGTTGGAACCTCCGGATACTGCGGTCCAACTGCTGGTTCTACTATCACCTCTTCTTGAATAGTCTCATGAAGTGGTTCTGACCCTTGTTGCTGACCAACCTGGTCAGGTTGTCCATGCTGCCCTGTTGTTGTTGTCCAATTCTGACAGATGCGGACGAGGTGCCCCTAAGAAAAGGGATAAGAAAACCATCAAACGACCGGACATGAAAGATCAATGAAGTCAAGGGATACTGGAATGTCAAGATAGAATTGAGAACAACGAATCATGAGATGAAGGGAGAACGTGTGTGATTGAGACATCCTACAAATCAAAACACCCTACAAGTCTGAAATCAGACCTGCATGGGCTACCACTAAAACCTTGTCACGCCCCAGAACCAGAATACTGGAGAGCGGGAGAATGACTCAGCCAGCTACGTATTACGGGTAGATGAATACCGTATAATACGATCAATGCTGTCTACAAGACGAGGGGGTACATACTACATGAAAGTCTCACTATGGTCACTTCACATCTATTGTCTCAATCATTCAAACAAGAAACAAAAATAGAGAACATATAAGATAAAACAGTAAGACGTCCCAAACGCTTAGTCAAAATGTTCTTTGATATCTGGCTTTACAAAACATAGCCAGATGATGTAGCAAGGCATACACAATTGTTATTAGCTGCAGCCTGACTTAGTTACAATTATGTAAAAGTAAGTACAAGATGATCCGACTAACGTGTCGGTGCCAAACGGCAAGGTATAAAGTAGATAACAAAACGAACGGGGAAGTAAGAAACCCACTCGAGTCCTCCTGCGATCATCCTTCTAGTGTTGACCATCTTGGAGGTAGAAGTAAGCTGAGTCCTCGGGAACTGGCTCTAAATCTGGCCATACAAAACCAGAGAGGTTAGACCTCTAATAGCAAGTACCACAAGGAAGTACGACATGAGAACTAAAACCAGTAATGAGAAATATGATAAATAGATCTCTGCTTGTCACTAGGATTCTCATAACATCACGACACTTCGAACCAACCTCCCAACCAAACAAGGACAGAAGTTGGCCCGTCATGTCCTAACATTCTGATCATCTTAGTTAGGCAACAGAGTAGGTACAGTACACAAACAAATCAATTTAAACAGCCATTCAACTACTACGGCTTGCTACTGTGTGTTCCAAGTTATCCTGGAATTATGCAATAAAAGATTCCTCAGTTCTCACTATGTACAAGCAAGGCTAGTTTACCCAGTCAATCAATTGTGCCAATCATGAATTAGACGAGTCCCAGCAGGACGCCCGTCATCAATATATAATATACAATAAATAATATAACCAGATACCGCTCCGTGCCCGTGTGGCAGGTTTGCAGTATCTGTGGGGACCAGCCGACCTGTAGGGCACTTAATAGTCCCAAGAGGGCTGCCATGTAAGAACTCGGGAATCCATTCTCTCCATGCAATTATTATTTTATTTAACTTAATAATCTCTATATTGAGAGAAATCCCATGCCGTGGATCATAGTTATTCAAATGAGTACGTTCATACAGGGTACGATATGCGCAACTCTACAATGATACCCGTACGGCTAGGTTGTAGGTCTTACATAGCGTAATGCAACAATCAAATCTAACCACAAAATAATCATGTCTTGACCATAAAGTACACATGCTGCTTTTGTAGAAAAATAAATAAATAAATAATTAATTAGATTGAAGCATGCATGTGTCTGTATGCCGAGGTTCGGGATTAGCCAGTCGATTACAATAGTTCATAGTTAATATGAACGTGTCTCATTCATTCAATTTAATAAGACGACTAACCAGTCTCTCAGTTCCAACTAGAAACACATGATCAATTATTAGTAAAATTACCCATCAATGTTAATTCGTACCAAGGCATGAAAGTCAACTATTATAGAGCAAATAGAAACACCAAGGTTAGATTACGCCAAGGTTGGTCTATGCCCAAGTCAGGCTACGCTCAAGTCAGGTTACGCTCAAGTCAGGTACGACTCCTTACTATCCAAGCCAGCGTACGTAAGTCATACGCTTCCAAAAGGTAGCGTATGAACTCCATACGACTCCTTACTATCCAAGCTAGCGTACGCAAGTCATACGCTTCCGAAAGGCAGCGTATGAACTCCATACGACTCCTTACTATCCAAGCCAGCGTACGCAAGTCATACGCTTCCAAAAGGAAGCGTATGAACTCCATACGACTCCTTACTATCCAAGCCAGCGTACGCAAGTCATACGCTTCCGAAAGGCAGCGTATGAACTCTATACGACTCCTTACTATCCAAGCCAGCGTACGCAAGTCATACGCTTTCGAAAGGCAGCGTATGAACTCCATACGACTCCTTACTATCCAAGCCAGCGTACGCAAGTCATACGCTTCTAAAAGGCAGCGTATGAACTCCATACGACTCCTTACTATCTAAGCCAGCGTACGTAAGTCATACGCTTCCGAAAGGCAGCGTATGAATCAAACTGCGCTGCGCTAAAGAGCGCACACAACTCAGTGGCGCAAGCTAAAAAGCTAGCGCACACTACTCACTATCTTCTCTAAAACAACAAGAACTCCATGGCTTGCACCCAAGGCTTCAAAAGTCCATAACTTGGGCAAAATAAGTCCAAATCCAACTTCCAAAGGTCAAATTTGGGTAGAATAAAATTCTCTACAACGTGGGACCATCAAAATTTGCAAGCAAAGAAGTTTGATAGATCAAAACCACCAAAATCCGAAATAACTCATTTCTAGATCTACAAAAATTAAGACTTCGAAATGAAAAATGCCAAGTTCTAAACTCTCTTAGGATCATGAGAGGAAGATAAATAAACTATAAAAACATGGGTTCTCATGGGAAGCAAGTTGTACTTGCCTACGGTTTGGTAGGTGGAAGGAGTGATGAGGAAGAAGAAGAAGAGTGATGGTGAAGGAAAAATAATGAAGAGAGAGAAAGGAGGGGGGGTTGGCTTTAAATGAAAAGGTGGTGGTAGGTGGGGGTGTTAGGTTTGGTTCATAATGAACCAACTAACTAAACCAAACCAAGCCGAACCCAAGTCTAGCTAAAGCAGAGAAATAAAAGCAGAAAGTAAAATGCAGATAATTAATTAACATGAATTTAAAGGAATTTAAATACAGAATAATACATGATAAATATTAAATAAATACATTTGAGTAGTACATGTATAAAATACGCATTTTGGGAACGGGGAGTGACAACGGTGATCCTTACAGCGCTAGTAGCGAGCCACGCTGAAGTCCCCGAATTACCCGACCTTGAACCCAGCTCAGCTATCCCCATTTCCTCATAGGCCAAAACGGTCATGTGCCCCGGGATACCGTTCGAGAAAAGGTTCCTTGTGCATAAGTTGTCCATGACCATGCAAGGTCTCTACTCAACTAACCATACTACTCCATCTATTGTTTATCTCAATCTTTCCATCTTTATGCAGCTTCCAGAACAGGGATTGCCTCAACGACCCACGATCCTGAGAACTTTCTATATTTCCATATTTTCATCTTAAACTCAAAAATGACTATATTGATAGCCTTTATGCCTAATTTGAATAAACTATGTTCTACAAAGAGCCCCATACCATGTCATACTCCATATGAAAAGCTTTACAATTGTGTACATGACTAAGATATGACAACATGATTATAATCTCGGTGGTAGCGTAAGAAGACTCTACTCGACCCGACATGAAATTGATAGGGCGAGTGCCAATTTGAAAATACCACGTGAAGCACTATATAGACAACAAGTTTAACATTTCTATGTTTTACGGAACTTGGATACAAAATAGGATTATTCCTTTAGCTATGTGGATTCGTCTCTTCTATTAGCATGCAACACTTATTGACTAAATTAACAAGCACATGATTAATTTTATTAAGTGCGAAGGCAAGGCAGAGATGAGTTAATCAAAGCCACCCACCTGAATGGAGACTTTCTTCGATCGATCAGGACTCCGAGCAAGTCACTGCATAACCAAGTGGAACGTCGTTTTGCTAATAATTCATAACGTTGAACTGAGCAAGGCGGGGCACTAAAGGTAGTTTAACGTGGTGTCACATTGTGATTTATAGCAGAGGTTTAACAACCTCATAAAAATGGACAGGACCGTCAACGGCTATACGGTGGAGTTCAGTATACTCAGCCCATTTGCCCCTACTTTAGTGGCGACCGAGATAGGAAGATTATAAAAAACTATATACAAATTAAATACATAATGTAAAGAGCATCAAAAAAATAAACTCATGACACAGTGATGTATACTGGTTTCCCTCTGAGAGTACTAGTCCAGTCTCAAGTACTCTTGCTCGATGTTAATCCACTATAGCATAAGCTTTGAATCCGAAGCGCTTGCAGCTCCTTACAACCACGAGTTTTTATTCGAAGGACTCGCAACTTCAATAAGGCAAAACATGAAAACTTGTACGTTTTTGGAAAAAGCCTTCTTTACAAACTCGAACCAAGCACTAGATCGAACCAAAATGACACTTGGCTTAGCTAGGAGTTGTCAAAGGCTAGATGTGAAAATGTAAAGCTCTTTGAAAGCTTTTGAATAGATAGAGAGAGAATAATGAATGGGAGATTTGGAATGAGAACTTCTCCTCTATTTATAGCATTTCATGGGCAGAATTTAGCATGAGTTCGGGTGCATATTTTTCGTAATTCAAAAGTTGGTTTATAAGTACCACTTTTCCGAAGAGGGGTATTTTTGTCATTTTATGTTATTTTTTATGGTTGTATTTATATTTTATAATATTTGGCACTGTTACATGAAAGTATGTATATTTAATATAGATGATGGTTAGTATGTTAGCCTATTAGTTAAACTAGTTGTTAGTAAACATAAGTAAATCCAACTAGACTAGTCATGACCATTAGTGCAACCCATTTGTTAGTCATGGTTGACTAATTAAATTAGAGAGAATGATTAATAAATCCCTTCCATTAATATTTAGAACCTCTATTAATTAAACCCCTTTTATTACTAAACCTTCATGACAATTAGGAGGGGCTTTTAGACTTTTTCTATTGTGCTCTAAGGAGCATGTAGTGGCCAGCCCTAGCTTTATATGGAGAGCTCTTTCTCTTCTTCTTCATTGTGCCATTAATTTTTATTTAGGTGTTCTTCCCCAAATTGGTCCATCCCTCCATCAATTCCACTCAATTTCTCTTTAATTCTTTTCCAATCCTCTTCATTCTCATCATTTGGAGGAGCCTAGGAGCTTGGTGGCTAAGAGAACTAGAGGAGGTGGTAATTTGCTAGAAGATCGTATCTGAATCGTGTCTACCAGACTTTACATTAGGAATCCATCTCTAATAGGTATACGTATCAATTTTTCTCTATTTAGTATCTAATTGTTCAATTTGACCATTAGTAATCCACCTATGGACTAGGACTACCTATAGGAGGAAGAATTAGCCTCTAAGGACCCTTTATATGGAAGTTATATTGAGGTTTGTGTCCAAATTGGAGGAAATCCGAGATTGGTGCACCAAGTGTTTGCCATTTAGTAATTTAGATCTAGACTTATTTTAGTAATGTCTGGCTAGATATGTGTCCACAATTGGATACGAGTAGGACGTATCGGGATACGCTATGACACGAAGGCATTTTGGATTTTTTTCCTCCGATACTTATGACACACATATCAGATTGTACATGACACATTGTATTAACTATAGGCCCATTGGTCATAGTTACACCTGATTTTGATAATCAACATGAACTTTAGTCGATACGAAAATAATGCACAGCTACAGGTATCAAACATAATGTCTACTTCTAACATGCTACCACCCGTCGTCTTCATCGTACAAAGACTTCAGATGTTGATCAACACATCTTTTTTGATATTTTATTCTATATATTTCATTTTATTGGGTAGGAAAATGTAAGGTTGATCGGATTGACAACTGACTATTCTACTGAACTCCACTTTTCAAATAGCCTATCTATCTACTCCACATGCCATGCTAGCCTACACCTAATATCCAATAACCAAAAAACCCAATACTTGTGAGCAATCGTCATGGAAATGCTAACAATTGGTCAGAGAACTCTACATACGAGTTCGGACGGAGTTCGGCCCGAACTTTGCCAGAGTTCGGCCAAGTTAGTTCCTAATCGTTTTTGGTCTTTCTGAAGATCTGCAACCAATTTTCAAATTATGAAAAATGTGGACCCAAACTCATGCCGAGTTTTGCCTACAAAATTGCTACAAATAGAGAAAAAGTTCCTATTCCAAATCACTTAATCATTCTTCTCTTCTCTATCTATTCAAAAGTATTCCAGAGCTCTACACTTTCATATCCAGCCTTTAACAACTCCTAGCCAAGCCAAGTGCCCATCCGGTTCGATCTAGAGTTTGCTTCGAGTTGTAAAAAAGATTTTCCAAAAATGTTCCAGTTTTTAAAGTTTGCCTTATTTGAAGTTGCGAGTTCTTCGGATGAAAACTCGTGTTGTAAGGAGCTGCAAGCGCTCGGTTTAAAGCTTATATCATAGTGGCTTAACATCGAGCAAGAGTACTCGAGACTGGACTAGTCCTCTCAAAGGGATACCAGTATTTATCGTTGTGTCATGAGTTTACCTTTCTGATGCTCTTTACTTTACGCATTCAATTTTTATAGTTTGCTATTATCTGCCTAGTATCTCATACCTGTGATATTGCTTATAATAGTTTTATTTGGCGATTATCTTTTCGCTGCACATGCACTATATTCATCCCCTCTAGAGGTGCTCAACGTTCCTATATTAGATAGATATTGTTCTAATTAGGCTCTAATTATTATTTTAGACATGCTCATGTGATTTGGGTAGAGTCAGACAATATTTGGTATAGGTATCTTGGGCGTATCACAAGGGTATTGTAGATTGGTGCAAACTAGTATGGTGCACACCAAGTGTTTGGTGTTATCCATATATGAGTGTCCTATGTATCAATTTGCCTTTATGTATCATATATTTATGTGGGATACCAATTTGGTATTATGTTGGCACTCTAGATTGAAGGATATATATCACTACAAGAAAAAAGGCTTTTCTTGATGGTGATTCCCCGTCAAGAAATGGGTATCTTGACGGTTGCGGATCCGTCAAGTAGGCCGAAGTCAAGAAAAGGGCCCCCCTTCCTTGATGGTCGCTGACAGGGCTTTTATTTGACGGTTTTTGGCCATCATATGAAGTACTTTTCTTAACTGTATTTAGCCGTCAAGATAGCAGTTTTTAGAAACCGTCAACGTAGGCAAAAAAATTTCTTGACTCCGGCCTAGATGACGGCTATTAGCCGTCAAGAAAAGCATTTATTCACAGGCTATTACACAACATGATTTGAATTAAAATTGACGTTTGTCAACCGTCAAGAGAAGCTTGCCAAAATGCAGTCAAGAGAAGCTTGCCAAAATTCCGTTAAGAATTTTATAATATTAATCAAAAACACATAATATCAATCCAGAAGTTATACATACATTAAATTACTATAAAACCCAATTTTCATATTAATAAACTGTATTGTTCATACACCAAAAAACTTTCAATATACATCCCACCACAAACATCCATCACTTGTCCAACCACAACATAATCCAGCTAGTATACATATCCCACATCTGTAGTTTTCATACCACTTAAACGTCCAAACCACAAAACATAATCCAACCACATTTGATAATCATACAAATAAAACAAAAAAAAGTAGCAAACCAGACCGGAACACATCCCTCCCATATCCACAATATTCCCCTATTCACGGCATGCATGCACCTTCATTTTTTAGCAAGTTTCTAAGAGAACAAGAGCACAAATTATCAATATACAGTTCTTATATAGATATTGAACTCACTATTACAGAATTATCAATACAGATTGATTTTATTACTGCACACACAATTTGAATCATTTAACAAGAAGGCAACAACAAAAAACAGGGAGTCACATCCAAGCATGTCAACAACCTGAAATCTATCATTTTAGTCAGTTAACAAAGAGATGTTGAAAATGTCATCTTCCCGTGTACAAGATTCAAACATAAACAACCTTCATGGGTAGGTCCAAACTAGTGTGCAAGCATACTCTACAATAGTAAACAATTAAAGTATATCACACATAATGGTCAGTCTTTTTGAAATATGAATAAGACTACCAAGAGTGGATCATCCTCAACTGGTAACCACATTGTTCTGAAGGCCACACGCCTGAGATTTAACTTTTTTAGTTGCATTTTCTTCTTTTTTGCCCTTGGCATAGAATTAATATTTCATAAATACTAGAAGTAACACCAAATAAAATAGGGTAGATATCCAATATTCATTGTACATTCAAAAAATTGAAGTTGGCATAATTATAAAAGTGAAATGGTTGTGCTCTGTCATAACTTGGATATACAAGAAAATCTACCTAATCCTATAATACGACCACAGTTTGGAGATACAAGAAAATGAAATGGTTGTGCCGTGTCATAACTTGGAAGTAAATGAGCAAAGTTTACGAAATATACCATACAACAGTGCAGAGAGGCTCCCCAAAGGCATATACTCATACACCATGAGCTTCTCAACCTTGCTAAAATAATAGGCCTTCAGTGGGACCAAATTGGGCTGGTTCATGGTCCCAATCCGCTCAACTTTATGTCTAATAACTTTTTATATGCAAAATTTTAGAAAATTTTGGAGAGCTCAATACGGCTCTCCGGGCGCGAGGGCTCCTTCAGATCCTTGGCGATACCGATCCCGACGGGCTGTGGTGGTTCCATCGCGGGCTTCCTCGGGCTCCGGTCGACGAAGAAAGGGCTGAAAGGCTTGGTCATTTCGAGAATGGAGGTCGGTCTCATGGCGATGGCGTTGGCGTCGTCGGCGAAGCTCTTCGGGGAGAAGCTGACGAAGACTCTCGAAGAAGGAAACGGAGGCTTGGGAGAGGAGAGCGAGTACTGGTCGGACATTAGGCTCTCCTTGGCGGCGCTGCTGTTAGCCCAATGATTATATCATGTTTTTGAATATGGCTAATCAATTAAGTTTAATAAGTGATGTCACTAATATTCATGTAATCACTATCATGTTGCTACTTAAACTTAGCATTGTCCTATAAACCTAGCATTGTCCTAAATGGTCTATATCATATTGCTATGCTTGTATCATACTGTATCATATTGTTTTATTCGTCTAACATGTACTTGCAGACAAGCAGTAAGCATGATCAAATCAGGACATATACAACAAAGAATTATTGATGGGCCAAAGATGGCATAATACAAGAAGCTTTTTCTGAACCGCCTAACGACCTATCCGGGGCCTTGTATCGGGGGTTCCGCTGCCCGGTCAGTGGATGGGGGTCGAGGGGGTAGCGCCCCCCGTGGGGGTTCGAGGGCAAATCCCCCGAAAGGTATTCATATTTCCAGATCTGTTTATCTTTGGACGATTGCCGTCAAGGAAAAATGAGTCTGCTCAAATGTCAGGAGAAAGGTGTCATTAAATGGGCTATTAGTTTTCATATTTATTCTGTATTTTTTCTTTTATTGGGTGTAGGAAAAATGTGAGATTGATCGAATCGGTACTGGCTTAGGTTTTTCTCAATCCACAAACAAAAATAAGCCAACCTACTTAGCCCAAAAATCTACAATTCCGAAAAGCCCAAAACATATGCAAATTTGGTCAATTCCTTATTGTTCTGACCCAGCAGAACTCTGACAGAACTCTGACCGAGTTCGGCCCGAGTTCGGTCTGGGTAAATTCGAAATATAGATCCCACCAAATCTGCATCCAATGTTCGTATACGAAATTCTAGCTTCCGAACTTTGCTCGAACACTGCCCGAGTTCGGTCCCCCAAAAATACTATAAATAGAGTTGAGATTACCATTCATTTCAAGCATCCAATTTTATCTCTTCTCTTCTCTATCCAAAGTATTCTGAGCTTTTTACTTTCATATCTAAGCCTTTACAGCTCTTAGCCAAGCCAGTACAGTTTCTGTTTAATCTAGAGTTTGATGTTGAAGAGTTGTATCGGAGGCTGTATTAAGAAAACGTTCTAGTTTTCCAATTGTCTTTTGGAGCCGGTCGTGCGCTCGTCACTAAGCACAGTGTTGTGAAGTCGGTCGTGCACTTGCCACCAAGCACGGTGTTGTAAGAGTTGCAAGCGCTCAGTTAAAGCTTGTGCCATAGTGGATTAACAACGAGCAATAGTACTCGCGACTGGACTAGTCCTCTCAGAGGAAACCAGTATACATCGTGGTGTTCACTGAGTTTGAATTCTTGACTCTTACGTTACCGTATTTTATTTATCATCTTTTATCTGTCATAATATATAACTGCTTAATATTTTTTTGGTGACCATTTTCTGCTGCACATACACACACTCTATTCACCCCCCTCTAGAGGTGCTCAACGGTCCTACAGCTGCTGCTGCTCTCTGGTCAAAAATTAGGATTAGGGTTTTGGTTTGGGGGATTTCGGCTTGGATTGGTGGTGGAAAAAGAATAAGAAGAGGATGAGGGGATTCTTAGCCATTTTGTTGAGGTTTCAACAAAATTAGAGCTAGGATTTCTTTGAGGAAGAGAGAAAATAAGTTATAGAAAAAGGCATCGGGGGAAATTGAGTTGTATGGATGTGAAATAGAAGAAACCCTCGATCCCTTTTTTGATTAAAAACGTCAACAAAATTTTTTTTATCAAAAAATTACTAAAATGGCATGGACCGATGTTTGAATTTTTCAGCGATAATTTTCTCGCAACTACTTCAGTTAACGGTTACAACAAAACCGTCAATAAATTAAATAGTTTTTCTCTTGACGGGTTCGTCTAAAACAGTCAAGTAAGATAGTCAAATTTTATTATATAACAGAAAAGGTGGTGTTTTCTTGACGTAAGCCTAATACCGTCAAGATAACCACAATTGTTGACGGTTTTCGACGACCGTCAACTTATAAACTGTCAAGAAACACCATTTTTCTTGTAGTGTATGTATGCATATATAGATAACTAGTGTGTGTGTGTGTATATATACATGTGTGTGTGTTCTATGTTAATGGGTGGCCTAGAGTATCAATGGAGAGACTAGATGTGTGTATATATAGACAGATAGGTAGGTGTATATATACATATAGTTATAAGTGTGTGTGTATCTATGTGTCCATAGATGGGTATGTGAGCATGTGCATGTGTATCTCGATATATATGAATATGCATGTGTATGTATTGATAGGTAGATATGTATATAGGTAGGCATATGTATGTATTTAAATATAGAAATATATGTGTGTGTATATATATATATATATATAGATATGTGTGTGTAATCATATAGTTAGTTGAGTGTATAGTGTGTAATAGTGAAAGAGGGAAGAGATGTATAGGTAACTGCCTAACAAGACAGCAGTAGAGGGTGAGCAGGAAGCAACAGCAACAAAGGTAAGCAGGGCAGCAGGGCATGTAGAAGAAGCAGGGGTAGTAGTAGAAGTAGCAAAAAGCAGCAGCAGTGAGAGTAGTAGTAGTGACAGCAGTAGAAGGTAAGCAGGGAGCAACAACAGCAAGGGTAAGTATCATGCCACGATTCCATAAATCGGTCGTCCTCGCTTTGACTATACTGAATTGATCGTCCTCTCTGGGCGTGATGCGTACAAGTTTGGTGTTACACTTGTACAAGGCAAGACCATGCACTTTTGTGTCATTTTGAAACATTTGAAACATAGCCACATTACAGAAATATTGAGTACACAACACAGGAAGAAAATAACTCATTTTTTATAATAGCAACAAGATACAACTTTTCTCATAACTCTTAGAAATGATGTTCCGGCTTACATTGATTCATGAAAAGAAAAACAACTGATAAGCTCTTATGAAATAACTTCTCGTTCCATACATTATGCCCCTTTATTGCATTAAAAATCTAAGCAGCAACTCTTGAAACTCTGCGATATTTTGGGTGTCTTTATTTCAAAACAACTTAAAAATAACAACAACTCAAAAAGTCTTAATTCCTACGTACGCTCGCACCTTCCCCAGTACCTGTGGAGGAGGGGTCATCCATTTGAAAATGTACGGGTGAGCTCCTTTGGTCCACTCAGCTAACCGACATTTGTAATTAATGACAAACATTTTAAAAGCATCTGTATTAAAGACTAGCAACATTCAGATATTATGTTCATTCAACCTATTGTCAATCCATACCCATTGTCAATCCAACATACCTGCATAAGATACATGATATAATACTTACCGTCCATGCACAAGACATTGATTAACATGCATCCTTACAACATGATCACTGGTGTTACTTTACCATTTTAGACTTTGCCATATAGGACTTTGTAGGGTATGTGACACGCCATTCACCAGGTTGTTAGCCTGAATGAATGTCCCGATACCTCGTGCCACCAAAGTACGATGCATTTCCTTCTAGGCCGAATCGGTCCCAACGTCCCGGATACCGTTCGAGGAAAAACTTTTTTGTGCACAAGTTGTCCATGACCATGCGAATTCATGTCTGACTCGATAAGCATAATGTGCATGGTAAAATTTACTTGAAATTAAATAAGCAGCATATTCATTCTCGTTCATCACATCATCACATAGTGATTTTATTTCCCAGCATTTATCTCATCAATTCATATTGCATAAATTCGATACAATGTAGCATTCATCGCATCATTTCAGTTCCCATGGTTCATGTGGTATTTCATTCATTCATTGGTGTTAACATCATAGTTAATTCATTCAATGTTCATTACACAAACATCTTAGTGGTATTGACTTGTGGCATTAAAGCATCATGTTATCGATTAACGGATGTAGCAAGGCAATAAGAGAATTCATTTAGTTGGCATGAAGGAGTAGCGGAGAAGGGACAAACCACCAAAGAGAATCCACACTCACCAATTAGAGAATTGCCGAGAGGAAGAAGAACACTTGTGCGATTAGGTTTCTATCACGCGTCCGCCTGCGATGGTACCAAAAGTTCGGTTAATACTCTGTATCGTTTATGTTCCTTTCTCTCAGAATTCTCAAGAATAAATGCAAGAAAAATCGATAAAAATGGTCAAGAATCAAATTACGAAAACCATTCAGAAAAGCATCCATCAAAACCAAGCAGTAAAACATCCAGAAAAAACTTTTCAACTTATTTCAAGAGAAACCGGTCTATTAATTGGAAAGGTTCTTATGTATTCGACCATGATCGATTCGATGTCGACGGTAAGTTCCCTAATACTCGGTTTCGATCGAGTTAACCAAGCCACAAGCTTTACATAGTGAACTGCCAGGAGCGGGACACTATATAATATACCACTAAAAAAAAGTTTTATCCCCAAAATTTAAAACAAGAGTCCTACCTCAAGGTTATCAAAAAATGAAGGATATTTCACCCTCATCTCATCTTCAAGTCCCCACGTCGACTCCTTGACAGTATGATTCTTCCATAACACGTGAACCAAAGACACCATTCGGTTCCGTAAAATTTTCTCCTTCCTGGCCAAAATCTGAACAGGTTCTTCAGTGTAGGATAAGTCAGTGCTCAGTTGCAACTGATTTAAGTTCACTACATGGCTTGGATCATGTACGTACTTACGTAGTTGAGACACATAGAAGATGTCGTGCACGTCAGCCAGAGCCGGATCGAGGTAGTGCAAGTCAATAAGCCACTGATGCTACCTTCTCAAGAATCTCAAAGGGTCCAACGAATCTCAGGCTCAGTTTTCCTTTTATTCTAAACCGCATCACACCTCGCATGGGTATGACCTTTAAGAACACATGATCGCCAACCATAAATTCCAAGGGTCGTCGATGCACATCCGCATAACTCTTCTGTCGGCTTTGAGTAGCTCGAAGCCTCTCTCAAATCAAACGGATCTTCTCGACAGCCTGTTCCACGATTTTCGGTCCGAGAACTTATCGTTCACCGACTTCATCCTAACATATAGGTGACCGACATTTTCGTCCATATAAGGCCTCTATGGGGCCATCTGAATACTTGCTTGATAACTATTGTTATAAGCAAACTTGCCAATGCGAGATGTGCTTTCCAATTCGTTTTCAAATCGAGCATGCACAGTCTCAACATATCTTCAAGAATCTGATTTACTCTCTCTGTTTGACCATCAGTCTGCGAGTGATATGCCGAACTAAAATTCAACTTTATGCCCATTACTGATTGAAGACTATTCCAAAAGCACGATAAGAACTGTCCATCTCTATCTGACACTATAGAAACTGGCACCCCGTGCAATCGAATAATTTTATTAATATAAATCTGGGCCAACCGATCAACGCTCCATGTTACTTTTATTGCAATAAAATGAGCCAACTTGGTTAATCTATCCACGATCACCCAAATTACGTCATTTTCCTTCCGAGTCTTTGGTAAAAACGATTATAAAGTTTATACAGATATAACCCTATTTCCACTGCGGTATAACAAGGTTTTGTAGTTCCCCCCAGGCTGTTAGTTCTCCACCTTCACATGTTGACAAGCCAAATACTGTGCCACAAATAAAGCTACATCCCTTTTTATGCCATGCCACCAAAATATGGTGTGCAGATCTTTGTACATTTTGGTGCTTCCTAGATGCAAGGAATACTTTAGAAAGTGAGCCTCTGTTATTATTTCTTTTTTGAGTTCCTCATCCTTAGGAACGTACAATCTGTCCTTGACACAGACTCTACCATCTTCTACCGTAAAATTGGTCGCCTTTTCTGCTAGAATCAACTTACGTATCATCTGCAGAAATGGATCGTCCATTTGAGCAGTCTCAATCCTTCGCTGGAGGCTCAGCTCAAGCTGCTACTGAGACACCTATACATTTTGAGTTAAGGACACTGAATTTGATGCCTATCTCTTCTAGATCTCGTAGTACTTCTTTAGCTACTGACAATATTTCGACAAATTTTTGACTCAAGGTGTCAACTACCACATTTCCCTTACCCGGCGTGTAGGAAATCGTCAAGTTATAATCCTTGATCAATTCTAACCATCGTCGCTGCCTCAAATTTAATTCCTTCAGAGTAAATATATACTTCAGGATTTTGTGATCCGTGAAGATATCGCAGGACACACCATAGAGATAGTGTCGCCATAATTTTAACTCGAACACAATCGCCGCCAATTCCAAGTCATGAGTTGGGTAATTCTTCTCATACTGCTTAAGCTATCTCGATGTATTCGATAATGTCTTCTCGCTTTGAATAAGAACACATTCTAATCCAAGTTCCGATGCATCACTGTAAAACTGGAATCCTTCGGAACCTTCTGGAAGAGAAAGAATTGGAGTCGTGATGAACCGTTGCTTTAGTTCTTAAAAACTAATCTCACAGTCGTCAGTCCAATTAAATGCTACTTCCTTCTGAGTGAGACGAGTTAAAAGCGATGCAATTCTCGATAAGTCCTTTACGAACCTAGCATTGTACCCGACTAAACCAAGGAAACTCTGTATTTCACTTACTGATATAGGCTGTTTCCAGTCTACCACAACTTCAATTTTCTTTGGGTCCACAGAAATACCTTCCGTCAAGACAACGTGTCCTAGGAACGACACAATGTTCATCCAAAACTCACATTTACTCAACTTTGCATACAGTTAATGTTCACGAAGCATTTAAAGTACTGTTCTCAAATGCTCAACATGAGTCTCCCTGTCTTTCGAGTAAATCAAGATATTGTCAATGAACATGACGACGAACTTATCCAAGAAGGGTCAAAAAACTCTATTCATTAGATCCATAAAAGCTACTGGAGCATTAGTCAAACCAAATGGCATGACCAAAAACTCATATTGTTTATATCTCGTACGAAATGCTAACTTTGGGACATATTCGAGCTTGATCTTCAACTGATGGTATCATGAACGAAGATCAATCTTTGAAAACACGGTCCTGCCCTGTAGCTGATCAAACAGATCATCTATCCTTGGTAGAGGATACTTATACGAACAGTTGCTTTATTTAGCTCTCGGTAATCAATGCACAGCCGCATCGTCCCGTCCTTCTTCTTCATAAACATTATCGGAGCTCCCCATGGTGATACACTTGGGCAAATATAGCTATGGTCTAGTAACTCTTGTAACTGTACTTTTAATTCTGCCAGAACTATCCTGTATGGCGCCTTTGATGTTGGACGAGTATCCAAAAAAGTATCAATAATGAACTCAATCTTCCTATCCGATAGCATTTTAAGTATCTCGTTTGGGAACACATCAGAGAATTTTACTATTGTAACGCTCCAGTCCCAAAATACGTAGGACTAGGATACGTATACATGCCAGCTACACATCGAGAGGACTCCAGCCCAGCTCGAATACGTATAAGCTGTCTGGTTATTCTAGACCAACTATATCTCAATCCATTAAATATCGATAATAATAACGAATCAAGTGCAGTAAGGCTGATAAGACCATAATACACTGATTCTAGAATAGATAAATATGTTAGAGTGGATCCCCAATAACACATTTATCAAGAACAAGCTAGAGGAAAGTAGAAGCTTGTACAAGACTAGGCTATAATGCAGCAAGAGTCAAATATAGGACAAAATCTAATTATGAAAGAGAAAGATAAAATATCAACTAAATATACCTGCAGTCTTGGTGTAGCAATCATCCTCCATCAGTGTACCATACCGTCATCTAATACCTGGAGAGATCACCAGGTCCTCAGAGGACTAGCAAGATACATAATATACATGCCTACTGTACAGTAAATAATATGTAAAAAAATAGGAATAACAAGTAGAGGAAAGGATAGCACATAAATAAACTCTACAGATGGTGACATGTCATGAGAATATAATATTAATCATGGCTATAGGTGCATGTGATAAAACTGCAGCCCGAGGAGGCACTAACAGTCCTATAACAGGTGCTCTATCGTAGCCCAGGGAGGCACTAACAATAGAGGTATAGCCACAGCTAATAAAATATTCTCTCCTAAGGTAGTTTGAAATCAAGTCTATCTAGTCATGTCCAAGTCAAGTATAGGTCAAACAGGTCAGGAAAATATGGCACATGCATATCAATACTATCACTAGACACGAACAAAATAGGAAAGATAGAGTAAGTAAATATGGAAAGAAAAAGTAACAATCTACGTGCACGTGAAACTAGAAAGTAACCATAAATGAAGAAAGAGAAATATATAACCGAGCAAGAAGGAATGGAACTATAGAAAAGTATATAAATATTGTAAAGTTTGGCAATGTGTACTTGCTTGGAGTTTTGTCCAATCTGTGCGGAGAGTACAGAACCAAAATCTACCAGAACCATCCATGAACAAATGAATCATACTCCGTGCAATATCTACCAACCCAAATCATAAAAAAATATGCATTATTTACTAAATACAATTATGACTAACCACTCCTACCTAGAAAGCTTAGGTTGTCCTAAGTCGTGTAATACCTACATAAACCATTTTATTAATCATACCACCTAGAGCTAGGTTATACTAATCTATATGATCACTATTCGTTAATATTATGGATTACAAACTCTAGGTTCAAATATTACGTTTGCATCTCATAATTCATACAATGAAACCTATGCCACACGAATCGAGACAAGACGATTAACCACAAGGTTAACAATCTTGTCTTGGCGATCCATACGGTCGCTTTGTCAATTTCATCGATGTGAGATCACTGGAATTGATGGATCTCAGTTTTTGACGCTCGAATTCTGAAATATGAACATAATATAAATTAATAACTTACTATATATGTACTTACCATATATAGACCTTAATAATATATTTATACCAAAACTAGTCATATTGACTACTCTATTTAATATAACATCCATAATATTAAATATACATATAAAAGTAATATATTATTAACATAAAATATCACTTTTAATTTTGGAAAATATTTATAAATATTATATAATAATAAACAATATATTTTATACATATAAAATATTTGTACAAGACTTTTATTGATTCTACAACATTATTCCTAGACTTGGTTTGCGATTTGAGGCCAGAAACAATAAATGTTCAAAAATATTAAATTCTAAATTTTTTTTCCAAAAATTAGTTAAATTAGTATTTATAATGTTAAACCTTGCAGAACATACAGTTCAATATGGTTTCATGGAGTTTTGACACTTTTGGACACAAGAAAAGTAGAATTTTTCGGAGTTCGGTGGCATGGCAAATATCATAAATTTTTACAAATAGCAAACGAATGCGAAACATATCCTACAGATATGCGTCGCAAAGGTATCGACGTCTAGATTATGAATAAAAATATAAGAAGGTTAGAAACTGACTTAGATAGGTGAATAATGGCTCACAACCAGATTTGTCAGTTATGGATACCCTGTAATCGAGGCCACAGGCAAACCGCTTGGAACTGGAGGATCCGGCGATCAACGGTTGGATTAGACACACAAAGGTAACTCTCAATTTTGGTTTGAAGTAAAACGGATGAGAAAAAGTTGATAAAATCATGTCTACAAGTTGACTAACCTGCTGTGACGAATTCAGCACTAATTCGGTCGACTTCGGGTACCTTCCGCGCCTCGTATCGATCAAATTAGGGGTTGAGGATCCTTGGGAAGGTGTCGGGGTATTGGGGGGTGTCTTAGGGTCGAGATGAAGGTGGTAGGAGGGTTGGAAGAGGTCGGGGAGATGAGTTTTTGTGGGGTAGAAAGAAAAGTGCAAAAGTAGAAAAGAAATTGGAGGGTTTTAATAGAGAAATATATAAAAAGTGTACGTAAATCCTAGACGGGAGAGATTCACATAAGGGGAAAGAAATTGGGGTGGAGTAGGATTTGAGTTGGTGGGATTTGATTGCATATTCTAAAAGATATACCAATTCTATCTCCTAGGATTTAAATTGGTTCCAAAATAGGAAAGTTGTTATAGGATTTGATTAAAATTAGATTTGATTAATGTGGCTGCATATTAATCCAAAAAATTAATCTAAGATATGTCTAACAGGTTAGGATACCCTAGGATAGGCTCCATGGGTCATTAGTTAGAATAGTTTCGGGTCAGTAGAATTTTTGTGATCGATTTGAGTCCAATATGTCTATAGTTTAGACTTGTATGCCACTTAAGATGAATTACCACGTGGGAACTCAATTGAGTGGCACACCATGGACAGGTGCGTAGTAGGCTCGAAATGGGTCAAAATCATATATTGGGTCAAATGATTTGGATCGAAGTTGGGCCTTAATTGCTATTTGGAAAGCTAGTCAAATTTTACGGAAGAGACTAAAATGACTATTTTATCCCTAAAGTTGTACATGAAAAATATAGCACAAGAGAACACGTTTGGATGGGACATGATATATATCAAGCTGAAGTTGGACTCGTCTAGAATACAATGATGGGGATAGATTTGAGAAATTGATAATTATTGTGCTTCAAAAATCAAAACTACGGAAAAGTACATCTATAGTCATAATTAAAAATAAAAATCTAATTTAATAAATAGAAAACATATAAAATAGATAAAAAAATAATTCTAAAAAAATCAGGGTCCTTACAACTATGACTTCGGTTTGATCTGAGTCTGTACCCTTCATTCGAGTGTCCCGACAGAAGCGAGGTACTCTTTACATCCCGAATATAACATATGCCTTGCCGTAACTGCAGATATCACCATCGTTGCCTTGGATGTCTAGCCGCACAAGCAAGAGAACTCCGTTTCTTTGGGTGGGAAAAACACAACTCACTTCTCCGTACAGGCGATCGTCGCATGCCAAGCACTGAGCCAATTCATTCCCAAGATAATGTTGTACTCTTTGATGTCGAGTACGATAGCGTTCAATGATAGAGTCTCACCTCCAACTCTGATATAGCCGTCCCTGTAAATCAAACTTGCAGACATATCAACTTCTGAAGGAGTGCTAACACAAAGAGCCATCTTTAATAGAGTCATACATAATTTGTTTTCCTTTGCAAAATCAGACGATATGAAACAATGAGTAGCACCAGAATCGAATAACACCCGGGCAGGTATACCTTTGTACAGTAGCATACCTGTTATGACATTCTTCGAGGCAAGAGCTTCTGCTTGAGTCAAGGCATAAACCCTTCCTTGTGCACCTTGTTGTTGATTTAGTGCATTTGCAGTTGGAGCTGGTAAAGCTAGTGGCACTTGGCCATGATTTTGATTGTTATGTTGGCAATGATTCGGATTATTATGTTGGCCACAAGGAGGATATTGATTCCCTCACCTACCTCCGTATTCAGCTGCCTTGTGGCTTATATCCCCATATTTGAAACACCAACTACGATAGTCTTCTCCTCAGTTTCCAATTCGATGACATTTATTGCAACGTGGCAACTGCTGAGGCCCTCTGTTGTCACATGTACAATGATGCTTAGGTGTATTTTTCCTTCCAGCAACCAAAGGTCATTTGTGATTATTGTCTTGGTAACTCTATGTTATCCTACGACTCATTGGCTGATGGAACTTCTCCATCTCTAGAGCTGTCTCCTACGCCTCTCTCTATAATGTACACTTTCGACTCAAAATATTCCACTATAGGCCTTCATTCAATCCTTGTACGAATCTTTCCTGTTTGGCATCATCATTCGGCACCATATAACCAACAAATGGCACCCTATCACGACCCGCACCCTAGGTAGGGGCATAAGTACGTAACAGCGCCCAACCTACACCGTAAAAATAGCGTAGAATACTGTAGGTCTGCTAGCTAACAAATAGTGTATAATAACCTATCATCTCCGTACGGAGGATATAATATGAAATACTGATAAACTCAATCACAATCTAGAAGGAAGAATCATGGCACGAAAACTAGATAGATATAAACCACCAGTGCAATATCCAGCTCAACAACGAGAAAGAGAGTCACAAAGTAATATGGTTATACAATCCCAAAATATAATATCGTAAGCACAAGTAGCAAGCTTGAGACAAGGTCCAGTCCAAAAATCTACTCTAACTAAACTAAGCTAGAGGCTCGTCGGGAGGAGCTAAGCCCTGCTGAACCAAGGTCTCCAAGTCTAAGCCACTACGTCATCTGGACCGTAGTAGGTACAACAATCCTTCTCACCGTCATCTGTAATATTTTGTCAACATATCCAGTCAGGATGTAACGAGCACAATCAACTAACAACAGTTCACAAGATATGATAAAAGCTATAAGACTGTAAATTAAGAGTATATATAAGAAATCATAGAATGTACATGTGAGTATCATGGTATAGTAAGCTGTAAATCTAGAGCTAGAACAAGGGAAGTAAAACTGATTATGGCATGTACAAGAATCAAGAATCATCTATCTAGGTGTGTGAGTACTAGCTACAATATGTGGCTGGCTTGAGAACTTACATAATAGTAACATGCCTGGCTAATCATACATGGGGTGTATGATCAACACTCACAATCAATCATTGCACAATAGGTACACAATAGGAATTGACCACATATCTACACTAATACTCCCCGCCCCCGACTGGTAGAGTGGATCGAAGCAAGACACGTTACGACATGGGATTCTGTGATAAGAAAACAAGTCTCCTCGAGAATCGGTATCCATATACTACACAAGAACTACAAGGGGCTCGCATAAGATATGCCAAGATAACAAGGAATAATATCTCATGTCGGGATCCATGAATACAAATTTGTGTGACCAATGTGTCAAGAACAAGCATATCTACACTAATTACATGAATTATAACAATTATCGTAAATTGGAAAAGTTATCAGAGAATGTACTCTCCTGTGATGTGATAGATAAGTCGACTGAGTCCAAGAACAGTGCCTCGAGGACCTATAGATGGAATAATGTATCAATATAATGGTTTGGAAGTGAAATCAAGTCATACTAAGTCAAACTAGGTTAAGGCACGTCAAACTAAGTCAAACTAGGTCAAACAAAGTCAAACTAGATTATACAGAGTCAATCAAAGTCATATTAAGCCTAACAAAGTCAAACTAAGTCAATACAAGTCAAACAAAGTCAAACAAGGTCGATTTAAGTCAAAGGTTGACTTACAGTTGACTTTTGGTCAACTGGTCACTCTGGTCAATCCTAGGTCAACTCTAGGTCAAACTTGACTAACGTTGACTAACAGTTGACTTTCGGTCAACTGGTCAAGTTCGGTCAAGTTCTAGTCAATTTTAGGATACGGTTGACTTTCGGTTGACTTTTGGTCAAAATAGTCAACCGTGGTCAACCAAGGTCAAAACTAGTCTAAGTCCACTATTCCTAATCATTACCAACCATAAAATCCTAATTATAACTATATCTTAAAGTATTAAACCCACATGTTATGAAATTGGTATTATCCTAACATGCCCCGCTTACCCTTTCTAAGGTAATCCCGATCCTTAGCCTCTAACTTCGACTCTAGACCTTTCTACCCTCATTCTAAGTATTCCCCCACCCTTGGTATTCTAACCTTCTTCTACAATCTCGATACCGTCTCATGATATCTTGATACTAGAAAATCTAAAAAGGTAAATTTATCTTACCTTAAGGTAATGAGAACCATGAGATACCAACTTGGTATCTAAAGGATACCACACAAACTAAACTCTAAACCTTATCTAAATCTAACTAAACTCTAACATACTACTTACCTTAATAGCTAACTTCTAACTAACATGAAAATCTAACTCACTTAGATAGCTAACTAATTCTAACTTATATCCAATCTAATTTTCACTAACTTCTAATACCAACTAAACTCACTCTCATACCCACCAATGACCGACATATTAGGAAGGAAAAGGGGGGGTTTATATGTGGGTATATATATGGTATAAATATATATATAGGGGTATATATATGTGTATATATAGGGGTCATGGGGGGGGGTTATTGCAGTTGCTACTGCTGCATATGGCTGCTGCTGCTGCCAATTGCTGCTGCTGATTTGTAGGGGGGGCAGTAGCTCCTAATCCACCCCCTAGCTGCTGTTACTCTCCTTCTCTCCCTCTCTAACTCACTCTCTATATTCTCTTCCTTTCTAACTCACTATATATATATATATATATATATATATATATATATATATAACACTCACGCATACATACATATATATGTATGGACACACACACATGAATATATATATATATATATATATATATATATATATATATATATATATATATATATATATATATATATATATTTTTTTTTTTTTTTTTTTTTTTTTAACCAAAATTTTATTCACTAAGTAAAGCTTGCCACTCAGGCTACATGAGGCTACTCCAAAAACCAAAGAAACAAAATCTAGTGCCTACAAGCTACCGTAGCTTTTGCGATCTGTCTATAAATCTCCTTCACAAGCATGTCTGTCGAAAATTTGTACCCTTCATATCTATATTTATTCCTGTTCTTCCACAAAACCCATATAACAGCCCCTACTCCGATTTGTTTCTGATGAAGGCTACGTCCACGCCACCATCTCCGCAGCCTGTGAACTAAAGACCTACCTCCACCTGTGACGTTGAAGACCCCTTGCATGATCAGCCAAACTTCCTTCGCTGTCTCTCCTTCATGAAGAATATGCTCCGCTGTTTCACCAGAGCTGTGAATGCAGCAATGACACTTGGACGCCATACTAAAACCCAATTTCATTACCTGATCGTCTGTAGGGACTTTGTTATGAAGAACACGCCATAGCAAGATTGACCACTTGTACGGTATGCATGTACTCCGTATATGATTGAATAAAGGAGCTTTAGGCCATTGTCTCCTAGAAATGTCCCAAGCAGAAGCAATCGTGAACCTTCCTGATATTCGCCGCCAGTGGAACCCCGAGTCATCTTGCAGTATGTACTGTTGAGCAAGCTCCCTTCCTGATAGTAATCTTTTCCAAACTTTGGAAGCATTCGACGTTATCTGCACCACGCTTGGATGTAGATGCGAGCAGTATTTCATCTTGAAGAAATTCACCCATAGGTTCTCCTGCGATTGAAATTTCCACCAAAGTTTGATGGAGAATGCTTTCATGATGTCTTCTAATCTCTTCACCCCAAGCCCTCCTTCCGTCTTCTGCTTAGTAATGGAGTCCCATCCTAGCCATCTTCTTTTAGGAGCCTCTTGAATTGACCCCCAAAAGAAATTTCTAAATATCGCTTCTATCCGATTCAAGACAGCGACTGGCGGATTACAGGCTACAAGCGTGTATACCGATATAGACGTTAGCACCGCCTTGAGTAACACCAACTTCCCTCCTGGGGATAATAACTTATTATGCCAACCTTCAACCCTCGCCCTGATTTTCTCGATGAGGTCGTCATACATTGCCGCACTCTGGTGTCCTGCTGCCATAGGACAACCAAGGTATTTAAAGGGCGGAGACCCAATTGAAAAACCTGTTCTATCTCCTAATTCTGCAACGCGAGCTGGAGGAGTCTTATTCGACACAAACATGGTGGACTTAGCAGTATTAATCTTCTGACCAGAGGCAAGTTCGTACCTATGTAGTGTATCTTGAATCAATGTGAGAGATCTTAAATCCCCTGATGAGAATAACAGCACATCATCGGCATATGCTAAGTGAGTGATAGGAACACAACCCCTAGGGGATATGAAAGGAGAGAACCCTTCCCTTGTAGGTAGTAGCTTCAAGCTTCGGGAAAGAACCTCCGCTGCAAATATAAACAAAGCAGGAGACATAGGATCCCCTTGACGAACCCCTCGAAATGCCTGGAAGTAACCCGCTGCTTCTCCATTAATAAGTGGCGAGAACCAAACATTGTTTTGAAGACGGAGCATCATATCTACCCACTTGTTGTGAAAACCGAACCTGCACAGTACCTTCATTATAAATCTCCAATCTAACCGATCATACGCCTTCATCATGTCTAGCTTAATAGCTATATTGCCTCCCCAGTGCTTCTTGTTCATCTTCGCCAACAACTCTTGAGCCAAAACAATATTATCGACTATCTCATGCCCCCGAATAAACCCACTCTGCTCAGGTGAGATCAGCTTAGGTAATAGGGGGGCTAATCGAAGAGCTAGTGTTTTAGATATCAATTTGTTCAAAACTGAGCACAAACTGATAGGGCGATAATCTGAGAAATATTTAGGCTGTTTCACCTTAGGAATTAATACCAATGAAGTATTGGTGATCGATCTAGGGAGAGAGAACCCATCGAAGAACATTCCCACCGCCTCCGTGATGTCGTCTCCAATAATTCTCCAGCAACTAAGAAGAAATCTAGGGGTGAAACCATCTGGCCCAGAAGCGCTCGCCATGTCTAGTGATTTGATCGTATCTAACAACTCCTCCTTTGACGGGAGTGCTATAAGCATGTCATTCTCTTCGTCCCCGACCAAACTCGGAATAACGGAGATGAGATCGTCATCTTCAGTAATGTTTCCTCGCTGATAAAGCGTCGAGAAAAATTCTACTGCGTATGATTGAATATGCTCCTTGTCTGTCAGAACTGTTTCATTGGGGGTAGAGATTGAATGGATCCTTAGCGCCTTCTTCTTGTAATTCACACACTCGTGAAAGTATGCTGTGTTTTTATCCCCCGCAAGATCCCATTTCAACCTTGATTTTTGCTTCCAGAACTCCTCCTCTATCCGTATCCGACTTTTCAGCAATGCTGTCGCGTGGGATAGAGCAATTCTATTGCTATCTGAGTTATCTGCTTCAACCGCAAGCTTCGCCGCGAGAACCTTGTCTTCAGCTTCCCTGACTGCTTGGAAAAGGTCCCCAAATGTGGCCCGACTCCACTTCGATAGAGCCTTCCTGCACGCATCTAATCGAAGCGCCACCCTAGTCAGACTATGGCGATGATCGACCGAGAGCCACGCCTCAGAAATAAGCTGATGAAAGTCTTTGTGTTTAGCCCAAAAATCCAAGAATCGAAATTGTTTGTGACCACCATGCTGTTGAGCTAATAATCAAACGAGTATCGGAGCATGATCCGACTCCGCTCGATTTAAATGTTCCTCTAATGAGCAGGGAGCTAGCTGCTGCCAAGAGGCATCCATTAGCACGCGATCCAGTCGAGAGGCTCTACGGTCAGTGTTTTCTGATTTCATCCATGTATATGCACTGCCAGTGTAAGGTAACTCAGCCACACCCGCCGCGAGTTGAAAATTGGCGAACTCCTGCATCGAACCTGCCTCTGCACGATGACCCCCCAGCTTCTCATCCGCCCGAATCACAGCGTTGAAATCACCCCCTACTATCCAAGGCAGGCTGTGCAAGCTCTGAACCTCCAATAATCGATCCCAAAGAAGCCTTCTACCTTCTTTCTTGTTGTCACCATGAACTATCGAGACAAGAGTTTCCACCGGAAGCATGGGATCTACCAAACGAATGGAAACTGCCTGATCAAAAGACTCCACCAATGTAATGTCACAGTTGGCTCGGGCCATGACCCAGATGTTACCTTTGGCATTAGAGAAAGCTTGTGAAAACCCTAACTTCACCCTATAACGGGTAAGTTGATCTGTATCCACTTTTGGTTCAATGATGGCTACGAAGTTTACTTTGTGAGTACGAATAAGCGTCTTCAATCTCTTAAAAGTCATCTTGTTTGCTACTCCTCGAACGTTCCAAATAAGAAAATTAAACATTAAGAGTTTGGACGCTACCAGTTTGTGTCTTGCTTGTAGCCGAGCGTGTAACTCTGTCCGATGGCTCCACCTGCTTTCTCCCCTTCGGACGGTTTTGCGTATTTCCTTTTGCAGTTTGATCTCCTTGTTGTGTTGTGTCTGCCTGCAAATCCCCTCCATCCTCCTCTCCACCTTCTTCATGGCTATGCTTCTGCTCCCCTGCCGCCGCTGCCACGTGGGTTACATCCTGACCCTGTTGTTCTTCTTCCTCCACCTGATCCGCCCAGTTGCTGTGATGGACCCGAAGTTACCCTTCTTCTAGCTCCTCTAATGAGGACGGAGCCACTGTAACTGCTTGATCACCGGGTTCAGTCACAACCCCCACCGTCCCATCTACGTGAGTTTCCATGCCTACGTCGATATCCGTTCTCTCCTCTCTGATAGGAGCATTTGGAGAAGTTGCCGGCTGTTCATTTTCAATAGGCACACGTGTATCCAGAGAATTAATAACTGGGGTAGTTGGCGGCTCTGTGGCAGCGTGATTTGGAGAAGTGGCAGCGTGATTTGTTGCAATGGCCTCATTATTCCCCTCACCCAATGAATTAGTGTCAGCATTAATAATAGCTTGATCAGCATTTACTCGCTGCAGGATCGATGTGATCTGGGGGGGGTTTGTTGGGCGGACACGCGTCTCTTCTTGCTGTGGTGACGGCTTCTGTAATCCCCTCATGCATGGCCACTTTCCCTTTATTCTTCAGCTTGCAGGACTCAACATTATGCCCTTGATGGAAACAGTGATTACAATAAAGGGGTTTGTTCTCATATTCGATATTTTGCCAGAAACTTCTTCCTTTGGAAAGGTTTATATGTACTCTTTGGTGCAAGGGTTTTGCTGCATCAATCTCAACAAAAACCCTAGCCATGCTGGGTCTAGCCAATTCTTCTGTCGCCCGATCTATCTTCAGGGGACTCCCAATCGCTGACAGAATAGCAAACAGAGCGTCTCTATCATAGAGATGATGGGGTAGGTCTGGAAGCGTTACCCACACCGACATCAAAGCCGATTCAACCGAGGGGGTGAAATCCGACTCCCACTTGAAAACTCGTATGGGTGCACGAGCTATGAACCATGTTTCCTTAGATCGAAGTCGGAGATAGTCGTCTTCACAGATGGGCGGATCAAAATATGCTTGCGATCAATAACTCCTGCCTGGATAGAACCCTTGAACTCAAAACCTTGGAAAGCTTTACGGATGGCCTCGATCGGGGGCTTGTTGTGAGAAAATTTCCCAATAAGAGCATATCTCAAGGGAGCCACCAAGCGGCCTCTTCTTCTTCGGTGAACGTGATCGCAGGTGCCCCTTTAAAAGAGGTCACCGAGCGAGCAGCCAGTTTTGGGGGAGCCGTTGCTTTACCTGCCAACCGCCGCAAAAGACTGTGGTGCGGCCATAGAGACACGGCCTGGCCTGGGGGCCAAGCCGGAAACTCCTGTGGGGACGAGATCTTGGCTAGGTCTTGCGCGGCGCTAGGGTGCGCAGGCATCTTCTTCGTATCGTATTATATATATTATCTATATATATATATATATATATATATATATATATTATATATATATATATATATATATATATATATATATATATATAGATAATATATATATATACTATATACCTATTTTTCTAGGGAAAACCTACAAATTTGTGGGCAAATGGTGGAGAATCTTCTCCTCTCCATTTATTGTGTGGGACATGAATGCAAAAGAGAAATGGATTAGAAATTAAAGACATACCTAAAAGGAAATGGTTGGAGGAAGAAGAGCTTGAGAAGAAATTGAAATTGAAAGAGAGAGAGAGAGAGAGAGAGAGAGAGAGAGAGAGAGAGAGAGTTGCTTAGTGGAGAAGGAAGGGGGGGGGGCTAGTCATGGCCGGCCAAGGCATGGTGGTGAGGGGCACTTGTAATTACAAGTTTGCCCCTCCCTAAGCCTAATGTTAAATAAAATCCAAATTAGGTTTAGAAAGTTGCTAAAAATAAATAAAAATCATAATTAACTAAATTACTCATGGGGGACTAGTCCAAACTCTTAAACCCTAAAGTTTAGTGTGGTGGGCCATGGTTAGCTAACATGATAATTACAGCTCAAGTCGAAATTCACCGGGGTCCCGAATTAACTCGGAATGCGATAAAATTCGAACCCGACTCCTATAATAAAAATAATATTCATGAAATAAAATTCCCAAAAATTATAAAATGGAAAATTACCATTTTACCCCTAACTGGGAAAAGTGAGGGTGACATCCCCGACTATTGTCTTCCATCGAAATGCGTTAACGTTCTGACAAGCTTCTTCATCCTTGACTGGCCCCACCAAGCGGACGGTGCAATTCTTCTGAGATTTAGACTCCTGAACATGTCCACCTTCGTGTCCGATACTGAATCTCTTAACATGCATCCTCGAGCAAAAAATCATGCACCGTGCATGTCGTCGATAACCCACGGCTCCCCCTGAACTACGTGAATGGTGATGTGCATGTCTCAAATTGAGTTTACTACACACGTTGATCTTCTCCCTAGTTTCGAGCTACTTAAACCAATGTCCCCATGAAGCTTTGGCAAGCCATCCGTCACCAAAATCGGATTCGTGGAACAACCCCCTCCTAGAGAACGACCAATTGTCATGAGGCCAACAGACTGGCCCTCAGTCTTTGACTTATCAGCATTCCCTAGTCTCGATGAACCGACTCCTCTGTAAACCTCAAAATATCTCGAAGATACCCCAAAGCAAGTTTTCGATGATCCACAAACTCGTATTAAACTTCCCTCGAACCTTCATCCGATGTCTATGGCCTTCTTGCATACCTCGGCGGCTTGAGCATGTACATGCCACAACATATAACTTATCGAGTCAAGGGTTGGGAATCCTTTCTAAGCATCCCAACTTTTGTCTCCAAACATACTGCGACAGCTATCATTCGTCAGCCTCCCGATCAAAATCAAGTTGTAGTGCAAACTCGATACATGTCGCACTCCCTTGAGAATGAGCATATTACGTTTGCTCTTCTTTGATTCTCGTAGCAGTTTCATGATTCACAGCTTTTTTTAGATTTTGGCGATCGACACTCCAATATTCACTGTGCATGTTTTTAAACCCTAATACCAAGCTGACATGTGGTGTTGGTACAATCTTTATGATTATTGCAGTCATATTTTGGAAAAATTAACAATGCACATATCCAGTCTAAAATATATATGGAACTCAGTTTTAACAACGAAAAAGAAAGAAAAAAGTGTCACACTAGTCAAGAAATTTATTCAACGGAGCAAAGTTAGTCATTATTGATATTAACATATATATTGAATACAAATTACATTTATTTGGGAGAATCATAATATGATCCTGTTTTTTTTGCTTATTTAAATATTTTCTTCTCTAAATGAATGAATAAAAAATTAATTAAATAGTATGTATGCACTGATCCTGACCTATGAACATAAACTTGTTCAGTATATATATATCAAATGTATATCAATATTTTTGAACACCATTGATGGCAGTTTGTTCGTTCCTTTGCCTTCTTTCCGCAGAGAGAAGCCTTGCAAAGCGAGTGAGGGCTTCTTCGTTAGTTCCTTCCCCATCGACTGGCTCGTAGGAGCCCGTGTCTAGGTTCATCCTCGAAACAGGCTTCTTCAGGAGGTCCTTGCCAATCTGAACCAGATCAAGTAGGTTCTTTCTGGTCGATATGTCGACCGATGATGTGCTCCCGGTTAGGGTTTCATCCTACATTTTGACAAAGTTATGACTTAGTTAGTCAAACTAGATTCAGAAACACGACATGGATAACAACACAACAGACAATTAGAGAAGTATATGTATGTGTTGTAGCCATACCTGTATACGAAGATAGTTCTTCTCAGAATGGAGAGCTTGGAAGAGTACGGACGCGTGGATGTCGACCATGTCGGCGCTCCCCTGCATAAATATGTTGACCAACGGCGTTGTGCCCTTGTTGTATAGCCACCCAAGGACCCCACTTGGAGGAGTCCTGTGCACTGAACCTCTCTTCTACCTTGGCAGAACCCGTCCCTAGGGATAGTACGAGAAACTTGCCATAATCTATTGGCTTGACCGGAAAGAAGTCTTGGTTCTCTGTGAAGATCTCTTTCGTGACCGAATTCATCGCCACCAGAGTCTATCATGAATGGAAAATTGAAAGGTTAATATATGCATGCACACCTAAATAGAAAAATTAAACATGTACAAATGCAAAAAAAATATTTATCGGGTTATTTGTTGTAACACCACCATCAACAAGATTGAAGCTTCTTTTGTTCCCTTCGGAATCTTTAGTCTCGAAGTAGTGGCCAGGGAGATAAGTTGGTGCAGCAGAGGTGCTAATGCAAATGTCTGATAGAAGCGCATTCTTTGATGCTACTGATTTCGCCTGCGATTTCAAGGAAGAAATGAGTCTAATAATTAGAATAGATTGATCAATTTATGTATCATGGGAAGTTGTATGTAGCTGGCGAAAATAGTACACCTCAAGAGTGGAGAAGATGGTTGGTTGAAGAAGCTTGATGTCGAATGTCGGTACTACTATGTTGGTAAGTGTCTGGTGCAGCCTTGTGTCGCCTAGCAATTGCTGGATTTTCGAGTGCAGATACTTGCCGTCATACTTAGGTCCAACGACTGCCCCTAGCAAGCTCAGTAGTCTATTCCTATAAGAAATACACGATTTTTTAGTCCTAGAAATTAAGCACGGACAATCCAAAGTTGGTGTCTAGATCTTGTCGTAGAGAAACTTGAAATTAAATATTAGCTTAACTCTTACTTTTGACGAAAGATATTGGGGCTATTCTCGAGATAGAACTGGTTGATCTCTTTGGCTGCGAACAATGGACGATTGTTTCTGCCAGGAGCCGTGAGCATCGCAGTCACGAGGCCACCGGTACTCGTTCCTGCAACGACATCGAAGTAGTCTGCAAGTCTTGCATCCACTCCGTCGAGTTCCTATAATTGAACCATATAACCAAATAATTAATAAGTTGAAGAACTAATACTTGGAGCTAACAAGGGATATATATGTGTGTAACGTACTTACTTGGAGCTTGGATTCGAGGAAGGCGAGGATGGTTCCGGGGATGATGCCTCTAATGCCGCCGCCATCGATACTTAGAATGGTGACCAGTTTCTTCGAAGGGGAGCCGGCGGGGTTCAAGATCTCGCCATTGGTACTGAACGCCATTGCAACTTCAACTTGTATGAAAGTAAAGTATAGACGACTTCAACTTGTATGAAAGTAAAGTATAGAGGTTGTTATGAACTTTGAGAGAATTTGTTGGTTAATTCATGAGAATGGAGGGACTATATATACATAGATGTTTGAAAGAAGCTATTCCATTCCATGCACGTAGGAGAAGGTTATTCTCCAATTCTCCTCTAAATATACAATACAAACGTGTTTATATGACAAAGCCAAACTTTGTAAGGCTGATCTATTCGTTGGTTATGGACCAAGTCTGACCAACTTTAGGATTGGCCAGGTTAACTGAAACCTAACAGTCAAGACTGGACGCCGGCATCATGGGCGGACATATATGTGGACTGTTTAATTAAAGAAATAATTAGAAGTATATTAACTATTTTTAAATCATATATATATATATATATATATATATATATATATATATATAATATATATATATATATATATATATAATATATAGTTGTATTAGTTAATTTATACTATTTAACTGATGCAATGTGACAGTCATGGAAGGCAAGAGGAAACTTCCTCTGGTCTCTGGTGGTAGTCTGGTAGACTTGTAAAAATGAAATTGTAATTTAGATACTTATCATGAGTTGGTCTTATTTTGGACCAAGGTCAAACTAATTGAACTCAACAAGTTCATTCCATCGATCCTGCACTGAAGTTCCGATGGGAAAGAAACGCGGAAACCTTTTCCCAAACCGGAGAGTACCTGCGAGAGGACCGAGCAATACAACGCACGAACCCAAAAACAAGCACAAAAACAATCCACGCAGACACAGAGAATTTTTGACGTGGAAACCCTTGCGGGAAAAAAACCACGGGACGATCGGAGTCCAACCCTGAGAAGCCTCCACTAATGGAATAGAAGAATTACACCCTCTACAAACTCCTCCCGATCCAAATCGGATCCCCACAACACTCAGAGATAAGAACAATGATTACAAGGCTACGAAGAGCGAGAACGACGAGTAGAGATTACCCGAAACACGATCTCCTTCGAAAACGACCTTCAATCCTCCGCCTTCTTCTCCGAAGTTGCAATGGCACTCTTGCCTCCTTCTCTCTCCAAAAGTTGTGTTACGTTGCGATATGTTGCACATATAAATTAGGGTTGAGAAAACTCAATATATCCCTAATTCCGCAACCAACCTGGACCGTTGGATTAGATCCAATGATGAAAACTCATCCTGAAATTCGCTTCAGCCCCCGACGACACAGAGTTCGGCCAGAACTCTGTGTGGGGCAACCAGCACCTACTGGCCAAACCCTGGAACGGCCAGACCGAGTTCGGCCAGAACTCGGTCTGGGACCGAGTTCGGACCGAACTCGGATCCCCTGCTTCCAGCAGCTCCAGCAGCAACAGCAGCAACTTCGTCGCCTACTTCCCGAGCTTCTTCGACACACGAACGGCGCTCGTCGCACTCCGGGGTCTTCTCCACATAGGTTGGGAACCCCACCCACTCCAACAAATCTCCCCCTTCACAACTATGGGGAGGACGTCGTCATCCCGACGATCTGCCTGCAGTACTCAAACTTCCCCCTTGGTAGAATCTTCGTGAACATATCAGCTCCGTTGTCGTCTGTATGCACCTTCTCAAGCTCCGCGTCCTTCTTCTCAACCACATCCCGTATCCAATGATACCGTGTCTCGATGTGCTTGGACCGGCTATGAAACGTCTGATTCTTCACAAGGTGGATCGCACTCTGACTGTCGCAAAGCAAAGTATACTGCTCTTGCTTCAGTCCCATTTCCTGCAACAGCTTCTTCATCCACAACAGCTCCTTGCAAGCCTCCGTCGCCGCAATGTATTCCGCCTCCGTCGTCGACAAGGCAACACATTTCTGCAACCACGACTGCTACGACACCGCTCCTTGCAAACATCATCACGTAGCCCGAAGTCGATCGCCTCGTGTCTACATCTCCAGCCATATCAGCGTCGGTATACCCAACCAGCTTCGGCTCGTCACCACCAAAGGAAAGTCTCCAACCAGCAGTGCCCTGAAGATAACGTAGAATCCACTTGACCGCACTCCAATGTACCCTTTCAGGATTTTAAAGATACCTGCTAACCGTACCAACTGCATGAGCAATATCTGGCCTCGTACACACCATAGCATACATCAGGCTTCCCACAGCTGAGGCATATGGAACCCGCTCCATATCTTCCTTTTCGTCCTAGGTAGATGGACACTGTTCCTCAGTGAGCTTAAAGTGAGCCGCGAGGGGAGAACTCACTTTCTTCGACCCGTCCATCCCGAAACGCTGAAGTACCCGGTGAATGTACTTCGTTTGGGACAAGTGTAGCAGCTTGGACTCTCTCTCTCTCGGCTGATCTCCATCCCAAGAATAGTCTTCGCTGCGCCCAAATCCTTCATAGAGAAGGCCGCGCCCAGTTGGCACTTCAACTCCGCTATCCTAGTGGCATTCCGACCCACTAATAGCATATCATCAACATAGAGCAATAAGATGATAAAATCATCATCGGTAAAATACCTCACAAATGCACAATGGTCCGACGTCGTCCGTGCATAACCATGCTCCCCCATAAACGACTCGAACTTCCTGTACCACTGCCTCGGAGCCTGCTTCAGACCATACAAGCTCTTCCTCAACCGGCAGACCAAATGTGACTTGCCCTTCTCACAGAATCCCTCCGGCTGCTCCATGTACAACTCCTCCTCAAGATCACCGTGGAGGAATGTCGTCTTCACGTCCATCTGCTCGACCTCCAAGTCGAAACTGGCTGCTAATGCTAGCACCACCCGGATAGACGAATGCTTGACGACAGGCGAAAAGATCTCATCATAATCCACACCTTTCCGCTGACCGTAGCCTTTGACTACCAGCCTCGTTTTGTATCGAGGGCGAGTAGCATCTTTCGTCTGCTTCACTCTGAATACCCATCGATTCTTCAAAGCCTTCTTGCCCTTTGGCAACCGCACCAGATCATAAGTGGAATTAGTGTGCAAGGAACTCATCTCCTCCTGCATAGCCACCATCCACTCCTGCCTGTGTTCGCCTTCCATAGCCTCTGTGAAACTTCCGGGTTCCCCCCCCCCGTCAGTCAATAGCACATACTCATCCGGTGAGTATCTCGTAGATGGTCGACGATCCCTGTCACTCCTTCTCAGTGGAGCCACTGGTGCTGGCTGTATACCGACAGCCTCCGCCCCTTCAGGAACTACCTCTCCGGCATGCTCATCCCCCTGAGGGACACCCTGACCACCATCAGCAGGTTGATGATCAAGGTTGGGAGCAACTCCATGTACCGGCTCCCCTATAACTGGATCCTCTGCGATGTCCTCTGGAAACTGCTCGAAGCGAAATGACTCTAACTCAGGCAATTCCTCAGCCTCAGAAGGCGTCTCGGAATCCTGAGTGTTGGTCATGGTCTGATCCTCGACGAACACCACGTCCCTACTTCTGTAGAGCTTTTCTTCCACTGGGTCGTAGAGTCTATAGCCAAACTCATCCCGACCATAGCCGACAAAGATGCATCGCCTCGTCTTCGGCTCAAGTTTGGTCCTCTCGTCCTTCGGTACATGCACGAAGGCTTTACAACCAAACGCCCGCAGGTGATTGTATGACGGCTCTTTGCCGTACCATACTTTATCAGGCACATCACCCTACAAAGGAGCACTAGGAGACAAATTAATAATATAAGCAGCTGTGAGAAGAGCCTCACCCCAATAACTGCCCGGCAAGTTTGCTTCTGACAGCAAACACCGCACCCTCTCCATCAGTGTCCTGTTCATGCGCTCCGCTACACCATTGAGCTGAGGTATCTTTGGCGGAGTCTTCTGGTGTCGTATCCCTTGCTCTCTGCAATACGCATCAAAGGGACCGATGTATTCGTCGCCATTATCGGACCGAACACACAACAACTTCTTGCCCGTCTCCCTTTCAACAGAGGCCTGAAACTCCTTGAAAGTAGGCAGCACCTGATCCTTGGTCTTTAAGGCATAGACCCAAACCTTCCTGGAACAGTCATCAATAAAAGTCACAAAGTAAGAAGCACCACCAAGAGATTTTACCTTCATAGGACCGCAGACATCCGAGTGAATCAACTCGAGCAACGCCGGCTTCCTCGAACTTGGGTGACTTTGGAAAGACACCCTATTTTGCTTCCCAGCTAAACAGTGCGTGCATTTCTCCAACTTTGTAGACTTGAGCCCTGGAATCACCTTCCTGTTCACCAAGTAGCTCATCCCCTTCTCGCTGATATGGCCGAGCAGCCAGTGCCACAACTCGGTAGACGCATCACTGACTGCGTTCACCTCCTGTGCCCCCTCTGCGCTCCCCTCCATATAGTAGAGACCGGACTTCTTGCTTCCTCTGGCAATCACCATCGAACCTCTGGAAAGCTTCCACTGACTGTTCCCGAAGAGACTGAAGAATCCCTCGTCATCCAACCTTCCAACCGACACCAGGTTGAAACGGATATCAGGGTCGACATGACGAACATCCTTGAGAACAAGAACTGCACCCGTCTTCGTTCTCAAATGCACATCTCCAACGGCAACCGCCTTCGACACATCTCCGTTGCCCATCTTCAACACGCCACAGTCGCCTGTCGTGTAAGTGGCAAACAGTGCCCTATTGTGAGATACATGTACTGAAGCCCCTGAGTCCACCAGCCAAGAATTGTCATCGCAGGCGAGGTTAGTAATGACCTATTGGATGGACAGCGTGTCGTTCCTAGGACATGTTGTTTCGGCAGAAGGTGTTGCCGTCGACCCAAAGAAGATTGAGGCAGTTGTGGACTGGAAGCAGCCTGCATCAGCTAGTGAAATACGGAGTTTCCTTGGTTTAGCCGGGTACTACCGTAGATTTGTGAAAGACTTCTCGAGAATCGCCTCGCCTTTGACTCGCTGACTCAGAAGGGAGTCGTATTTAAGTGGACGGACGACTGTGAGAGTAGCTTCCAAGAACTCAAGCAGCGGCTCGTCACGGCCCCAATTTTAGCACTTCCGGAAGGCTCTGAAGGATTTCAGATCTACAGTGACGCGTCGGGACTTGGGTTGGGATGTGTTCTCATGCAACGTGGAAAGACAATATCTTATGCTTCGAGACAACTCAAACAGCATGAGAAGAATTATCCAACACATGATCTGGAACTGGCGGCGATTGTGTTCGCGTTGAAATTGTGGCGACACTATCTCTATGGTGTGTCCTACGAGATCTTCACGGATCACAAGAGCCTGAAGTATATATTCACACAAAAAGAATTGAATTTAAGGCAGCGGCGTTGGTTAGAATTGATCAAGGACTATGACTTGACAATCTCCTACACGCCGGGTAAGGAAAATGTGGTAGCTGATGCTTTGAGTCGGAAATTTGTTGGGTCCCTAACAGTAGCAAAAGAGGTACTACGAGATCTTGAAGAGATGGGCATCGAGTTCAGGATTCGTCCGCAGAATGTGCAGTTGGCTAGTTGCAACTTGAGCCGAGTCTCCAGGGAAGGATTAGGATTGCTCAGAAGGATGACCCGTTTCTGCAGAAGATACGCGAGTTGATTCTAGCAGGAAAGGCGTCGGACTTTACTGTTGAAGATGACACTATTCGTGTCAAGGGGAGATTGTGCGTCCCTAAGGACGAGGATATCAGGAAGAAAATACTGACCGAGGCTCATTTCGCGAAGTACTCCTTGCACCCGGGAAGCACGAAGATGTATAAAGATTTGCGCACCACGTTTTGGTGGCATGGCATGAAGAAGGATGTGGCTCTTTTTGTGTCACAATGCATGGATTGTCAGCGTGTGAAGGCCGAGCATCAACGGCCAGGCGGAGAACTACAAAATTTGGCTATTCCACTGTGGAAGTGGGATAATATCTGTATGGATTTTATCGTCGGCTTGCCAAGAACTCAGAAGAGAAATGATGCGATTTGGGTTATCGTGGATAGATTAACCAAGTCGGCACATTTCATTCCAATAAAAGTTACATGGGGAGTAGAACGGTTGGCTCAGATCTACATAAATGAAATTGTCCGATTGCATGGGGTGCCAGCTTCTATAGTATCGGATAGAGACGGGAGATTCTTGTCGCGATTTTGGATAAGTCTGCACTCGGCTATGGGCACAAAGTTGAACTTCGGTACAGCTTACCATCCGCAGACTGATGGTCAGACAGAGAGAGTAAACCAAATTCTTGAAGATATGTTGAGATTGTGCGTGCTCGATTCGAAGACAAATTGGGACACACATCTCGCATTAGCAGAATTTGCCTATAACAACAGTTATCAGGCAAGTATCCAAATGGCCCCGTACGAAGCCTTATATGGACGGAAATGTCGATCACCGATATGCTGGGATGAAGTAGGTGAACGGCAAGTGCTTGGACCAGAACTTGTGGAACAGGCCGTCGAGAGGATTCGCTTAATTCGAGAAAGACTTAGAGTTGCTCAAAGTCGACAAAAGAGTTATGCGGACGTACATCGACGACCTTTGGAATTCACAGCAGGCGATCATGTCTTCTTGAAGGTCACACCCATGCGAGGTGTGATGCGGTTTGGGATGAAAGGAAAGCTAAGCCCGAGATTCGTCGGACCATTCGAGATTTTAGAGAAGGTAGCCTCAGTGGCTTATCGACTTGCACTACCCCCGGCCTTGGCTGATGTGCACGATGTCTTCCATGTATCTCAACTGCGGAAGTATGTACATGATCCAAGCCATGTAGTGAATTTCGATCAGCTACAGCTGAGCGCTGACCTATCCTACACTGAAGAGCCTGTCCAGATTTTGGGCAGGAAAGAGAAAGTTTTGCAAAATCGGACAGTATCCCTGGTCAACGTGCTGTGGCGGAACCATGCTGTAGAAGAGTCGACATGGGAATTAGAGGAAGAGATGCGAGTGAAATACCCATCGCTGTTTGATAATTTTGAGGTAGGACTTTTGCTTTAAGTTTCGAGGACGAAACTTTTTCTTAGTGGTATATTATGTAGTGTCCCGCTCCTAGCGGTTCACTATGTAAGGCTTGTGGCTTGGCTAACTCGGTCGGAACCGAGTATTGGGGAAACTTACCGTCGGCACCGAATCGATCACGGACAAGTGCATAAGAACCTTTCCAACTAATGGATTGGTTCTCTTGAAATGCGTCCAAGAGTTTTCTCTGGATGTTTGCTTGCTGGTTTTGCCGCTTGGTTTTGATGGATGCTTTTCTGAATGGTTTTCGATGATTTGATTCTTGCCCGTTTTCATCGATTTGCATAGCATTCATTCTTGAGAATTTTGAGAGAAGAGAACACAACGGGACGGATTATTAACCAAACTTTTGGTGCCAATGCAGACTGACGCGTGACGGAAGGCTAAGCGTACAAGTGTTCCTCTTTCTCTCGGCGATTCTCTAAATTGGTGAGTGTGGATCTCTGTGGTGGTATTGTCCCTCTCGCTATTCCTTCATGCCAACTAAATAATTGTCTTGCAACATCCGTTGATCGATATCAAGTTGCTAAATGCCACAAGTCAATACCACTAAGAAGCTAGAGATTGATTATAGAACATTAAAATGAATGCTAGTCCATAGAACATTGAAATGAATGCTAGTCCCATGAACATTGAAAAGAATTGATTACACTGTGAACAACATCGAGATTGTGCTTGACGCTTGAACATTGAATTGAGATAATTGATGCCTATGATGATGAGATATGAAATGTTGGGAATAAACATGTTGTGTAGTACTTAATATTCTATGCACACAATGTTTATCGAGTCGGACACACATTCGCATGACCATAGACGTACTTGTATACAAGGATTTCCTCGAACGGTACCTGCGGCGGTGGGATCGAGTCGGCCTAGGAGGAATTAGTGCTTTGGTAGCACGGTATCGGAACCTTCATTCGGGCTCGCAACCTGGTGAATGGTCAACCGCATACCAATACGAAGTCCTATATGGCACGTCGACATGGTGCACAACCACCAGTGGTCATGTTGTAAGGATATATGCTAATCAATGTCTTATGCAGGGGCGGTGAGTATATTATATTATTATCCTGTATCTTATGCAGGAAAGCTGGATTCGGCCAATGGTAAAGTAAACATGATTTATTCTATGTTACATCATTGTGATTTACTCTGAATGTTGTCTGTCCCATAAGTTCATATCTTTAAAATGCTTGTCATTAATAAAATGTTGGTTTAGCTGAGTGGGCCAACGGGGCTCACCAGCGCATTGTTATAATGTGCTGACCCCTCCTCCACAAGTACTGGAGAAGGCTCAGGCGCACGTCCGAACTAAAGCTTTCTGAACTGCTGTTTCCTTTCAAGTTGTTTTTCCCTAAAGACGCACAAAGTATTGCGGAGATTTCAAAGATAGCTGCTTATATTTCAAAGTACTAAAGGGGCGTGATGTATGGAACGGAAAATTATTTCATGGCAGCCTATCAGTTGTACTTCTTTTCATGAATCAATGTAGCCGAAATGGCATTTCAAATATTATCGAGAAAAGTTGTATTCTGACTGCAATTATGAATAAAATGAGTATTTCTTCTTCCTATATTGTGTCTCAATGTTTCCGAAACTGTGGCTTATTTTCAAATGTTTCAAAGTGATATAAATGTGCATGTTCTAGCCTTGTACAAGTGCAACTCCAGACTTGTACGGCATCACGCCTTAGCGAGGACGATCGATTCGGTGTGAATCGAAGCAAAGCGAGCGATTCCCCGAATCGGGGCGTGACAAGTTGGTATCAAAGCACGGTTTAGAATCCTCGGATTCAAACATATTTTCAAAAAGGAAGTCTTGATACAAATTTTCTCGATTGATGGTGTCGATAGCGCTGGCATGAAATAATGTTCCATACAATAAGCCCATAAATATTTTATGAGTGCTAATGGAATTATTTCTTTGTTGTAGAATGACTAAGGGTGATAGCTCAAAGACGACTTCATCGTCGAACCCGATTGAGAAACTGATTAAGCAGATGGAGGCTCAGAGGAAGCAGAGCGAAGCTCAATATCGCGCGCTTCAGGAGCAGCTTCAGTATCAGTTTCAGGAGCAGCTGGATACTCAACAAAAACAAGTAGACAGTCTAACTCAGATTGTTATCAAGCTGACGGCCGATTCCAATATTTCTGTAAAGGCTGCAATAACCGAGATCGTGGAAGTGCCGGTAGAGAAATCTGAGACGCCGACACGAAAGAGACCGAGCTTCAAGTTCTCTGAATTTAAAAGTTGCGACCCGCCTGATTTTAATGGAAAAGAGGAGCCAGATGAGGTGATGGGCTTCTTGAACACACTGGAGGGCTATTTTCGAATGTTAGAGATTCAGGGCAGTAAGAGAGTGGAGTGTGCCGCTGTACAACTTCGCCTCAAGGCCCAGGAATGGTGGATTTCGCAGAGACAGGCACTTTGCGGAAATAATCTGGATATAAAGATGTCTTGGGAGGCCTTCAAACAGGCTTTCATTACTCAATTCATTCCACCCGCTGTCCGACAACAAAAAGAGAATGAGTTCATTGCACTTCGACAAGGCAGTATGTCAGTGCATGACTACGAGACAGAGTTTTTGAAGAGAGTCGCATTCGATGGGTACATGGTACCGAATGACGATGCCAAGCGAAAAAGATTTGTGCAAGGCCTGAATGAGGGCCTAGAGCGGGATGTTCTAACTCGAAAGTGTACGTCATACAGAGAGGCGTACGAAACAGCTCTCGAGATGGAAAGATTTCATCGATCAGCTAGTCGTGGGACGACACAGAACTACCAAGGCAATAACCAGAAGTGACCTTGGTCGGCGGGAAGGAATGACGCACCTAAGCGTCACAATACTGGTGACAACAAGGGACCTCAGCAGCAGTTGCCACGTTGCAATAAATGCAACAGATGGGGGCACAAGACTGAGGACTGTCGTTCTGGGTGTTTCAAATGTGGCGGAATTGGTCACAAGGCAGTTGACTGTAGAGGCAGAGGAGACAATCAGTATCCTCATGGAAATAACAACAATCAGTATCGTGGGCAAAACAATAATCAGAACCGGGGCCAATATAACAACCAGCATCGTGGCCAGGCGCCACCAGCCTTGCCAGCTCCAACTGGAAATGCACCGAATCAACAAGGTGGCCAAACAAGGGTTTATGCCTTGACCCAGGCAGAGGCCCAGACCGCAGAGAATGTTATAACAGGTATGTTGCTGTACAAAGGCATACCTGCAAGAGTACTTTTGATTCTGGTGCTACTCATTGCTTTATCTCTTCTGATTTTGCAACGGAAAATAAAATTTGTATGACTCAATTAAAGACAGCTTTGTGTGTAGTACTCCTTCGGGAGTAGATATGCCTGCAACTTTGATTTGCAGGGACGGCTACATCAAGATTGGAGGCAAAACTTATCTTTGGACGCAATTGTACTCGACATCAAAGAGTACGATATCATATTGGGAATGGACTGGCTCAGCGCCTGTCATGCAACGATCGACTGTACGGATAAGAGAGTTGTGTTTCGCCTACCTGGAGAAACAGAGTTTTCTTACTCGTGCGGCTCGGCGTTCCAAGGACCTATGGTAATATCGGCAGTTACAGCAAGGCACATGCTGTACTCGGGGTGTGAAGGCTTTCTCGCTTCTGTCCAAGACACTCGAATGAAGAGTGTAGACTCAAATCAGACCGAAATTGTGGCAGAGTTTCCCGATGTATTTCCGGACGAGATACCTGGGATGCCGCCGGATAGAGAAATTGAGTTCACAATTGACACCTTTTCGGATACTCGTCCGATATCTAAGGCGCCGTACAGGATGGCTCCGGCAGAATTGAAGGAACTAAAGGTGCAGCTACAGGAATTATTAGACCGAGGATACATTCGCCCAAGTGTATCTCCATGGGGAGCTCCAGTGTTGTTTGTAAAGAAGAAGGATGGAACGATGCGGCTATGCATCGATTACAGAGAACTGAATAAGGCAACCATCCGTAACAAGTATCCTTTGCCAGGGATAGATGATCTATTCGATCAGCTACAAGGGGCGACCGTGTTTTCAAAAATCGATCTTCGTTCAGGATATCATCAGTTGAAGATCAGACCCGAAGATGTTCCTAAGTCAGCATTTCGTACGAGATACGGACACTATGAGTTTTTGGTCATGCCATTCGGCTTGACTAATGCTCCAGCAGCCTTCATGGATTTATAAATAGAGTGTTTCGACCGTTCTTAGACAAGTTTGTTGTTGTGTTCATCGATGACATCTTGATCTACTCAAAGGATAGGGAGACTCATGTCGAGCACTTGAGAGAAGTACTTCAAACGCTGCGGGACAACCAGCTCTATGCGAAGCTGAGCAAGTGCGAGTTTTGGATGGACAGCGTGTCGTTTCTAGGACATGTTGTTTTGGCAGAAGGTGTTGCCGTCGACCCAAAGAAGATTGAGGCAGTTGTGGACTGGAAGCAGCCTGCATCAGCTAGTGAAATACGGAGTTTCCTTGGTTTAGCCGGGTACTACCGTAGATTTGTGAAAGACTTCTCGAGAATCGTCTCGCCTTTGACTCGCCTGACTCAGAAGGGAGTCGTATTTAAGTGGACGGACGACTGTGAGAGTAGCTTCCAAGAACTCAAGCAGCGGCTCGTCACGGCCCCAATTTTAGCACTTTCGGAAGGCTCTGAAGGATTTCAGATCTACAGTGACGCGTCGGGACTTGGGTTGGGATGTGTTCTCATGCAACGTGGAAAGACAATATCTTATGCTTCGAGACAACTCAAACAGCATGAGAAGAATTATCCAACACATGATCTGGAACTGGCGGCGATTGTGTTCGCGTTGAAATTGTGGCGACACTATCTCTATGGTGTGTCCTGCGAGATCTTCACGGATCACAAGAGCCTGAAGTATATATTCACACAAAAAGAATTGAATTTAAGGCAGCGGCGTTGGTTAGAATTGATCAAGGACTATGACTTGACAATCTCCTACACGCCGGGTAAGGGAAATGTGGTAGCTGATGCTTTGAGTCGGAAATTTGTTGGGTCCCTAACAGTAGCAAAAGAGGTACTATGAGATCTTGAAGAGATGGGCATCGAGTTCAGGATTCGTCTGCAGAATGTGCAGTTGGCTCAGTTGCAACTTGAGCCGAGTCTCCAGGGAAGGATTAGGATTGCTCAGAAGGATGACCCGTTTCTGCAGAAGATACGCGAGTTGATTCTAGCAGGAAAGGCGTCGGACTTTACCGTTGAAGATGACACTATTCGTGTCAAGGGGAGATTGTGCGTCCCTAAGGACGAGGATATCAGGAAGGAAATACTGACCGAGGCTCATTTCGCGAAGTACTCCTTGTACCCGGGAAGCACGAAGATGTATAAAGATTTGCGCACCACGTTTTGGTGGCATGGCATGAAGAAGGATGTGGCTCTTTTTGTGTCACAATGTATGGATTGTCAGCGTGTGAAGGCCGAGCATCAACGGCCAGGCGGAGAACTACAAAATTTGAATATTCCACTGTGGAAGTGGGATAATATCTGTATGGATTTTATCGTCGGCTTGCCAAGAACTCAGAAGGGAAATGATGCGATTTGGGTTATCGTGGATAGATTAACCAAGTCGGCACATTTCATTCCAATAAAAGTTACATGGGGAGTAGAACGGTTGGCTCAGATCTACATAAACGAAATTGTCCGATTGCATGGGGTGCCAGCTTCTATAGTATCGGATAGAGACGGGAGATTCTTGTCGCGATTTGGATAAGTCTGCACTCGGCTATGGGCACAAAGTTGAACTTCGGTACAGCTTACCATCCGCAGACTGATGGTCAGACAGAGAGAGTAAACCAAATTCTTGAAGATATGTTGAGATTGTGCGTGCTCGATTCGAAGACAAATTGGGACACACATCGCATTAGCAGAATTTTCCTATAACAACAGTTATCAGGCAAGTATCCAAATGGCCCCGTACGAAGCCTTATATGGACAGAAATATCGATCACCGATATGCTGGAATGAAGTAGGTGAACGGCAAGTGCTTGGACCAGAACTTGTGGAACAGGCCGTCGAGAGGATTCGCTTAATTCGAGAAAGACTTAGAGTTGCTCAAAGTCGACAAAAGAGTTATGCGGACGTACATCGACGACCTTTGGAATTCACAGCAGGCGATCATGTCTTCTTGAAGGTCACACCCATGCGAGGTGTGATGCGGTTTGGGATGAAAGGAAAGCTAAGCCCGAGATTCGTCGGACCATTCGAGATTTTAGAGAAGGTAGCCTCAGTGGCTTATCGACTTGCACTACCCCCGGCCTTGGCCGATGTGCACGATGTCTTCCATGTATCTCAACTGCGAAAGTATGTGCATGATCCAAGCCATGTAGTGAATTTCGATCAGCTACAGCTGAGCGCTGACCTATCCTACACTGAAGAGCCTGTCCAGATTTTGGGCAGGAAAGAGAAAGTTTTGCGGAATCGGACAGTATCCCTGGTCAACGTGCTGTGGCGGAACCATGCTGTAGAAGAGTCGACATGGGAATTAGAGGAAGAGATGCGGGTGAAATACCCATCGCTGTTTGATAATTTTGAGGTAGGACTTTTGCTTTAAGTTTCGAGGACGAAACTTTTTCTTAGTGGTATATTATGTAGTGTCCCGCTCCTAGCGGTTCACTATGTAAGGCTTGTGGCTTGGCTAACTCGGTCGAAACCGAGTATTGGGGAAACTTACCGTCAGTACCGAATCGATCACGGACAAGTGCATAAGAACCTTTCCAACTAATGGATTGGTTTCTCTTGAAATGCGTCCAAGAGTTTTCTCTGGATGTTTTGCTGCTGGTTTTGCCGCTTGGTTTTGATGGATGCTTTTCTGAATGGTTTTGATGATTTGATTCTTGCCCGTTTTTATCGATTTGCATAGCATTCATTCTTGAGAATTCTGAGAGAAGAGAACACAACGGGACGGATTATTAACCAAACTTTTGGTGCCAATGCAGACTGACGCGTGACGGAAGGCTAAGCGTGCAAGTGTTCCTCTTTCTCTCGGCGATTCTCTAAATTGGTGAGTGTGGATCTCTGTGGTGGTATTGTCCCTCTCGCTATTCCTTCATGCCAACTAAATAATTGTCTTGCAACATCCGTTGATCGATATCAAGTTGCTAAATGCCACAAGTCAATACCACTAAGAAGCTAGAGATTGATTATAGAACATTGAAATGAATGCTAGTCCATAGAACATTGAAATGAATGCTAGTCCCATGAACATTGAAAAGAATTGATTACACTGTGAACAACATCGAGATTGTGCTTGACGCTTGAACATTGAATTGAGATAATTGATGCCTATGATGATGAGATATGAAATGTTGGGAATAAACATGTTGTGTAGTACTTAATATTCTATGCACACAATGTTTATCGAGTCGGACACACATTCGCATGACCATAGACATACTTGTATACAAGGATTTCCTCGAACAGTACCTGCGGCGGTGGGATCGAGTCGGCCTAGGAGGAATTAGTGCTTTGGTAGCACGGTATCGGAACCTTCATTCGGGCTCGCAACCTGGTGAATGGTCAACCGCATACCAATACGAAGTCCTATATGGCACGTCGACATGGTGCACAACCACCAGTGGTCATGTTGTAAGGATGTATGCTAATCAATGTCTTATGCAGGAGCGGTAAGTATATTATATTTATTATCATGTATCTTATGCAGGAAAGCTGGATTCGGCCAATGGTAAAGTAAACATGGTTTATTCCATGTTACATCATTGTGATTTACTCTGAATGTTGTCTGTCCCATAAGTTCATATCTTTAAAATGCTTGTCATTAATAAAATGTTGGTTTAGCTGAGTGGGCCAACGGGGCTCACCAGCGCATTGTTATAATGTGCTGACCCCTCCTCCACAGGTACTGGAGAAGGCTCAGGCGCACGTCCGAACTAAAGCTTTCTGAACTGCTGTTTCCTTTCAAGTTGTTTTTCCTTAAAGACGCACAAAGTATTGCGGAGATTTCAAAGATAGCTGCTTATATTTCAAAGTACTAAAGGGGCGTGATGTATGGAACGGGAAATTATTTCATGGCAGCCTATCAGTTGTACTTCTTTTCATGAATCAATGCAGCCGAAATGGTATTTCAAATATTATCGAGAAAAGTTGTATTCTGACTGCAATTATGAATAAAATGAGTATTTCTTCTTCCTATATTGTGTCTCAATGTTTCCGCAACTGTGGCTTATTTTCAAATGTTTCAAAGTGATATAAATGTGCATGTTCTAGCCTTGTACAAGTGCAACTCCAGACTTGTACGGCATCACGCCTTAGCGAGGACGATCGATTCGGCGTGAATCGAAGCAAAGCGAGCGATTTCCCGAATCGGGGCGTGACAAAACCCTTGCGGGAAAAAAACCACGGGACGATCGGAGTCCAACCCTGAGAAGCCTCCACTAATGGAATAGAAGAATTACACCCTCTACAAACTCCTCCCGATCCAAATCGGATCCCCACAACACTCAGAGATAAGAACAATGATTACAAGGCTACGAAGAGCGAGAACGACGAGTAGAGATTACCCGAAACACGATCTCCTTCGAAAACGACCTTCAATCCTCCGCCTTCTTCTCCTTCGAAAACATGATTACAAGGCTACAGCACCTAAATGGTTCCCAGAACCAAACAAGTTTTTTGAGCTATAATTACAAACTGTCAACTCTAACTAAATTGGATTAACTTAAAAGAGTTCTAAGAGGCTGAATCGAACTTCTGGCGACACTGCTTCGACTCCTTCCCGTTACCCGAAGAGCTCGGCTTTCCATCATCCTTCATCAGTGTTCCATCGGAAGGGACCAGAGCTGATTGCCCGGGGGGAAGTAGTTTCTGAACTGATCTAAGCGAGAAAAAATTCTTGCAAGGCCATAGTGTCTTCTAAAACTGGAATGTCACCAGTAAGGGTCTTCACAGCAAACTCAATGGAAGGGTCGGGCCAGGAGTCTCCAAATGGCAGTTTCATGGAAGGATTAGCCTGCTGTTCCTTGGTAGCTTGCTCCATGGATAGATTAGCCTGCTGTTCCTTGATATCTTGTTCCATGGATAGATTAGCCTGCTGTTCCTTGATAGCTTGTTCCGCGGATGGATTAGCCTGCTGTTCCATGGTGGCTTGTTCCACTTGAGGCTCCCTGCCATCAGGTATCTCCGGAAGTTCTAATTGACTCACACATTTCTTCTGATGGAACTCACAACTTGAATCGGATCCCTTAGCGATAGTAGGTTGGGGCTCATCAGGTTGACTACATTTCGGTCTTTGGGGCTGCTCCCCATTTCCAAACTCAGATACAGGATCGGCTTCAACGCCGGCTATCCGCTTCGAAGCTCGGAGAGGAAGTGTGGTGGCTTTCACAGCTTTTCTTTTACTAGGTCCAGACCGATTGGCATCTACCGTAGTAGCCTTGTTCTGGGTATTGCTCAACGCTGGCCTACATTTCCTTCCACGGTTCTTGCACTGCAGTTTGAATTGTCGTAAAGTAACATCTAGATCCAATATTTTGTTCCCTACCGACTGCATATCTGATACCCTGTCGTTTGCAGCTTCTGGTTCCATTTTATTCGCAGGATGCTCTGGAAATCCTTCTCTCGCGAAAGCTGGCATGGCCGGGCTCTCAGTTTCTATCCTTCCATCTTCTCTTAATTGTTCAAAAGTTGCTAGAGTAGAGCAAGTTGTCTTGGAAATATCGTCTGCTGCAATGCACAGCACAGCTTAAACAGAAAAAAGGCCGTAAGTTCAAAGAAGTACCTAAATATAAAGTAAATTGACTTAAGAGAGTTTTCTCAATTTCTCATATATAATATATGCTAATATAGAGTTATCAAGAGGTTCGAATGAGTTCCTCATAACCTGTTAATGGCCTACTGTTGAGAACTAATAAGGGACTTTAGTCCCACATCGGAATTTGTATTGTGAATAGGAGGTGTACTCTCTATAAGTAGTGGCAGGAGCCCGTCAATAAAATCATATGAGAAATTTCACTCATTCCAACTTGGTATCAGAGCCAGGTTCCCAAAAAAAATAAAAATTCCTCCCTCCCTGACGCCAGCCCCCCTAACCCCCCTCCCCCCATCTACTATTCCAGCTCCTTCCCCCCCTCCCCCGGACCTGCGGTGCAGCCCCTACACACAGTTGAAGACGCCATGGATTCTATCAGTGGTAAACTGACGACAGAAGAGATGAAGGCCCTGGTTGATGAGATCTTATCAAAGAGATTAACCGAGGCAACCCCACGGGTGACCCATACTGATGTGGACCCGTCACCCTACAAAATGGGGAAGTTGGAAAAGCTGGAGGCAAAGTTGGAAGGAACGTCCAACTACTTAAAATGGTCGAGGCAGGCGATACAGACGCTGAAGGAACGTGACTTGGTTGGCTATGTCAATGGCCAAATGAAGGCGCCATCCAATCCCTCCTCAAAGGAGTTTGCTATCTGGGAGATTGTCAACAACGTCGTAGCTGGGTAGTTGACAGCCTCCTTGACTGACCAGGTGTCGGGCAATGTCTAGGCGAGGGAGGCTGTCGCTGATATATGGCGGACTTTGAAGGATATGCACTCAGGCTCGGACAACCCTATGCGGGTCTTCCAACTTCAGGATGAACTTGATAGGGTGGCCCAAGATGACCGTACCATACTATGGTTCAGATGAAGGTTCAACGTTTGGTGACACACCTAACACGGAGGGTGTTAGACGTGAGGGGGAGAGAATAAGTCCAAACGTGGTAGTCGGATCGGTCCCGTGCCCGGTCGTGGAGAACTGGACGAAAGGAGGAGATAGCAGTGACTCCGATTAAGAAGACGATACATATGTTACGCAGGGGAAGAAGCCGTGCCCACTGTCAGTGCCTACTGTACCAAGTCCAGTGCCTACCATACCAAGTCCCTCGTCTACTCCTGCCCCGGCTCTTGAAGATGTTTCCCCCACACTGAATCACTCTGATTCCGATGCGAATCTTTCTGACTCTGATGGTATGTCCTCTCCACCACTTGCTCCTTTAAGGAGATCTTCTCGCATCAATGCGGGTAAGGCTCCTCGTCGTTATGATGATTATGAACATGATATTGCCAACTTCCTGTCTTATTCTAACATTTCTCCAAATTATCGAGCCTTCATTGCATCGTTAGACTCTACTTCTTCGCCCAAGTGTTGGCAGAAAGCAAAGAAAAATCTAAGGTGGAAAGCTGCAATGATGGAAGAACTTGGGACACTAGAGAAAAATAAGACATGGGAGCTGGTTCCATTACCCAAAGAGAAGAAAGTTTGGGATGAAAATGGGTGTACACAGTAAAGGAGATGCCAGAAGGAAAAGTAGAGCGGTACAAGGCGAGGTTGGTTGCAAAAGGATACACACAATCATATGGCATTGACTATGAGGCGTTTGTCCCAGTAGCGAAAATGAGCACGGTAAGAACTCTGGTCTCCATTGCAGCAAACTATGGGTAGAAGCTATACCAGTTAGATATGAAAAATGTCTTTCTCCATGGGGATCTGCAAGAAGAAGTATACATGGAACCCCCGCCAGGGTGCTATGCGACAGAATCAGACGGAGGGACGTCGCATGGTAAAGTGTGTAAACTAAAGAAGTCACTATACGGACTCAAGCAATCTCCTCGAGCCTGGTTTGACAGATTCAGAAAGGCTGTTACAGGCATGGGGTACCATCAAACAAATGCAGATCATACGGTCTTTCTCCAGCATACAAGATGTAATGCTCCACTCCGCACGGTGCATTATGATGGTCGTTGACTCAAAGAGTTGCGTTGACCCGATGAAGTATCGATGCGAATCGATGCAAGAGTTACATTGGCCAAAGATAAGCTTTGAGTCGGTTGGAATCTATGAATCGAATCGATGCAAAGGATAAGCCCCATATGAGCAAGTGCTGATTTAGTTGATCTGGTGTGCAGGCTATGCTTTTACGCTGGACGATAAGAGGTCGGCATTTTGCCTTATGCAGTGAAGTATCCGCAAAACCAAATCATGGCCTTGCAACGGATTGTGGCATGGGCACGATAGGCCAAATCAACCGAGTAGTTCAAAGGAATGGCTAAGTCCGAGAGTTAGCTATGCGACCAAGTTATAGAAGCAAGCCGCTTCAACTCGGCAAAACGGCAAGGCGTATCGACTTAAGGTGGGCGGGTTCTTGACTCTCTCTCCCTATTCCTTCACGTCTAATAAAATACGTCATTGTATGCGTAAGATGCTATCGAGTTAGCGAGCGTGGCTCGGCGACGAAAGGTCCAAGTATGTGTAGAACACTAAGATAGAACATTGAACAGTCGAACAATTGAAGCGACGTGCATCAAGTGTACGAGTCGCGGTAGGGCGGTGATGGTAGAACATTGAAAGACAATATCGAGATGTACATTACATGCACGCCCCCGAGAACATTGAACACTAGGCGTAGAATATTGATTACGGCGCTGAGCGTGCACTCGTGCACTTATGCTACGAAAAGACTAAGTAACTACGGAACTAGGCTATGAGAATGACTTACGAATGGTACGCATTGAATATGAGTACGAGATGACTAAGCCGTTAGGCGTCGTGCATCAATATAGATGTGTTGGGACATAACGCCGACGGAGCTCCCCATATGGATGGTGGATTATGTTTATGAGACGCGAATATGTTTATGGAGCGAGACTATATTTATGGAACGTGAATATGTTCGGAACGAGATTAGTTTATGGAACGGAGGATTGGTTGGAATGCTATGTGTGTTGCTATGGCGAGGATTGCATGGTCAATGGACTCGGATGGCCCGTGCACGGGTGCGGCTTCCCTCAGACGGTTACGACC